>JAVJIX010000117.1:2755000-3088695 GCA_036785185.1 Paratrypauchen microcephalus | reverse complement strand
AACTCATAACATTATACCATGGCTTAAAGCTCACAAGTCAACTCCGTGTAATATACTAGGACCTTCAGCACGCCAAATCCAACCTAAACCACACTGGCTGCTTATAGCTGTATGGCATATCATCACAACATTTAGTAACTCCAGTTGGTGTTACGATGGCAAAGTCTACTCAAACTCTCATTAAAATTCCACTGCCGCATGGATGCTGACCAAACAGGCCAGCTGGAGGAAGGAGAAGTGCGTAGCATCGTCAGAGTGGCTTCATGATTGCTGTAATCACAGAGAACGCTTTTCAATCAGAAAGAGGAGCTGGCTTGTGAGTTTGACCGAAATGCTCAACAGGTCAAACGCTATTTCTATGAATGCGAGAGTGGAGAGAGATGTATGTCTAAAAAGATACCGGACTAAACTATATAAGCTATCCACGCATCTACCGCTCACATCTGCTCGTCATTTTCAGATATTAGCTGGGGAATGAGTCAGGGAAGATGACAGGTTTTGAGAAATGTAATACAGGCCAGGATTGTGATGTCACACCTCATACAATTTTCAGTGAAACCAAGCTAAATGTTAAAGTTGGTGTTCATTCAAATGTTTTCTGATACTACATGCATTTATCAGCAGTCACATAGTAGTTTATTGAGTTGTTCAACTGTGTGTTTGTTTTAGCTAATATTTCTCTGCACTACTACCACAAACACAGCAGATTTCTATGGCGATGGCTGTTTTTTGACTTTTCATCAGGCGCTACATAGTGGTTGTAATGTTAACATAAGAGAAACTATTGAAGTTTTCACTTATATAACCTTTTGTTCTGTTGGTGGTTAGTTACCATGGTGATACATTACAAACATATTAGAAAACATAGCCAGTTTTTAGTCAAGAAAACAATTTCATAATCTACAAAAATCTTTCGTTTTTTTTTTTCATGCAGGTGTTTAGTGTGACAAGTGTAATTGAAAAATGTGACTTTAGTGTCATTTGAGAGGAACTCGTTTAACAACACAAATCAACTCACTCGCAGTTTCCACATTAAATACAGACTGTTAAAATAAAATATAAATTTCACACAGAGAACTACCTCCATCTTTCTTTGTCACCATTAACATCTGAACAGTACTAATAAATATGATACCAATAAAAACAACAAAGTAGCCTTATTCCACTCACATTCCACTTTTTATACACTTGCTTTGGCTCAATGTTAATAGCAGCCTCACAGCAAGGTCACAGATGTGGAGTTTGCTTTGGTCTTGGGTACTGATTTAGACCTGTTTTACTTCTACATTATCGTATACTTATTTGAACGTTTAGAAGTCACAATTTGTCAAGTTCTGAGTTGAGATTTCTACTGCGTTAAAACCATGCCACCATGTAAAGACAATTTTGCCACTGACCAAAAGCCTCTTAAAAATTATTCCCCATTCAGACATCCAGCTAACGTGCACTTAACAGGTATGCATGATTTCACCTCTGTCTCTTTTTTCACTCATTGTGGTATTGGCCTATAGATCTATCAGAGCTGACGTTCGGATGAGCCCATTCCAAGCAAGTGATATTGCACCATAGATTTTACAATGTGACAGAAACACCAATACAGCTCTGAACAAAGAGGCATTAAGGCAAAGATAAACCTGGGAGAAAGGCACATAAATCCAGGCGGTTCCATTTGGAGATGGGACCCAGAGAAAGTGATGGCCACGCTCCAATCCATAAGAAGCTCCTCAGGAGATTTCTGTCACACCAAAGGATTTGATGCCACGATGTGTAAGCTGTATACTTTTAGGGCACTTTTGCATTTAGTCTGCAATTTGATTCTCTTGGTGCGGTCAAAATGATTTGAAGGTTGGCGGTTCGAATCCTACTCTTGACACAAAACGTCATCGGTGAAGTGGTTGCCAGTACAATTCCAGCTCCCACATACGAATGCTGTCAAAGTGTCCTTGGGCAAGAAACTTAAAGGAGAATTAACGTTTTTTACAATGTGAGCCTTATTTCGGTAATAAAACATGTTGTTTTACTCACCCATAGCACTTTGGTGTCATATGGAGCACTTCCGGAGATGTTTTAGATTAGCGATATCCGTAACGTGAGTTCTCGGGGCATATGTGTGCGGTCTCCAAATAACACAAACTTTAGCACTTTTCAAATCATAAAAGCTCAATGTCTTAGTCTACACGTTCGTTTGAGTCAAAAGTGGCCTGTAATCCCAGATTTATCCATAATTTACAGCTTTGCGTTTCATGTTTGGGTCCCGAGATCTGAGAGCAAAATAAGCTGTGACTCCGCACATGTGCACTGTCCTCCTCATCTACTCGAAACTATGGATAAATCTCGGATTACAGGCCACTTTTGACAAAAAAACAAAAGTGTAGACTAAGACATCGAGCTTCTATGATTTGAAAAGTGCTAAAGTTTGGGTTATTTGGAGACCGCCCCGAGAACTCACATTACAGATATCGCTAATCTAAAACATCTCCAGAAATGCTCCATATGACACCAAAGTGCTATGGGTGAGTAAAACAACTTGTTTTATTAGCTAATTAAGGCTCACATTGTAAAAAACATTAATTCTCCTTTAACCCACCTTGCCCCCGGTGCATACACTGGTGCGGGTGAGTGGTTCCTTGATGTAAAGAATTTCGATTGCCTTGAAGGAGGAAAAGCTCTCTATAAAAATGTGACCATTTACATCAAGGAACTACTCACATATTCACAGAGCAGTGTATGCAGACACGGGGGCAAAGTGGGTTAAGTGTCTTGCCCAAGAACACAACAGCATTCATCAAAGCTGGGACCAAACTTCAACTTGTGGTAAGTTGATGTGACTACACCAATTATTACTTATTACTTATTACTTCACTAATTATGTCTGTGTCAAAATAAAAAAATATATATTAATATTATTATCATAGTGGCATCAAAATTGGATAGTTGTAATCCACAGTGAGTCAAACTGAGGTGGAAGGTGGATTTTATATTTTTAATGATATGGTGTAAACATCAGCAAATCCCTGTGAAGCGCTCTTGTCTGTCTGAGTTTAGTGCAGTGTACTCCAGAGGCATGTGGGTGCCCTTGACATTTCCCACAGACGTGCAGAAATAATTACAACATATAAACTGGACCAATGCTAAACCGTGAATATTTCCCTTCAGGCTGTTTAAAGGGCCTATATTACGCTATTTTTAAATCTATGTTATAATGTTTATTCATCAAAAACATACCTGGAGCTTTGTTTTGTCTCATTCAAACATGTTTAACGCACAAACCTGCATATTTAGGCTGAGTTCTGCTGTCAAATTGAAAATACTATTCTACCTTTTGATGTCATGTGGTAATACAGGAAGTGCTCCACTGTTTTTTTAAACTCTATGCGTCTTCAACATAATCAGATGGATGATTTCAAACCTGGAATTGCCAATCTCTACTGGACTAAAGGTAAACGGTAGCTTTTAACTTTAAAACTACCATTACGTGACATCACAATGTGGGACAGAGCATTTTAAGCTTTGGAGAAGCAGACAGACTAATAAAGCAGGATTTTTCAAATGTGTGGATGAAACAAAACACAACCTCGGATATCTTTTTGAGGAGGTAACAACATTAAAACATGGAAGCTCACAAGCGTACATTTTGCGCAATATGTAGCTCACTATATAAAGATGGTATTTTTGGTAAGTCTGACAGTGTTCCAATCAAGGCTCAAAACAATTCTATTTATGTTTGTATTTGTCTGTATTGTGATTGTAATGTCTTTCTTATTCTGTAAAGCCCTTTGAATTACTCTGTGTAGAAATAGTCCTCTTCAAACAAACCTGCCTTGCCAAATGGTTTTGATATTTATATTTGGGATCATACGAAGGAGAAAGCAATTTGAAAGCTCTTTATCTGAACTGCTGCTATTACTATTACAGTTGTATAGTCAATGTGCTGAACAATTTGGGAAAATTATAGAACCAAGATTGTGAGTGCATGCTCATGAGCATTAACATTTGAGAATAGCATGGAGAGAAAAAAAAACACTTAAATAAAATCAACATCACTCCATTAAATGTATATACAGTGGTCCCTCGCTCTATCACGGTTCAATGTTCGCGGCCTCGCTGTTTCGCATATTTTTTTTTTCTTTTTTTTTTTTATAGTCTAACATTTTTTTTATAGTGTAACATTGTGTTCTGTGTCCTGATTGGCTAAGAGACTGTAGACCTTTGCCGATTGATAGATGGGGGACGCAGGGGGACCGGGACCAGACTGGAACTAGACCAGGACCAGACCGGGACTAGACCGGGACTAGACCAGGACTAAACGTGGACTGGTCCTGGACTAACCCAGGACTGGACCAGGTCTAGACCTGGACTAAACCGGGACTAGACCAGGTCTAAACCAGGATTAAACCACCACGTGCCACTCTTGGCTGGTTTTGTGCGGCTGGTTTGTGGCTCGGGCTGAGCGGACGCGGTCAGGGCACCGCAGTTCGATCTCGTGCTTGCAGCCCCGGTGTACGCGCAGCCTCGCGACTGTCGTGCTGCTCTGTCACGGATTTGACCACGATGAGGGGTGCACGTGTCGCGCACTTCTCCAAGGGGTTGATGGGGATTCCTGCGGATCCAGTGACTCATGTGTCCGTGCTCCTCGCGTGTCCGGCGGGGCTCCAGGAGCTGTGTCTCCCCCACCATCACGAGAGAGAAATGTGAGAAAAGGTTAATTCCAGTCTATATACTGTATATATTCCAGTATATATTCCAGTATATATATATATATATATATATATATATATATATATATATATATATATATATATATATATATATATAGCCACTTGCGCAAGTGTCCATCAAATGTGGCATATACCAAGGAGATGCACTGTCCCCACTGCTGTTCTGCATAGGTCTGAACACCCTCAGCCAAATCATTGAAAGCACTGGCTACGGAAACCAACTCAGAAACGGGGCCACCATCAGTCACCTCCTCTACATGGATGACATCAAGCTGTACGCTAAGAGTGAGCGAGACATCGACTTACTGATCCACACCACCAGCATCTACAGCACAGACACTGGAATGTCATTCGAGCTTGAGAAATGTAGTAGGATGGTGACCAAGCGAGGGAAGGTTGTCCACACAGAGGGGGTCTCACTCCCAGAGGGAACAATAACAGACATTGAGGACAGTTACAAGTACCTTGGTATCCCACAAGCAAATGGCAACCTTGAAGAGGCAACAAGGAAAGCGGCTACGGCCAAATACCTGCAACGAGTAAGGCAAGTCCTAAGAAGTCAGCTCAATGGCAAGAACAAGGCCCAGGCAATAAACAGCTATGCCCTGCCAATGATCAGATACCCAGCAGGACTCATAAGCTGGCCAAAGGAGGAGATACAGACCACAGACGTTAAGACACGAAAGCTCCTGACCATGCATGGAGGGTTCCATCCCAATCCAGCACCCTGAGATTGTACACGAGCTGGAAGGAAGGAGGCCGAGGACTAGTGAGTGTGGGAACTACTGTCCAGGATGAAACATCCAAAATCCATAAGTACATCAAGGACAAGGCCCCGACAGATGATGTGCTCAAGGAATGCCTCAGACAGTGGAGTGCAGAGGAAGAGGTGCTGGAGGGACCATCATGGCAGAACAAACCCCTACATGGGGCGTACCACCGAAACATAACTGAAGTGGCTGATATCAAGAAATCCTACCAATGGCTGGAGAGGGCTGGTCTGAAGGACAGCACAGAGGCCCTCATCCTGGATGCACAGGAGCAGGCCTTGAGCACCCAAGCAATAGAGGCCCAGATCTATCACACCAGACAAGACCCAAGGTCTAGGCTGTACAAAGAGGCTCCTGAGACAGTCCAGCACATAACTGCAGGGTGTAAGATGCTGGCAGGGAAAGCATACATAGAGCGACACAACCAAGTGGCGGGCATAGTGTACAGAAACATCTGTGCAGAATACGGGCTGGAGACCCCAAGGTCAAGGTGGGAAACACCTCCAAAGGTTGCGGAGAATGACCGAGCCAAGATCCTGTGGGACTTCCAGATACAGACTGACAGAATGGTGCTGGCGAACCAACCAGACATAGTGGTGGTGGATAAGCAACAGAACAGAGCCGTGGTGGTGGACATTGCAATACCAAGCGATGGTAACATCAGGAAAAAGGAACATGAGAAACTACAGAAATACCAGGGGCTCAAGGAAGAGCTGGAGAAGGCCTGAAAGGTAAAGGTGTCAGTTGTGCCCGTGGTGATCGGAGCACTCGGGGCTGTAACCCCCAAACTGGAGGAGTGGCTACAACAGATCCCAGGAAAAACATCAGACATCTCAGTCCAGAAAAGTGCAGTACTAGGAACAGCAAAGATACTGCGCAGAACTCTCAAGCTCCCAGGCCTCTGGTAGAGGACCCGAGCTGGATGAGAGTGAGAGACCAACCACCGTGGAAGGTGAGGAGCACTTTATATATATATATATATATATATATATATATATATATATATATATATATATATATATATATACACGAGAAAACCGTGTTTTTTTTTGTTTTGTTTTTTTGTTTGTTTTTTGTTTTGTTTTTTTCAAAATTTGTGATTTTCGTTTTTTTGCAAAATGTGCTAGTTGAGATCATGAAGGAGCCTCTCCATGTTTCAGATAACAGCATTGGTTGCTTTAAAAGCATACATTTTCTAGTTTTTCAGAAAGAAACGGGGCGTGTGTAAATTACCATAATTACCATACTTGCCCTCCTGGCCATTCACGTGACGATTAGCGCTCTTTTTTTTTGCTTTTTCTGCCTATCAGCTGTGAGCAAACCTCGTGAATATTTATGCTGCATTTCAAGAGAATGAGGACAGTGAAAATTGAGAAAATCCGTAACTTTTACAGTAAATGCTACGTAAGAAGGAAGGAAAACTATCTGTTTCTCCAGAGCTCATGTACAGAATGAAATTGGATTCTTTAGCTGCTGAAAGACCGTGGATACGCGAATAATCAGACAACAAGGCAAACAGTAGTTACATCGGAGGTAACCTCGTCCAGGAGAAAGCCGCAACAAAAAAGTAAGTGCAGAAACACATTTCTCTTTCTTATGGGGTGTGTAAAGTGCCTCTAAGCTTTGACACTTCAGACTTTAGGACATGTTTAAATACTAATTCAGCTTTTGTGTGGTCATATTATTTCTGCATCAAAGGGAGATATTTACCTGAAAACAGGGGGTTGTGTAATTGTCAACATTAGCATCAAATTACTAGCCTAAACCGCCCATTACAGCTACTTTTGATTTGCAATGGGTGATTAATGTGAAGAACGTGAAGTGCTAGTGCATTGTACTGCATAATGCAGTATTTTGGACACTGCACTGTTATACACTGCAGTTTTGTTTTTTTTTTTGTTTTTTTTTTCATAAGGTCGAGGAACAGGAAACATCCAGTGTGTGTGTGTGTGTCATTTCAGATGAAGGACAAGGGCCAGTATAACTCCTTGCTCAATTTACTATTTTTGAAAGAAATAACTAAACCAAAAATCTATATAGAACTTTAGTAGTTGTTTTTTTTTCCAAGATTAGGTACATCCACAAATTGTCCGTATTATTCTTGTAGCTTTCAGTGCTTTCAACAATCTTGCCTCTGTGTTTGAATAATGCCACAGCTGTTTACTCCTATATGCAAAAACCTATTTCACATTAAAAGGTCTATATTACATTGTTATCTGATCTATGTTTACAATATAATGTTGTTTCCTCCTCACAAACATACCTGGAGTTGTGTTTTGTTTCATTTACACACGTTTTAACACACAAACCCTGCATATTTAGTTCTTCTCTCAAACAAAAAACACTGTTCCATCTTGTGATGTCATGTGGTAATAGAGGAAGTGCTCCATTGTGTTTCTAAACCCCATACTCCTTCCACTAGAATTATTTGTATGATTCTATGCCTGAAATTTGCGACCTCTACTGAACTAAAGGCAAAAGGTAGCTGTTAATATAAAACCTACAGCTTCATGACATCACAAGGTGGAACAGAGCATTTTGAGCTTTGGAGATGTAGACCAAGATTACACAGACATGTGTGAATGAAATAAAACAAAGCCAGGTATGCTTTTGTGGAGAAAAATCTCAAATCGGACCAGTTAAGTACAGAGCTGCTAACCAAGAAACAGCAAATGCAACAAACCTTCTCTGCATCTCAGTTTTAAAATAGGTCAAATTTATTGTTGTTATGACATCTTATGAATGCAAAGTATTTTTCCTATACGGTTAAATACTGTTACACAACGCACTCACTGTATTTTTCCCACATATTCATCCATTTTATTTCACCAGTGTCTATATTTCTTCGCACACTGTTGTGAGAGAAGAAATATAGACACTAGCCAGAAGGTGTAGGTCATGGAGTCTTCAGTGACAGGATTTTCTCATTTTGGTTTAAAGCTGCAGTTTTGACAGCCCTGGGACCCCTTTATGTCTTGAGTATATCTTGTAACCCTGAAGGGAGAGACTCACTTAGAGCTTAAATACACCACCATACCTCTCTGCAGAGTTGACCTCATCGCTTGGCTTCAATAAGGAGGGCACCAAGAAGAAGAAGAAGAAAAAAAAAAAACACACACACAAAAAAACACAAGAATCCTTCACATGAAAAGCCTCAATATTCCTACAACAGATTGAAGATTAAATATATGTTTAGTGTAATCCTTCCAATCACCTCTGTCACGGTAATGGGAAGGTTGGATTGTGTGTTGTGGCTCGGGGCTAAAGATGGTTGTCAAGACGTTAAAGAAAAAAACTGTCATCTGTGATTTTTGTGGAGGGTTTTTGATCCATTGATGTTAAGCTCAGCTGTGCTTGAAAGCTTATTGTGTCAGGGATGGGCACAAATCAAACAGACGACAGCAGCTCCAGTCTGTAATATGTCTGTATATCTGTTATATGGCATGAAGGATGTGGCAGCAGGTGGGAAACTCGCCATGTCTGTAGCAATGATTGATGGGAAATTGTGTTTAGGAAATGTTATGGTTTAGATGTTTTAGATAGACACTTATAGCCTGTAATGTGAGGCTGAAGTAGTGGATCACAAATTTTGTCATATTTTGTCATTTGAATAATTGTCACATTTTTTTTCCTCCATTTTCTTTATCTTTCTTCGTATTTCGGCTCGTGGGGGCAACGGTCCAGGTCCGGCCTTGATGTACTTTTATGTCATGGGGGCTCTCTTCCAGTGTGCGCAGACACTGGGGGCGAGGTGGGGTTAAGTGTCTTGCCCAAGGACACAACAGCAGCACTCATCTGTGGGAGTTTGGGAGCTGGGATCGCACCGCCGTCAGTGGATCCGACCACTCAACCCATTGTCGAGAGCGCGATTCTAAACGCCAACCCCTGGATCGGACAAACGCTCTACTAACTGAGCTACTGCTGCCCCATAATTGTTACATCTAATTATAATTGCAAGAACAAACTAGTAGGTCTGGACAATTAGATTGGCAAAAGATGCTATAAAGCATAGCATAATGAAATGTCTGTGTATGTATGTGTGCGTGTGTGTGTGTGTGTGTGTGTGTGTGTGTGTGCGTAGTGGAAATACACATTAGTTGCATGGGTTGCAAAACTGGGTACAGTCCAAACTTCTTCTAACGTCATGGACAGTCCAGTTCCAGCCTAGCAGCTTTGATCTGCGCATTCAGCACTTTGAGTCACACATGGTCATAAAAACTACGTATATATATATATATTCTTTCTCATCTTGGCACATTAGTGTAAAAGCCTTGACAATTTACATTAATGACAATAGTGTTAAGGACATTTCTACTAGCAGAGGCCCAGCGATGGGGGTGGAGGGGTTTGAGTAGTTTGAATAGTACTGTTCATGCATACTTTTACTATAAGAGGTCCTTTATGACATACAATTTCCCTTGTGGATCAATAAAGTTTGTCTAAGTCTAAATTTGACTCAAAGCTCACGTTATAATGTTATCTAATCAAAAACATACCTGGAGTTGTGTTTTGTTTCATTCACATGTTTAAGTAACTCTTTATTATTAGTCTGTTAACATTTCCAAAGCTCAAAATGCTCTGTTCCACCCTGTGATGTCATGTAATGGGTAATTTTCAAGTTAACGGCTAGCTTTTACTTTTCAGTTCAGTAGAGATTGGCAATGCCAGGGCTGGAATCATCCAATACTTCTGAAAGTGTATATAGTTTAAAAACAGCACTATATTATCATATGACATCCCAAGGTGGAAGAGTGTATTTTCTGTTTGTGTTAAACATGTGTGAATAATAATCATAATAATAATAATAATAATAATAATAATAATAATAATAATAATAATAATAATAATAATAATTCATAGCATTTATATAGCGCCTTTCATGACACCCAAAGCGCTTTACAGTTCATTGTTCATTCACTCCACACTTGGTGGTGGTAAGCTACTTTTTGTAGCCACAGCTGCCCTGGGACAGACTGACGGAAGCGTGGCTGCCAATCTGCGCCATTGGCCCCTCCGACCACCTCCAACACTCATGCACACACCACTTTCATACTATGAAAATTAATGAATGAAACTAAACAACTTCAAAATTGTCAGTATTCTTTCCAACAAGTTATTTACTTGCATGTGTATTTACTTGCATGTGAATGGGTGAAGTCTCTGCTTTAATTCCCTACAGTGTTTTCCCACTTTACTCTCTAGTGCAGAGGTCTTCAACAGGGGGGTCGCGGAGGTATAATTTTATATTTTATAGTGTAAAATACAGTATTAACCTGTGTATTATTTCCTTGTATTGGATGTACCATAACAGAGTAGTAATGTTTATACATGACACTAAGCTCAATTTAATATAAAACACAATTCTATGCTGTATATATAGTAGGGGGTCCCTGGCCCAGTTCGCCATCTGTTTGGGGGTCCCTGGCCTGAAAAACGTTGAAGACCCCTGCTCTAGTGTAAAGACCAGAATTTTTAAATAGACTGTAATTACTTTGTACTCACCTCCCACTCATTTCAGTGTGGCACCAAACCCCCATATACATTCTCATAATTCTGCAGCTGAGAAAAGTTCAGTGGTTGCATTTTCACCATGACTGCAGTGTCAGAGATTACTCCATACGTCGGTTGGTTTGCATCTTGTTTTAATCAGCTTTCAGCACTAGCATTGCAGTTTCCATTACCATATGGTGTGGCCATTTGGGCACATATGGCCCGTAAAGTGAGGAGAATACTTGAGAGTAATACGGTGCAATTAAATAGTAGTCCTTTATAAAGACTCTGCTGAATTGTTCAAGGGAGAGCCATTTGGGGCAAGTTTTAATGAAGCAATTTCTTAAGGTCCAAAGTGTAAATTAACTGATTCTTGTAAAGTTTTATATGAGGTTGTGTGTTTGGGGGATTTCCCTGGAGGTTTCAATGATGAGGTGTTTCTATTCTATAAAAGTTGTTAATGCCATACCGTGGAACAATCCAAAAACAATGAGACAGATCCAAGGCTATTTTTCAATACCTAATATTAAATACAGTAATACACAGTAATACACAGTAATACAATACAATTAGTAAGGACAGTACACTGACCACTGGCCTACACAAAAGAGGTTACATTTTTACGCTTGGTTATAGCAACATTGCCAATTTCCACATGCAATTATAATTAGTTATACAATAATACAAGATGGTATTCAATTTACCTCCTGTGGACCCACCACCCACGGGAGGATCCATGGGGGCTGTTGCAGAAGAAGATGGATGGATGGTATTCAATTTATATAAAATGCCTTGTGCAATTATGGGTGTGTTTTGTTTTTGTTTTTTTGCTCAAAATGCATTTAAAAACATGCATTCTTACTAGGAGTGGGGTTACCTCTTCACAGATCTCACCTGTAAATCAGCCTGGTGTCATCTCCTGCTTGTCTCTATGCAGCTTGTTAAGTTTACTTTGGAACATTGCCCCTCACCAAGCAAAATTAATATATTTTTTTACTCCCAATGCCTTAGCCCTTCTGGAGTGGACACCAGAGGTAATGGAAAACAACGACTACAAGGTTTATGAACGTAAAATTATGAAAGAATTCTTTAGGATGCTTATCGATCTGACAGCAACTGAGGAGAAACTCCATTTTACATGAGGTAAATTATACTAGTAATTACTTTCTGAGTGGGCTCCTATTACCGGATACTTGCTGAGCCCGTACATAATTTCTCACAGTGGGTTAGCTGGAGGGTCAAGTCAATTTTAGCAGCGCATTAAGGGAGCACAGGTTCAAGACAGAGCTAGTAAACAATCTCATAGCTGCTTGTTCTTTGTCATGTTTTTGCTTGTGTTATTCCACCAGATACACACTGTTAGTGCCTGAGAAACACAATTAGAAACATCATCTGAGTCAAGCGCATACAACCTCACAACATATATTACATGCTACCCCATCTTCCTCCCACTTCACCAGAGTAGAAGCTGTTTTGGTGCAATAAATCACTCACTGTCACATGGTGTAATTGGCTATGCGATTCAATGTAAGTGTGTGAAGGCCAGAGGGTTGAGTCTAAAGACAGCTTCGCGGTACATCATAATTACTGTGTTCCCTATGGCTCGCTAGTCGCCATAGTGATGTATATGTAAGCAGGGAGGAGTCATATGAGGAGGTATGCACAGACACACACTGCTGAGTATGCGGGGTGTTGAGGTGAGAGGTCGCTAACAATTAATCACGGTTATAAACTAGATGTGTTTACCATAAGCTGATATCTGCAATTTCCTCAGAAGATAAGTTAGAGCATTGGCAGAAAATAGATGAGCCTTGTTAGCAATAGGTAGTTTCATGGCTGGTGATACTTGGTCATGCAAAGTTTCTAGAAATTACCCATTCCAATTCATATGCTGGAAATTAAAAGTGTATAGTGTAACTTTTCTGGTCCGTCAAATGCCTTTCTTCACGGAGATGTTATTCCTTTGTCTGGAATGTTTCAGAGAATGGTATTAAACCTTTCCATGTACATGGAGTCCAAATCAGACCAAGTTAATGGGCAGATCTACGGAGAGACCCCACCCCCACAATGCCTGTTTTTCCTAGGAATTTTTGAGCTATAAAACCACCTGTAATTGAATAAATGTAAGGTAGAGCTGTTTAATGTCATACTGTGGAGCATTCCAGACAAAGCAAGAACATCACCATGAAGAAACCTGGCATGTCCATAGAAACAAGCAGGTGACGGACCCACAACCAAATAGTTATATAGTGCACTCAAAAGTTCAAATCTCCATGCACAGCTTCCAGGTGCTGGTAACAACAGGAACATTGAATGACTCCGGAAAAAAATAAGTTTACCGCATACTTGGTTGAATTTACTATTTATTAGGCTTAGCGAACAAGCCTAATAAAGAGAGTAAAGTCAAGCGAGTGTGTGGTAAACTTATATATATAAACTTATATAGTGCACCTTTAAACTTTTGATTAATCTTCTATTATGATTATTTTAGCAAGTCTGGTCCGGCACTCCGGTTTCCCCCATCAACCCAAAAATAAGCAAAAAGATCATGGAAATCCATGGGGGCCTTCATGTGCTGCCCACTACTCCGGAAGGATGAGAGAAATGCAGAGGATAATTTCCCTTCAGGGATAAATAAAGGATAAAAAAAAAAACTGCATTTACTCGCCCCTCCTTGAACTGCTACCTTAACGTGTTGGAGGGGTTTGAAAGAAAGATTTTGGGTGTAGGCCTTTATATATGTATAGTTGTGTTTAGGGTTGCCAACCGTCCCTTGAAAAACGGAATCGTCCTGTATTCAGAACAAAAGTACGTGTCTCGTATTAAACTTCTACCGGTGTGCGGGACGCGCAAGCCCGCTCGTCTGGAGCACATCACCACACGTGCCGCGAGCGTGCACAGCTCTTTCGCAACAGCGTGCCTCACTTAGCGCCTTTTCAGGCTCTCGCTCCTCCTGCTCATAGCGCGCATAAGCTGCTCCTCAATGCCTCTGATTAGAAGAGCAAGACTAAGTGCAAAGCAAAAACAAATCAAAATGTATGTTTAAATATATACTACTACTACCTGCTAATAAAATGTGTTTTTTTTTTTTTTTTTGTACTTTGATGTACAGTTTTACTTTATTGCAAACATATAGCATCTAGAATTCCAAATTTCAGAAATTCATACATTTTTTAGGGGGAAGATTGCCCATCACCCACAGGAGGATCCATAGGGGCTGGTGCAGTGAGATCTGGACAGCAGATCTACTTAGACTGTTGCCCCTGTGACCCGAACTCGGACAAGCAGAAGAAAATGGATGGATGGATACATTTACTCCATTGTAACCATTTTATAGCTTAAAAATATCTTGAATAAAATTATTTCCCCCTCTCCACAGTAGGGATGGGCGATACCAGTTATTTTTGTTTCGATACGATACCAAGTAATACCAGGGTTAGAATCCCGATATCGATACCGATACCGATACTTTCATAAATTTTTTAATACTACAGAAAAACACTAACCTGGCTCTAACTAGATACCTTGGCTTCACAAAGCTCCACCAGGGGGCTTAGCTCCACACATTCTAACACCAGATATCTGAAAAAAAATCTGAATGAATGAAATGAAAATGGCAATGCAGACATCAAATGTGACCACTAGACTATTCTTTGTGCTGCTTGTATTGTATGTTGTATTTTTATGTATTTGCCTGCCGAGGGACTGCGGATGAAAACTAGCTTTGTAGCTAAAATCCGGCATATTTACATTTGTTTTATACTTATGTTCATTAATGTGCATTGTCCCTAACAAATAAATGAATAAATACAATAAATAAATCTATTGTAAGTTGGGCACTTGCAGCCTATGAAAAAAGACAACAAATTAAGTATCACTATTCTCACTCTCACATACATACATTCTCCTCTCACATACACTACTCTTAGTCTTCTACATAGTTGATGGTTCCCTGGATTCTCCCTCTCTCAAACGCATCGGCAGCTGTCCTCTGTCGTACGGCTATTGCTGCTGTGCTGGAGGGAGCTGCCTGACTAGCCTCCTGTCGTCGTTTGGTCAGTAGCATTTCGTCATGCTGAGGTTTATGATTTATGATCAAGTGCTTATTTAAAATTTGTGGTATTGCCACAATATCGGATCATTTTTTGGCACACACTGCACTTCGCAACATTGTCGTCCATGGTGTGGAAGTAGCTCCACGCGACACTTCGCTTGCGGTCTCCCATGGCTCCCGCAGCCCCGCGCCGCTTTGACTGAAATCTCACAGCAGTGAGTCTATCGCGGGATGACGTACTACCCCACGTTTGGTGAAGGAAAAGTAGTGCCTGACAACTGGCAATGGTTGAATAATGAACAAAACACATATGAATTTACACACAAGTCAGTAAGAAAACATGACTTGGTATCGATATTTTAATACCAGGATCGATGCATATTCATACTTTCGATACTATTCGATACTTTGGTATCGATACGCCCATCACTACTCCACAGATCTGACCTGTAACTTGAGCTGTTGGTATCATCTGCTTACCTCTATGAAGACGCCTGTTGAACATTCCAGGCAATACTATTGAATCTCTATGAAGACAAACAGGCGGTGGATTCTCCATCAGAAAAGTTACACAGTGTACCTTTAAAAACACATTTTATAAAGACATTGGCTACAAGTGTCTCCACATCTTAGACTGAGTGTGGGTCAGTAGTACATTTCATTTTGCAGTACATTGAAATAAACAAACCAGGGAATTGATTTAACTCATTTTATATTCATTGGTGATACATTTTGGCCTTTGTTGTTCTGATAAATATTTCAATCCTTCCTTGGGGTCTTAAATAGAAAATACAAGGTTCATAATTAATAAAACATTGTATAGTAAAGATGAAATAATAAATGTCAAATTCACACTAAATTCATACCCAGTCAATACATTGCATTCACCATGCTTAGCGCAGTTATTTAAAGGTAACTTTTATAGGGAGGGTCTGCCACCTGCTTGTCTCTGTGATGATGTTATTGCTTTGTCTGGAATATTCCACAGTATGGCATTAAACATATCCAATTTGCATTCATTCAATTAAAGTTGTTTTGATTGCTCAAAAAAAACTTGAAATGCATTATTTTTATGGAAATAGTAAGTTTAATACCATATTGTGGCAAATTCCAGGCAAAGCAATAACATCTCCATGGAGCAAATAGAAAAGTTACACAGTGCATCTAAAGTAGCTCTCTCCACACTTACTCCTCTTTATGTCTATTAAAGCAGACACATTCAATACAGAACATAAAGACAGTTTCTAAATATGTCAGATAGAAAATGCACTGGAGTGGTCTAATTTAAAATGTTCCATACTGTAGCATGTTGTCTGCGCTATATCATATGCACTTGACACATTTGAATATTCAGTGGACAGATATGGTGTAATCTTATCCACATGAATAATTCTCAGTCATTACATATTCTGAGAAATGACAACCCGGGGATAAGCTTAGTGTTCTGAGTCCTTAAAATATCTAGGCAAGTTGGTTTGTTATGCCCTTTTTCCATGTCTCCTTAAGGCGTGTCTTAGTTTCATCTTCAGAGTTTTGGATATGGTCTTTTTATTAACGGGTCATTTAGTGGTGATATCCGGAGGTGGTACAGAAGCCAGTTCAATAATGGTTCCAAAATGGTTTCCGTTTTAAGATGATAAGACAAGCTACCAGAACAGGGTGGCTCTTGGTGCATAAGAATCTCAGCAGTTAATGTAAAAAAAAAAAACCCAAAAAACATGGAGTATGTTTATATGTGACAATTTATTTATATTTATGCAAAATTATAATATTTTTTAATCTGAAAAGTTTAAAGGTGCACTGTGTAAAGTTTGACAGCTTGTATGTGACTGAACCTATGCTATCTACTGTCAAGCAGAGCGGCATGTCTTTTTTATGAATTTTTGATGTCCCCTAAATGCTAGGGGTGATGCCTAACCTGGGAAATCCCAGGCTGCTTTGGATGATCGTTCCGGTCTGAAAGACAGCCTGGCAACGAGGCTAAGTGAGGGCTCCTGAGCGGGGAAGCCAATCAGAGACGGTGACGCGTACGACGCGACAAACGGAAGCGGGTCCACCTTCTCTCATATTTATCTTACACAAACAGCAGTAATCGTTCGGTGCCATTGTTTAATCGTATTTTTGTTTTGCCTTCTGTTTTCGCAGAGATTGGGGAAAATGGCGGCATTTCTTTCTCTTCTCCCCGGTCGTCGCTCTAACTACGTCATCAAGTACAACTGACATGAGTGGCTATGGGCTATGTATACGCCAAATGATAGACATTTGTAACGCCCAATAAACGGCCGTTGGTAATCGTAAACCACACCTCCACTACGAGATATTCAGTAGGTGCCCCCCATACCATATATCACTTGTGAAATGGTCTGGTGGCTGTTGGGATTAGATCGTTGTACGCTTCTCTCTTGATTTTTGCCTGTTCTAATAGGGGTTTAAGTAACGCTTTTAGGGCTCATTTCTTTTCTTCTGTTGGATTCTGATTCTGATTGTTTCATAGGTGTTGGTGTCTGAAAGTAGCACTTCCATTTTCTGTTTGTATGTTTTAGTGTCTAATATAACTGTTGTCCTTCCTTTATCTGCGGGTAGAATAGTGATTGTGTTTTTTCATATGAATGGCTTTCCTCTCCTCCTTGGTTATATTGCTCCTCGGTAATTTGGCTGTTTTTAGGATCCCTGTTACTGTGTTGCGTGACTCCGCTTTCTGTCCCTGGTTTGGTATTTTTTGGCATGCTAACTCCGTGGCTAAAATGTATTCGTCTATGGGGATTTTATTTGGGGTGGTGGCAAAGTTGAGCAAAGTTTTTTCTGTGCAAGTTGTTTCTGTTTCCGTGATTTTTCGCTGTGTTAAATTGCATACCCATTTGTCTTTAGCCTTTGTCTGTGTGGTTCCAATTTTACGCTGTTGTGTCTATTAGTAATTTTATCTTATTAATGTGCCAGTCCTTGGTCGTTTCGAATTCCAATTCATATTATTCATATTCATATTGTTCTAAGTGTTTGTTACCCTGCTGCTGTACCTCTTCTTCCATGGGGAAACGCTGATTGTGATACGAATCCTTTCTTTTAACAGTGCTTTCTTGGCCTTATTAATGATTTGTTTTGCATTATGGGTTGAGCTCGGCATGAAGTTAATACTTGCTGGCGTGATGTTCTTGTCTCTGCATCAGAGGTTGAAACTTAGGTGGTTGTTGTAGTGAGCATGCGCTTTTTCCAGCCTCTCCAAGTGATGAAGTGCTTTAACACCTTTTTGTCCAAATCTTCTTTTTATTAGGCATGGTCAGTCTGAGCGACCTGCCAGGTCAATCAGGCTGACCATGCCTACAGGAAGTAACAACAGCTGATATTACCACCAACACCGGGGACAGTTCTGAAGATGGCTTGCAGCAGCAGCCGAAACATGTCAACAAGATAAATACATGTTACTGTATTGTGTTTAAAAAAGAACCCAAGAAGTTAAAGTAAAATAGAAAACAAAATTAACATCTTTGGTTTAATCTGTCTTGCATTAATTTATTGAATTACACGTGTCATTTATTGCTCAAAAATATCTTTAAAAAAAAAACATTCATTCTTATTCTGAGTGAGGCCTCTCCACAAATCCAACCTGTAATTTGGCTTGTAAGTCTCAAGGATATTCATAAGTTTAGGGCAATACAGTGGTACCTCACCTTACGAAATTAATTCGTTCCAGAAGTGGTTTCGTAACGTGAAAAATTTGTAAGTTGAGTAGCTATTTCAATGGAAAAAGCCTGATCCGTTCCAAGGTTGTTTTTTTTATAGTGTAACATTTTTTTTAATAGTGTAACGTTGTGTTCCTGACAGGCTAAGAGACTAGACCAGGACTAAAAGAACGTGGAATAAACCAGGTCTGGCCAGAACTAAACCTGGATTGGACCTGTTATTATTATAACATGGCAGTGCCGTTGGAGGAGCGCGTTGCTCGTGTCTGCACACCTTTAAGAGGCCGAGAAAGACGCTCTTTCAGCGGGAATAAGAGCGGGGCGGGGCGGGCTCTGCTTCTATCTGACCTCCAGAGCCGGGGGGCTGACACTGTGAGCTAACAGGCCGCTCTATCTGCGGGCAAGACCGCGGGGTCTTGCTCGGGGTGGGCTCTGGTTCTATCTGACTTCCAGAGCGGCTCACAGCTCACAGTGTGAGCCGCGAGGGCGGGCCGAGCCGTGCGGGCTCGGCCCCGAGGAGGAGGCACGCGGCGCCGCGGCTCAATCCCTCAGCCCCGGTGTAGCGCGGCCTTGCGCGTTTGGACGTTATGGACGTTTTGATCCTTCGATGTCGGCTCTTCCTATCATTGTGAAGCAGAATTCACCAAGCGTTGGATTGTTCACTCACTAAGGGAACGTGAGCGGGGTTTGAGACAGGTGAGTTTTACCATACTGTGTTGTTGTGTCTCTGCTCCCATCGCACGTTCGGCGGCGCTATATTGAGCCGTGCCCCCCCCCAACACATTCCATTGAAAATCTATGAAAGTTCGAGTGTTTAAACGAGAGAGAAATGCGAGAAAAAAGTGTAGAATGTGTGTGGTGAGGCATTTACAGCCCTAAAACATGTAGAACAATTGCCAAATACAAAGTTGTCCTACCTTGTGGACCTCTCCCAGCGGGCCACCTCTGGAACCTAACCCCGTGTGTGTTGATAAAGTGTATTTACGTTTCGGGGCGTGCATCTGAGCGCGCATTAATTGAATTTTTGAGATTTCTTGTTTTTAAAGTGCTTTATAAATGGATTGGATTGGAGATTTTGCGTTGCGTAACTTGAAATTTCATTCGTATCTAGAGACCAAAATTTGACGTGAAGGCGTTTCGTAACTTGAAATTTTCGTTTGTTGGGTCATTCGTAAGGTGAGGTACCACTGTACTGTGGAACATTCTAGGCATATCTCTATATCTATGGAGACAAGCAGGTGACGGACCCTCCAGCATACAAGTTACACAGTGCACCTTTAAAAACAAAAGGTCCCAACTTTCAGCAGTATAATGTAAAAGCAGCTAGTAATAAAAAAGTGACACTATGAAATAACCTCCGCATTATAACGGATGAGAACCATCTGATGTGGCACCTGTTTCGTCCAATTATTGTGAAGCAACTGGGTGAAATGTTCTCTGTCATGGTGCAGCATCATAATGAGTGCACGAAGTAAACGGGCAGAGCTAACAGTTCAAACTTAAAAGGTACGCTGTGTAACTTTTCTGGTGGAGTGTCCATTATCTGCTTGTCTCCATGGATATGTTACTGCTTTCCCTGGAATGTTCCATGGTATGACATTAAACATATCCAATATTTATTCATTTCAGGTGTTTCTATTGCTCAAAAACACAATAATTCCTGCTGTGAATAGGGGTGACTCTCCACAGATCTGAATTGTAATGCTGTATCCTGCTTGCCTCCTTCGTGATAGGTTTAATCTATACTGTGGAACATTCTAGACAAAGCAATGACATTTCCATGGAGACATCAGGTGGCAGACCCTCCACTAGAAATGTTACGTAGTGCTCCTGTAACCAGATTTTTCACTCATCTTGCCAAATTGTGTAATCAGAATTAGGTTGTAATTGTAAAATATAATGCACATTTTTAGTTCACTGGGCAGATTAATTATGGTACTTAATCACTAATTGCATGATACATTGACCAAAGAGCTTTATAAAAAATATTAAACATAAGATGATGAAAATTGTTATTGACGCAAGTAAGACACATGACAAAATGACTTGCAAATCTCAGTGTTTTGATGGTTTCCCAACTCGACTCAAGCAGCTCACATAAAAGGACATAAAAGAAACTTGGGTGATGCAAATTTGTTGCAGAGTGTCAGATGCAGGCATCCCTTATTCTCCTTTTGTTTTTCACAGCTGCTGCGGCTCCAGTCTCCACACAGAGGACACACAAAAAGAAGAGAAAGGGAATAGGTTATGATCACGTTCTTGATTTGATGATGTCATAATCTCAGATGGCAGGCAAGGGCCTATACAGCACTTGTGGGAAAGAAAGGTCCAAAATATATAATTCACATTTGGTGAACCTTATTATTTCTTAGGAATTCACAGACTTGCCATATAAATTCTTATAGCTTATGTACCTGATTTTTACAATTTGAAAAATATGAAAAACAGAACTAGTTCACTTTAAACTGTTTGTAGTGGTCCAAAGTTATTCCTTATGAGTATTATTCATGAGTAATGAGTATTAAAGTGCCTTTCACAACTGTCAGAGACCAGAGCGTTTTGCAATGATAATGCTAACAACTAGCATGCTGTTTATACAGCTGTTTATAGTTCAAAAGTTCAAGTTCAAAGTCAGTTTTATTGTCAGTTCTGCCATATGTGTTCAACATACAGGGACTCGAAAATGTGTTTCTCTCTGGCCAAGCAGTACAAAAAGACAGTGTACAAAATACAATATAAAGACAATACAAAAACTTCTAACACAAAAATCTAAAATCAGTGCAAAAGAATAAATGAATACCTATTTACAGGTGTGCATCAAAATGTGCAATAGAATGTGCATTGAAAGTAAAGATAAAAATAAATGTGGAACAGTAGTAATTGGAGGGAGGGGAGAGAGACACCAGCGATCCTCCCAGCTGCATTCACTATGCGCTGCAGGGCTTTCCTGTTCTGTTCAGTGCAGCTCCCGTACCACACAGTGATGCAGCTGGTCAGGACGCTCTCAATGGTGCCTCGGTAGAAGGTGGTCATAATGGGTGGAGGGGCTCCAGCTCTCCTCAGTTTGCAGAGGAAATAGAGGCGCCTCTGAGCTTTCTTCACCAGTAATGCAGTGTTCGTCATCCAGGAGAGGACCTCACTGAGGTGCACCCCCAGGAATTTGGTGCGGCTCACCTTCTCTACAGCAGCACCATTGATGGTCAGTGGGGGGTGCTGGGTGGGGCCTCTCCGGAAGTCAATAACAATCTCCTTGGTATTTTCAACATTAAGAAGGAGATTGTTATCGCTGCACCACTTGGTCAGAAGGCTCACCTCACTCCTGTAGTTTGTCTCATCGTTATTAGAGATGAGACCCACCACAGTCGTATCGTCCGCAAACTTCACTATGTGATTGATGCTGAAGGCACAGTCGTGGGTCAGCAGAGTGAAGAGCATTGGACTGAGCACACAGCCCTGGGAGACTCTCATTATCAGTCTAATGCAGCTCGAGGTGTTTCCATCGACCCGCACTGCCTGTGGCCTCCCACTGAAGTCCAGCAGCCAATTATGCAGTGAGGTCTGAAGCCCCAGGTGGTCTAGTTTAGTGATGAGCTGCTGTGGGATTATGGTGTTGAATGCTGAACTGAAATCTATGAACAGCATTCTCACATATGAGTCTTTATTGTCCAGGTGGGTGAGGGCTGGGTGGAGAGCAAAGCAGATTGCATCCTCGGTGGAGCGGTTGGCCCGGTAGTCAAATTGGAATGGGTCCAAGGTGGGGGGTGGGGGGGTGGATTTAATGTGTGCCATGACTAGAGGGTCAAAGCACTTCATTATGATGGTGGTCAGTGCAACAGGGTGGTAGTCATTAAAAGTGGCTGGAGTGGGCTTCTTTGGCACAGGTTTTAAAGCAGGGCATAACAGCCTGGTTCAGAGAAGCATTATAGATGTCTGTGAAGACATCCTTGAGCTCCTCTGCGCAGTCCTTCAACACACGACCAGGGATGTTGTCCGGGCCTGCAGCCTTGTGGGTGTTAATCCTGGAGAGTGTCCTCTTCACGCTGGCTGCAGACACACACAGGGGCTGGTCGTGGGGAGGTGGTGGAGTCTTCTGTGGCCGGGTGTCGTTTTGTGCCTCAAACTGTGCAAAGAAGCTGTTGAGGTCATTGAGCAGGGTGATGTTGCTGTCACAGGTCTGTGGCGAGGATTTGTAGTCCGTGACGGTCTGGATGCCCTGCCACAGACTCCATGTGTCCCTACTGTCTTTAAAATGTCTGGTTATTTTCTTCCCTGGTGATGATGGTCCTGGTGTGTGTGACATCCTCAATGCATTTGGTGATGTAGGAAGTCACAGTGTCTGCGTATTCCTCAATGTCCGTGTGGTTGTATGTGGCAGCCTGCTTGAACACTTCCCAGTCTGTTGTGACAAAGCAGTCCAGCAGTGCAGACGAGGCCCCCTCTGGCCACACTTGGATCTGCTTCATTGTCTCCTCTGTGAATGAGCGCATGCGCACTGGCCTCCTCATCTACTCGAAACTATGGCTAAATCTCGGATTAGAGGCCACTTTTGACTCAAACGAAAGTGTATATTAAGACACTGAGCTTCTATAATTTGAAAAGTGATAAAGTTTGTGTTATTTGGTGACTGCAATCGCCTGCCCCAAGCACTCACGTTAACGGATATTGCTAAACTACAACATCTATGAAACTGCTCCAAATGACACCAAAGTATTATGGGTGAGTAAAAAAAACTTGTTTTATTACTGAAATAAGGTTCAGACTGTAAAAAACATTAATATTGGCTTAACACCCAGCTTCTTGCTTATGGTTTTGTAGCCCATTCCATCCTTCTGCAGGTTTTTCTCATGTTGGAGATTTTGGAGTCTGATTGACTGATTCTGTGGACAGGGGTCTTTTAAAACAGGTGTGACTAGTTAAAACAGGCATCTAATTCAGGTGACGAGTGGATTAAGAGAGTCTAACTACTCTGTGGGAACCAGAATTCAAAATGATTGTGGGTCAAATACTTTCATACAATGAAATGAAAATGAAATAATATATTTTCTATAATGTGATTTTATTTTTGATATTCTATCTCTCAATGTTAAAATGAACCAACCATTAAAATTATAGACTTCATTTCTTTGTCAGTGAGCAAACCTACAAAATCAGCATGGGATCAAATACTTATTTCCTCCACTGTATATACTGTAATGTCTGAGGTTTTGTTCATTTCTGACGCTTAACCACTCAAGAGGCTCTTCAGCTTGTTTTTGACCTTAACTTTGGTGAGGAGGGAGAGCAAGAAACTGATAATATAAGAGAGGAGGAAGTATCAGAAGTTGAAGACAACACAGAGTATGAACCAGAGCAAGAGGCAACTGATGAGTCCTATGATAAGCAAGAGGGCACTAAAGATCATATCTTGTTAAAGAGTTTTTAAATTTGTTCATCGCAACATCAGATGATAATATTGTAAGTTTTCTTATGTAATTGTGGGCTTTTTTGTTTTGTTTTGTTTTTTTACTTAAAGTGGTTTGTATGAGCTTAAATCAATTAGGCTTGTAGGCCAGAAATAACAAAATGCAGATCAAAACTGATAACATTTTAAAGTTATTGAGTTGGTAAAAAAGGTCACTCACAAAATTTGATGAAAATTACATATTGCCATGGATTTTGTAACACCTCAATGGGGAAGCAAGAGGGTTAACACACAAATCCTGCATATTTAGGTTCTTCTCCCAAACACTCCCACCTTGTGATGTCATGTGGTAATACAGGAATTGGATCATTTCAGCCCTGGAATTGCAAATATCTGAACAAAAGACGGAACGTAGACTAATGATAAAGGGTTACTCAAACATGTGTGAATGAAGCAACACACCACTCCAGGTATGTTGAGGACGTAACATTATAGCACGGCCTCACAAGAGTCAATTTTGCGTAATAGAGGACCATAGAATTCTGACTTGCCCTCCAGCTCAATATTAGAGATCCTAACGTTTTTGATGTCCCGTGAACCCAAACAGAAACTAGAGAAGAGGAGGATATGAGGCTTTTTTGGCAAACATCAACAAATTCATTGTAGTGGCGCGTCTGGAGAGATGTGACAGTTTGACAAGTGGAAACCTCCAGGGAGATGCTTCCTATCAGCCTGCAGGAAATGAAATATGGATCAGTCCCCGTGAAGGACAACAGAGAAGCAGAGGGCCCCCAGACACTGTCACACATATTAGTTGTGTCATCGCTGTCAATGCTGTGTAAGCTATGAGGAGACCAAAAGGGACATCGCAAAGCACCAGTGTGGTTAAGAATGCACATAGAAAATAAGCAAGTAAATTAATAATGTGATTTATGGCATCAAAAACTGTACTAAGGGATTTCAGATAAGAGATGGGTACTAGTTTATAATATGGATAATACAGTTTATATTATACAAAATGGATTCTTGTGAGCTTTAAGACATTAAACATATAGACTTAGATCAAATTTATGGATCCACAAGGGAAATTACTTGGACAAAGTAGCTCACACATCACATTATATTATCATATATTACCTCTTTAAAAACATACAGTAACTGTGAGTTGTGTTTTGTTTCATTCACACTTTTAAGTAATCCTGAATTATTAGGACGTCTACATTTCCGAAGTTCAAAATGCTCACTTCCACCTTGTGATGCCATGCAGCTGTAGATTTAAATACCTTTTTCCCTTTAGTTCAGTAGTCAATGACAACTGAAATTATCGAAATAATTACAGTGGTGTATAGAGTTACCACATGAGATCGCACGGTGGAACAGAGTGTTTTCTGTTTGATAGAAGACCATTGAGTAAATATGCAAGATCTGTGTGTTAAACATGTGTGAATGAAAGAAAATAAGGTCTTAGTATAAAGCTGAAAAAGCTGAGGCACTCAAAAAGTACGAAATAATTAAAAGCCGCGTTTCGTGATTTTAACTTAATCTGCCATCTGGTATTAAAGGCTTTTAATTATCTTGTACTTTTTGAGTGCCTCAGCTTTTTCAACTTTGTATTTGAGACTGAACACCGAAGAGGACAATTTTGCACAATATCTACACATCCAAGTCGTTGCACTCCAGTTTTGTAAAGTCCAAGTATGTTTGTGATTAGGAAAACAACATTATAAACATATAATATTATATGAGCCCTTTATTGTATTTTTTATGGAAACATCATTGAGCCCTTTTTCCTAAACATAATATAGATAGACTATCAAAGCATGACTTCAATATTTTATGAACCAAAATATCAACTACCAATTACTGACTTCTCAAAAATGCTCCTGTCATGTAGCTTAAAATGCTCTATGGATATTCTGATATTGGCACACATGGAATTTTTGTCTTTTGCTTGCCTGGAAGAATCCATGACTTATCGCTGTACCAGCGGCGAGTCTGGTAATGCTTGGTCCAGAATGCGCTGCTGTTGCGCGTAGACAGACAGCTAAGTGAACCAACCAGAGAACAGTTAACGGACAGCGACGTGAACCAATCAAACAAAAGAAAAGAAAGAAAAGAAAGGCCTCTAGAGCTGTCAGCTGCTGTGGTTTTAAGGAATCGATGTGTTTTAGGTCATTTAAGACCAATTTTACAGCTGAATGGAAGGGACGTTCAGTTCTCCGATGCGCCATCTTGATTCAAAACTGAGGAGGAACTTCCGCTGCCTAAGAGTGACGTTGCGGGCAAAGGCGGGTGCACTGACGTCACCATCTTTGAACGAATCAGAATCACGGAGTCCGTTGTTAACCGGGGGAGCGAGGGTGGAGCGAGGGTGTCCAAATGGTATCTTGCTGTATAGCAAATACAGAGAGATATCATTTGGCTGGCCAGGTAAGTCTTTTGCATCCTCTCATTTCATTTTTTCTTACTTGTTTTTGTGAAAGTTTTAGAAAAGGTTACCCACAATTTTGATTACACTGAACCCATTACATAACATCCTCATTCAGAAACTTTTTTATGTTAAGTCTTTTCATCTGCACCAAAACATCCACTCCACACTTATCATATGCTTCAACAATAGAAATGAACTTTAAATGAAAGCGCCCATGCAGTCTCTGGTGGGGCACAGTTAGGCTCCAACAGTTGTAGTAAGAACAAAACTCACTTTGGCACACGGGGCTTTTGATTGTGTGAGAGTGATTCACATTCTACTGAAGAGAGCTGTGGAGCGACAATCAAACACCAGTGACAGCTTTGCCTATATCCACAATGAGTGTCACTTTTTACCTTAGTCAAAGAGATTAGTTTAGTTTAGTTTTTTTTTTTACTTGATAGAATTTTAATTTGATTTTTTTTAAAATCCTTTTCTGGTCTAGGTTTTGTGTGTTAAACATGTGAATGAAACAGAGGAACTCCATGAATGCTTGTGAATATTATAACACAGATCAGGAAATAGCATAGCAGGCCTTAATTGTGTACTACGGTGTATATTGTATGTTTTAACATGCATGTTTGAAATGAGGGGAGAGAGTGTAGATACATTCGTCAAAATGGTAGCAACATCATATGTGTATCATATTTAACTATTACACAATTAGCAAGTATTAATTTACATATTTTCAAAATCTTCTGGCACCAAAAGTTAGAAAAATATTGCTTTCATTTCATTCATTATTTTAAACCACTTTTTATCTGAAGAAAATTGCATTAAATAAATTCACTTTTGCAAGAAGTGACTGTATGCCTTTTTGTTTTGAAGCCACTTAGTGTTTTTAGGTAGAATTTGTTCTTTTTCAGTTTAGACTTTTTTTTTTTTTTTTAACATACTTTGATTATACTCTGTGTAAACATTAGAATTTACTTTGAATTGTGAAGACCACCAGTAGTGCAGTTAGTGTTTGTGTATCTCTAATGGTGAAAGGAGTAACCATGGTGACACAATTTTTAAAGATCCCATGACATGGTACTTCTTGATGCTTTTATATGGCTCCTTAATGGTTCCCTAATACTGTAAATGAATCCTTCTTCAAAATCAACACTCAGTGCATGAGAAACAGAGATAAGATGAGAAAGAGTCATAAATATCTCTCTCAAACACTTTATTCTGGGCGTTGTTGCTTGAATGCAAATGAGGAGAAAAGAGCTGGCCTATAGTAGAGGGTGGGGGCGTGGCCAAACTCTCCGCTCTCCGCTGTCAGCTCTCAGCTGTCAGCTCTCAGCTGAGCCATTTCCGTGTTTTTGCACGGGGGGAGAGATTTAAAGCGTTCCATTGAAAAATAAACACATTTCCACAGAAAATGAAATTAAACCACTGCTGTTCAAAGGTCCAGAGGCTCAGATAAAGGACTTCCGAGCCTAGAAACACTCGGACGTGCCTCCAGGCAAATAAAAAAACGCATTTCGCATTGCCTAGCGCATTCGCAGTCCAAACTCTCTGGGCGTGATTTACAGAGACGCTGAGTACAGACAGACGGGGGTGGAACTGCATTTGCATTTCTTTTTTCGATGTGACGTCAATAAGGTGCCTTGTTCAAAATCGCCCGTTTGAGCTCCGATTTTTTGTAACGCAGAAAAGGATCGCAAATGCTCAGTTTAGACATTTCACAACTTTTAACCATGGGGGGGGGCTAAACAGGGTAGGGGAGCTCACATTAACATTCAAAAACCTCAAAGTGAAAATGTCATGCCATGGGACCTTTAAACTGTCTGAAAACTCACAAAAAAGCTCAAAATGGATTAAAAAAAATTGATTCTAGTGACTGTAATTTTATATCTGAGAGACTTTTATCATCTCACCTGTAGTGGTTTCAGCTAACATACATGAACATTCACACAGTGGATCCCTCTTTTCTGCATCACTCGAGAAAAAACAAAAAAATAAAACACAACATTACCCACTCTGGTCCATCTTTATTTCTGGTCAGACTGTGATAAAATAGAGCACAGATTAAGACGTAACAAATAAGAAGTCTAACAAACCGTAGACAGAGCAGAGCCTACAGTTAGCGTCACACCCCCAGGGAATGTTGTCGACATCAGCAACCAAGTATCAATAGAATATCATATCAATAGAAGCCACAGTCAAAAATAAATAAATAAATAAATAAATAAATAAATAAAACTTTCAAGTGTGCAGGGAAATGCATCGTTATTTAATCAGGCAATACTAAACAAAAACAACTGATAATTGTATAGTGCCCTAATAGAATTAAATAAGGCATGGTTACACAACATCGCCTTCTGCCAAATATAAATCCTGAGTGTAAATCATTTTATATACACCAGCCAATTCTTCATTCGTAAGTAAATAAAATTCCCCACCTATTGCAACAGTTGCTTTTGGTACAGACTGCTCCTGTAGACGAAGCCAGCATTTTTGGAGCCAGCCAGAGAGTTTTGCAACAAGGTGGCAGAGAGAAAAATGTCACCCACACCAAAACTACAATATTCACCTGAGAATTTCGCTGTTACACCATGTTCTGCTCTCACCAACTTGAAAATGTGTTCAGTTTTGGAGGCTATAGGGTGCTCATTTTCACCCACTCTGGAATCATTACTTAATGCTGTACAATTCGAAATTGTGAGGTGTCATTATAAAGGCAAAGTGGTCACGAAACTTGGAACATGTACTTAAAGTTGTATAAAGCTAATTAGAAGCTTTTAAGACTTTCATTCTACCCATTCATTACTTTTTGAACTGGGGCCAAAAGATTACAACATTTTATGATTCATAATTATGTTTTTTTTTCCATTGCATAAAGTATCGTTTTGTTCAGTAGATATAAATTCAGGATTGAGAAATTAACTGAAAACAATAGGCTAACAATATAGACTATATTACCATGAATTAATTTAATTTAAAAAAATAACAATTATAGCCTAGGGTATAACTAAACACACTACTTACTACACTCCACATATGCCACATCAAAACTAGCCCAACCAGGACTGGATGAAGACCAAACGACTGAACACAAATGTTACAGAGTTACAAAGTGATGAAAAATTTGCACTATTTCCATAGGAATTAACTATTTAAAAACAAACATTATATCTATTGGTGGTTTTCCAATTCTGAAATGTAATGACATCATGCTCTCGGATGATTAGGTTGATATTGTGTCAAATACTTTATTATATTATATATTTATAACAAAAATGACACACAGCTGCCACAGTTCAGTGCTACAGTGATATAGAGACTAACTGTTGTTGGCAGGAAGCTGTTGGACATTAGTAACAGTAGTTCTGTAGACCGACTTTGGCTGTGGACATGGCAAAGAAAAAAAAAAAGCATGTTGGTAGAGGCCGCTGCAATAGATATAGCTAGTTTGTGTTGCCATGCCATTGGTTGACTCCGTTGGATTATTTTGGTTGGCATCTCCACTGCAAAGACTTTTGCCACATTTGGTGTAAAAAGTCTGTCGTATCTTAGATGCCCATAGCTAGCTCCTTGGCTTGTTTCAGTCAATGATGAAATGGGCCATTCACTCAAAATTTTTCTTCTGGAAGGTCTTCTGTCACATTTGCAGCTGTAGCATCTGTAGCATCTGTAGCATCTGAGAGGCAAGATGAGAGAAAAGATCCAGTTTTCCAAAATAAGATAAATTTAAAAAAAAAACATGGTACAGTAGCAATCTGTATTTTAACAATAGTCATTTGCTAGCATTTATATTAAATAAAACTGAACTACAAAATGTTGTGATGTAATGTGAAACTTATAAACAGGAAACTGAAACTCATGAATAGAGAGAACATGAACGCTAGAGACCAATAGAATTTTTACAAAAACACATAATCCAAATTGCACAGCTTCTTTGCATCTTTGTTGATTTTTTTGTTTGCAATTCAAATATTTGCCAGTTGCAATAGTCAATAGAAAATTCACCTAGTCCCCCTGCAGCATCCCAAAGGCTCGGATATTGTTTATTTATTCCCTTTCCACAACTCACTTTTATCAGCCCCAAAGTTTTGCGACAGCTGAAAAAGTATAGCTTTTAAACTTTGCAAGAAGGTCACAGCAATTTAGTGATGCTGGGAGCAGGGGAGGCCAGGTGCAAAGGCTGCTTGGGGTATAATAATGAAATAAAGCCGCAAGCCAAAAACACCCTCATGTATTCTGCAGTGGTGGACTCTTCCAGATGCTCAAAGTCACTATTATTTTATTGTAGGAAGAGTTACACTGTTATCAATACAAACAAGCAAATGCTCAATCTGTTATCTGTTAATAATATTCTTACACTTTTTTAATATTTATAAACAATAAATCAATAAAATGGCAAATGGTCATATTTATATAGCACTTTGTACCTTCAGGGAACCCAAGTGCATAAAGCACCACTCACCCATTCACACACATTCATACACCAGTGTACATGGACACTGGAGGCAAGGGGGGCTAAGGTCTTGCCCAAGGACACAGCAGTATTCACTTGTAGGAACTGGAATTGCTCCAACAACCTGTGGGTCTGTGGTTCTGACCACTCTACCATTGATCCAAACCAAATACTTCAGATTTATAGTTGATCCATTTAATATGAATGTCCATTTAACACCAGATATGTAGATGTAAAAAGTGATATCATGTATTCATGTAAGGTCAGATTGTCTTTATATCGTCATATACACGGACGGGAAGGATCATGAACACATGGCAGTCAAACTATCAATGGCAATGGAAAAAATTGCAACATGGTTGAAGGACTCTTGTCTGAATGTTGGTAAAACAGCCACAATGTTTTTCTCCACAAAACAAAATAAGAGAACATATCCCTTAACAGGGACGTGCACTGGAATTTTGAGGGGCAGTTGCTCTGACCTGAAGAAACGGCAAACCAACCCCCCATAACCAATCACAGGCAATATGAAGTATCTGGAGGAGGCTTGTGGCTGCTCCTCGTCTTAAATGTAATGTAATTATGAAAAATTGCCAGTAGTAGGCTACTGGCAATGACGATTAATTAATCATTTAACCTACACAGTATCATCTCATCTTTATCACAATGCAATGTCCCTGTCTCACCTGCTGGTTGGCTTTTTCTTAGCCAACCCTGCAGTGATGTGCTCCCCTTTCCCGCTTAGTTTGCCTACCACAAAATTAGCAGCCTGTTTAAATAATGAGTTGCTTGTCTGCAGGCTAGCTAGCTGTCTGATTATTTAGGCTAAACATGGCAAATTGAACATGTATTTATGAACATTTTTATTCAATTCATAAACCTTCATGGTGATCATTTGTTTTACGTCTCAATCTCACATTTTACGACAACATCAAGACAACCACGGCAATCTTTCCACATGCAGGCTCGGGTCAGGTGCTGGTCACGTGTATCAGCAGCGGGCACTGATCCCACGGCCCCGGGAAGTGGCAAAGTCCGGATGGGAGGCGCTGTAAAGCACGCAGCTGGGGCGGCGTGCCACCTTCACCGGGTGGCCGTCCCATCCTCACACCGTCCACGGACTGAGCCTCTATCAGAAGGACTTAGGCCCCGATCGACACCGGGCAAGCGGACTTCCGTATGCCACATTTCCCACGCGCGCCCGTCGGACGGAGAATCGGCGCTGGACTCTTCCCTCTTTGCTCGCCGCTACTGAGGGAATCCTGGTTAGTTTCTTTTCCTCCGCTTAGTAATATGCTTAAATTCAGCGGGTAGTCTTGTCTGATCTGAGGTCGTAATCCAATGGAGCTCACGGAGCTCCGGTGACCGCCGATCGCGAGCCAATCCAGTTTGCGGACATCCCACTCCCCCTTTTATTTTCACTCACAGTGTCCGAATGGAAGTGAATAAGGCTGCTTTTATTTTAGGAAAAATGTTTTGAATGGTGATTTTTGGACAATTTATTATTATTATTATTTTATTTATTAATTTATTTATTAACTTTTTTTTTTTTTTTTTTTTCGACTTGGAAGGGCAGCGTCAGTCCAGGAGGGCACAGGGGCAGTTGCAACCCGAGCAACCCCCCTGTGCACATCCCTGTCCCTTAATCACAGTAAATGGTGAAACTATTAAAAATGTTAATGAATAGACTAAGTTTTTAAAAAACACATTAAAAAGGTTTGCCATAAAATAAAATATAATCTGTCTACTTTTAGATCCATACGAAATTCCCACAAAACAAGGAGCAAAAATCGATCTAAATGCAACGATACTTCCTCATTTAATTTTTGGTGTTTCATGCTGGTCACAAGCCAACCAAACCACAATAAAACCTTTAGAATCTCTTTATAAGCAAGCACTTCAGATTCTAGATCGGAAACCACAGAAATATCATCACTGTCAGATATTAAATAAACATAAAATGCTCAATTTTTTTTTCTTGGTTTATTTTTTTTATTTGTCAGGATTCTCAATCTGTACAATATCAAAGTCTAATGAAAAAGTAGTACAAATATATAAAAGAACACTCAAAATTGTAACGTCCAAGAAGGAGTGGGGGGAAGAAAACTTATTTAACCCCACCCTCATTACATCTATACATAATAACATGTAAAGAAAGGAAAAATCACTTCCATTTTCTCATGGTAATTCTTATCTGTTATGTGCACTTCTTTCTTTTTTACTTGGAGACAAGTAATCATATAGTTACGGATACAGGACCTGAATACTAATACCAGCAATGGTAAGAAAGCACATACAGTACCAGCAATGGAGAAAAAACAGATACCATAAGGTAAGGAAAAACACATACAATGATAAGAGATGTTCCAGCAGAACTAGTTTTGCAGAAGACAATGATGAAATGACCTTAGACACTCTCCACATACTGTGACCAGACCATATTTTTGTATTGTAATTTAAATGTATTGACACTTTGGTATTGCTTGTAGAGTTTGTCCAAACTGTTCCAGAGTTTCACACCACGTACAGACATGCAAAAACTTTTTTAGTGGTTCTCACTTTGGGCAGTTTGAAGTCTTCAGTCACTCTCAAGTTGTGGGTTCTCTCACTCAAAGTAAATAGTATTTGCAGATTTTTTGGTAGTAGTTTATGGTGTGCTTTAAACATAATAATTGCTGTGTAATACTGAGTAAGGTCTTCAAATTTTAAAAGCTTAGAATGTATAAAAAGATTATGAGTGTGTTCTAAAAACCCAACTTTGTGAATAATCCGTAGGGCTCGTTTCTGTAAGACAATTGGAGGTTTTAGTGTTGTTTGATAAGTATTCCCCTATACTTCAATACAATATGTGAAGTAAGGAAGAATCATTGAGCAGTATAGTGTACGCAATGCATTGTAATCAAGATAATATTTTGTTCTATTTCTTATGGAGAGACTTTTGGAGATTTTTGTTTTTATATGTCTGACGTGGGTTTTCCAAGACAATTTATTGTCTATGATGACTCCAAGAAATTTTATTTCTGCTACTGTCTCAATTTGAACATTTTCAATCATAATTGGTTGTTTTGAGTTTGTTTTTGCATTTCCAAATAGCATAACTTTGGTTTTGTTTAAATTAAGTGATAATTTGTTGAAATCCATCCACTTCTTTATTTTGTCAAGCTTCTTATTTACTGTGCTGATGAGTTATAATCATGACTGCTATAGAATATGTCTGTATCATCTGCAAACAATATGAGATTTAGTGACTGTGATACCTTAAATATGTCATTTATATAAATATTAATCAATTTTGGTCCCAAAACAGAGCCTTGGGGAACACCACAAGTAATACCAAGAATATCAGACAAAGATGACCCTATGTGTACATATTGTGTCCTTTCAATTAGATAACTTTGAAGCCATTTCCCAGCAATTCCTCCTATGTTCATGTAATTTTTTAAGTAAGACTGCATGATTAATCGTGTCAAAAGCTTTCTTTAAATCAATAAAAATCCCAATTGCGTATTTATTTTGATCCAGTGCGCTTGTTATTTCTTCAGTTGCATCAAGTATAGCCATTGAGGTAGTTCTTTTTGTTCTAAAGCCATATTGTCCTTCGTTAATAACATGATGCCTGTCTATGAAGTTTTCTAAACGTGTATTGAAAAGTTTTTCTATTATCTTTGAGAACTGAGATAGCAGAGAAATAGGTCTGTAATTAGTAAAGTCATGTTTATCGTCACTTTTGTATATCGGAATTACTTTAGCTATTTTCATTTTATTGGGAAATTGTCCTGATTGAAAATATAAGTTACAAATGTGTGTGAAAGGTTTTATGATATTATTAATGACCAGTTTGACTAATCTCATATTTATGTCATGACAGTCACTTGATGATTTACTCTTGTACCTAACAACAATATTCATTACTTCTTTTTCATTTGTGGGAGAGAGGAACATGGTATAAGGATTTCTGTCAATGTTATTGTTACCTTGAGCAGCGTCATTTACATGAATTTTTGCAGCCAACTCAGGACCGATATTTACAAAAAACCTATTGAAATAATTTGCTACATCTGACCTATTTTTAATTTTATTGTTTTTTACATTAAATAATTCAGGATATGCTTCCTTATTAGTTTTTTGTTTAATCAAAGTATTTAATACATTCCACATTCCTTTCATATTGTTCTTGATTCTTCTATAGTATAACTGTTTGCTTGATCTAATTATATCTATGAATTTATTTTTGTATTTTTTATATCTTAGTTCTGCTTCCCTAGTTTTTGTTTTTATAAATATTTTATATAAATTGTTTTTCTTTTTGCAAGCATTAATTATTCCTTTTCTTAGCCATGGACTGTTCTTACATTTATTGTTTATTTTAATTTCTTTTAGGGGACAGTGTTTGTTGTAATGAGTGATGAATATGTTTTAAAAAAATATCATATGCTTTATCGACATCTGTCTCTTCATAAACTTCATTCCAATCCTGAAGCATTAAACTGTTATTGAGGGCTTTTTTGTTTTCTTCTGTTTGTATTTGTTTAAAGATTGGTTCACTAGCCTTTTTTTCTTTTATAAAATCTGAATCAGACACAATAAAGATAGGTAAATGGTCTGTAATGTCAGAAATAAGGAGTCCACTTGTAATTTGACTTTCCATGTTGTTTGTAAAGATATTATCAATTATTGTAGCACTATGCGATGTTACTCTACTGGGTTTGGTTATTGTCGTGCACAGTGACATAGAAAACATTGTATTTATAAAATCATCAATACTTTTTTGCTTTTTTGGGTTTAGTAAATCAAGGTTGTAATCTCCACAAACATACATATTTTTTTTGTTTAACAGCAGAAAACAATTTCTCCATCCATTCAATAAAACACTTGAGCTCGGTGAACGATATACCACACTTACACCTCTCTTTGAATTTCTATTGTTAAGCATTCCATAACATCATCTATGGCAACAATCATATTTAATAATAAAACATATTCTAGTGAAGTATGAATGTGTAGAGCAACCCCTCCTCCTTTGCTTTGTCTATTCTTACTTATCATTTTATAATCATCAATATCAAAGTAGGTGTCTGTGTTTTCACTAAACCATGTTTCAGTTATTGCAATAATACTGAATGGATGGGTAAATTGTTTAAGAAAGTCAGTGATGTGGCTAAAATTTGCTTGCATGCTTCTACTATTGAAGTGTATTATTGATAGTTTTCCTTCGAAATTTACATTGCTTTTAAAGAGTTCATGTTCAAAATATGTGCAGTTTTTAACAAAGCGTGTGAAGAAATTTGCATCTGGGTCTATTTCCGCTGGGGGGTCAAGTGTGTCTAGGTCTTCTATAGCAAAAATGTCCAGTTCCTTTTGTTTCTGATGTAGTATTCCTTGTAGTTTTTCCATGCTGTTGCTTTCTTGAGCTGAGTCTGTGGTCGTGATCTGTGTGTTGTGCATTTGGTGTTTATAGAGTCAGATACCTTACGTGCTGTTAGTATTTTTCCAGTTCCTCTATATTCCTCACCACCAACACTTTCGCTGCTTCCGGATTCCCATTTAGTTTAATAAAGATTTTGCAGTTCCTTGTCCAGGTGTGCTGTATTTTGTGCTCCTTTTTAAGCATTTGCGCTTTTTTTTGCAATTTCAGAGGTTTTTTTGTTAAGTGTTCATTGATAAAAACATCAGATCCTTTCAATTTTCGGCCTTGTTTTAAGAGTGCAGTCTTGTTTTTTCTACTAATGAAGTGCATGATCACGGCGGGTGGTCTTCCTCTCCCAGGTGGCAGTGGGTGACAGGCCTCGATGTGCTCCAGGTCGAGGTCTATCCCCTTCCCCCGGAGATGAGCCGTGACCTGTTGCTCCACCGAGTGCACATCTTCCTCACTGGGCTCCTCTCCTCCTCCTCCAGCGTGCGGGGCTTGATGTTAATGCCCGTGACGACCACATCGTTCATGCCCCAAGATGTGTTTCTCTTTATTGGCGTTCTGAATACGTAGCGCCTTTACTTCCTCCATTAAGTCCAAAAGTTTCTCTTGTTGTTCTTTGATAATACAATTAAACTGGCCAATCTAAGGTTATTATTCAAGATGATCAATAATGTGGCATCACCACCATTGAAAAAGTTTATCTATTTAACATCTGATCAGATGGTCAGAACAACCAGGTCAGCGGTCAGTGGCCAATGTGCGATACCAAAACGGGAAACATCATTAGGACAATCTGCATTTTCATTTAAAACAATCTCAGAATGGAACAAACTTTCAACTGAGCTAAAATTATGCAAATGCTTAAAAAAATTTAGCCTGGAAATTAAACAACAATTTTTAAGAGTGCAGACGTGTCAGCATTAAAGATTAGACATGAGAAGGGGGTATAGGTATTGAGAAAAGAGTTTTAATTAGTTTTTACTAAATTATGAAATGTATCACCACCACTGTAAATATTATGAATCGCATTGTTTTTATGCTTTATGTTCATTGTTTGTAATGTTATTTGTAATGTCTCAGGGACTGCAGATGGAAATTAGCTCCGAGAGCTAAAGTCTGGTACAAAGCATCTTTTCATTTTTTGTGATTAATGCTCCTGTACATTGTCCCTGGCAAATAAATCAAATAAACTGAACTAAACTTCACATTTTAGAATATGTACAAAAATATATAATAAAAATGTATGTCTTCACACTGCATAACTGTTGCACCATATTTTGGCAGATCCATCCATCCATTTTCTTCTGCTTATCCGGGACCGGGTCACGGGGGCAACAGTCTGAGCAGGGACTCCCAGACGTCCTACACCCCGGACACTTCCTCCAGCTCCTCCAAGGGGACCCCAAGGCCGAGAGACATAGTCCCTCCAGCGTGTCCTGGGTCTTCCCCGGGGCCTCCTGACATGCCTGGAACACCTCCCGAGGGAGGTGTCCAGTGAGGCATCCGGAACAGATGAATGAGCTACCTCAGCTGGCTCCTCTCGATGCGGAGGAACAGTGGCTCTACTCCAAGCCCCTCCCATGTGACTGAGCTCCTCACCCTCTAAGGGTGCGCCCTACCCACTCTGGCAGATGTATTTATTTTTTCATATTCACAACAGCAGACTGTAATTTGGCAGGTTTTACTATTAGATGCCCTTAGTACAGTAATGTAACTGTGACTGGACTTGCGCAACTGGACAATGTCACCTGACAAGATTTAAACTATCAATCCTTGTTGGGCAAAATGCTTAAGACAGTTTGAGTGTGCCATTGCTTCCATTGCTCCCATTCCATTTCTTTTCGATACATGAACCAATCACACAGAGAGGTTACTACTGTCAAATATAACATCTTACTCGAGTCTCCATTTCTCCTTGTGAGCCAAATGCCAGACCTGTGTGTGCCCGCAGGCTTAGTCTTTCTGACCGGCTGCACCATGTCCTCCTCTCCCCCTCTCTCCTACCTCTCTCTTCAGAGGCTCTCTGCCTCTCTTTTTCTCCCCCCTTTATCCTCTCTGCTTCACTGGATCACATCTGGCACCATGACCTCTGAGGTGGTATGTGTGTGGGCTTTCAAAAGCACACTGGCACTTTTGCAATTTAGTAACAATCTGACCACATCACATACTGTATGTCCAAAATGTCCTCTATCCATATCACAAAACATAAATATTACAATGCAATGATTAATGGGTAAAATATGAGCTTGCATAAAATACACATTGTGTTAGTCATATGGAGAAGAAAATGACTTGGCAGATACATATGATTTAAAATGGCTGTGTTTTCCTCCATGAAGATGTCATTTCCACAGTGCCCCTCTATTTTGCATTTATTCTGTATTCCAAAGTTACTTTTATTGCTCAAAAATACCTTGAAAAACATGCATTTCTGTGATTGGGGTGTTATCGCCACAGATCTGATCTGTAACTTGGTCGAGTGGTGGGACCTGCTTGTTTTCATGGAGAAAGATATGTTTATTGCAACACTGTGGAACATTATCTCAGCTATACTTATGCAGGCCTGAGGTGGCCCTGAGGCAGACTGAAAGGAAAGTTGCTGCTTATCTCTCACATACAGGTGAGAGGAGCAATGTGTCATGCTCAAGGACACAACAGTATGCAGTACTTGGGGAAGAAACCTCTTATTTACTTAGCCTTTTTCTGTCCTTGGTAACGTCCCTTTTTACAGCTCTAGATAAATAAAATGAATAGCAGAACACATGTGCGTGAGGTTTTTGACAGGACAAAATGAGATAAGTGACATTTGTGTTAGCTTGCGTGGCTAATTATACCATTTACCCATTTACCCTTGTGCTTTGGAGGAAACGCCATAAGCTCCACTTTAAGATTAGTCTGTGCTGTCTCATTGTTTTTCCTTGTGAATGTGATAACCACACTCACCACTCGCTCCAGGGCAGACAGAAGTGTGTGCATTTTAAATGAAACCTTGTGTATGTGTCGAAATGTGCTCTTTTTGTAAAGGGAGAATGATATTACACATATATTTCCTTATAAAAATTCCGACCTGTAAGACTAAATCAGTGTGACAATGGCTTTGCAGTTAAAGGGGACGTATTGTGTAAAATTGACTGTCATGAGCTTTGATGCACCCTGTATTAAAGGTGCACTGTGTAACTTTTCTGGTGGCGGGTCCACAACCTGTTTGTCTCCATGGAGATTTGCCTTGATTATCCAGCAGTATGGAAATAAACTTGGTAATCACAATGGAGACAGGTTAGATTTATGGAAAACCAAGCCTGTACATGGTCAGAATTTATGTATATAAAAGGTATTTTATTTTATATATTACATACACTCAACAAAAATATAAACGCAACACTTATGTTTTTGCTCCCATTTTTCCGGAGATGGACCCAAAGATCCAAAATTCACAAATTCAGATACACAACACTACCATTTCTCTCAAACATTGTTCACAAATCTGTCCAAATGTGTGACAGCGAGCACCTCTGCCCCGCCGAGACAATCCACCCCACCTCACAGGTGCGCCACATCAAGATGCCGATCCGACATCATGACCAGTGCACAGGTGCGCCCCAGACTGCCCACAATAAAAGGCCACCCCGAAATGTGCATTTTTTTTTGCTTTATTGGGGGTCTGGGGACTCAGAACCAGTCAGTATCTGGTGTGACCACCATTTGCCTCATGCAGTGCAACACATCTTCTTCGCATAGAGTTTATCAGATTGTCAATTGTGGCCTGTGGAATGTTGGTCCACTCCTCTTCAAAGGCTGTTATGGACGAAGAACACAGGTGCATTTTATTGATGGCATTTTGAATGCACAGAGATACCGTGATGAGATCCTGAGGCCCATTGTTGTGCCATACATCCATGAACATCACCTCATGTTTCAGCAAGATAATGCACGGCCCCATGTTGCAAGGATCTGTACACAATTCTTGGAAGCTGAAAATGTCCCAGTTCTTGCATGGCCAGCATACTCACCGGACATGTCACCCATTGAGCATGTTTGGGATGTGCTTGACCGGCGTATACGACAGCGTGTACCAGCTCCCACTAATATCCAGCAACTTCGCACAGCCATTGAAGAGGAGTGGACCAACATTCCACAGGCCACAATTGACAATCTGATAAACTCTATGCGAAGAAGATGTGTTGCACTGCATGAGGCAAATGGTGGTCACACCAGATACTGACTGGTTCTGAGTCCCCAGACCCCCAATAAAGCAAAAAATGCACATTTCGGGGTGGCCTTTTATTGTGGGCAGTCTGGGGCGCACCTGTGCACTGGTCATGATGTCGGATCGGCATCTTGATGTGGTGCACCTGTGAGGTGGGGTGGATTGTCTCGGCGGGGCAGAGGTGCTCGCTGTCACACATTTGGACAGATTTGTGAACAATGTTTGAGAGAAATGGTGGTGTTGTGTATCTGGAGTGAATTTTGGATCTTTGGGTCCATCTCAGGAAAAATGGGAGCAAAAACAAAAGTGTTGCGTTTATATTTTTGTTGAGTATATGTACTATATTACATATGTAATTGAACAAATGCAAGGAAGATATGTTTAATGCCCTACTGTGAAGCATTCCAGGCAAAGAAATAGCATCTTTACAAAGACAAGCAAGTAGCAGACCCTGCACCTTGAACACTGTTCTCTCGTCATTATCTTAATCAAAGTAGTATTTTGATTCATATCCTGTAATCCCCTATATAAAATGTGAATACTGTCCCACCGATTGACTTTTTGACTATTAGCAGAGTGAAACAAGATATTTTATTCAAGCTTACCAAAACTGATTTAATTGTCAAACAAACATCCACTTACTTTCATTATTTAGTTGCGCTGTTATTTGACTTTTAGCCTTGATAAGGTGTGCGATCCATTCAGAACAATTAGCTTTGCAACACTGAAGCATAAAACTGACAAATAATTATATCAACTGAGCAATACATTCAGCCAAGTTAACAACTGTTTACTTTCCCCAAGAAAATTCACTTGAAGCTTTCACAACCGCTGCATTGTTACATGTTATATAACCAAATAAAGCACCGTCAGGATTAAAGCCAGAAAATAAATACATGGATGGAGCTAAAAGTACACAAAAGACGTAGTGTATTCTGAACCGAGATCCTGGCGTCGTCTGGTTAGTTCTCGCCGATGTACAGTTGGAGTCCAGTTGGCGTGACTAACAGCCTAAGCCTTTATCTGCTGCAGAAGATTTTCACAGATAACAAAGAGGCTGCTCCAGATTCCGGCACTATGAATTTGATCTACCAAACATTTTTTTTTTTATATACTTTATCAAGCCGAGCCAAGTTTCCTTCATGCCTCACACTTATTAGAAAAAAGCGGGTGTGTCAGAGTTGATGCTGGAGGAGATAGAATACTTGTCAGTGTTTGAGCTGTATATTAAAAGGTGGTAGTGGTATGTATGTATAGTGGTGGTATGTATTATTTCTGGATAAGTATTGTTTCATCTGTTTCACAGTAGATTTTTTGCATGTCATGTGTTAATTCAATTACTGGTGTTAATACTGAACTAAACCCATACACACAGATCTGCCATAACTTGTCTCCATGCATATAGGTAAATGGTCACATTTTATATCAACACAATGGGTGGGTGGATGAACCTGAGTACAGAAAACGCCACTGTCTGCACTGTTCAGTGATCCCCCGTTTATCGCGGGGGTTACGTTCTAAAAATAACCCGCAATAAGCGAAATCCGCGAAGTAGGACAACAATTAGTATACATATTTTAAGGCTGGAAACACCTCACTAGTGATGGGCGGATCGATACCAAAGTATCGATATATCGGTCCTGATGGGGTATTGAATATGCATCGATCCTGGTATTAAAATATCGATACCAAGTCATGTTTTCTTACTGACTTAACTTTCAGTTTATTTCATTCAAATTCATATGTGTTTTGTTCATTATTCAACCATTGCCACTTGTCAGGCACTACTTTTCCTTCCGCGTTCTCACCAAACGTGGGGTAGTACGTCATCCCGCAACAGACTCACTGCTGTGAGATTTCAGTCAAAGCGGCGCGGGGCTGCGGGAGCCATGGGAGACCGCAAGCGCAAGCGAAGTGTGGTGTGGTGTTACTTCCACACCGTGGACGACAATGTTGCAAAGTGCAGTGTGTGCCAAAAAAAGATCCGATATTGTGGCAATACCACAAATTTTAAATAAACACTTGATCATAAATCATAAACCTCAGCATGACGAAATGCTACTGACCAAACGACGACAGGAGGCTAGTCAGGCAGCTCCCTCCAGCACAGCAGCAACAGCAGTACGACAGAGGTCAGTTGCCGAGGCGTTTGAGAGAGGGAGAATCCAGTAACCATCAAGCATGTAGAAGACTAAGAGTAGTGTATGTGAGAGGAGAATGTATGTGAGAGGAGAATGTATGTATGTGAGAGTGAGAATAGTGATACTTCATTTGTTGTCTTTTTTCATAGGCTGCAAGTGCCCAACTTACAATAGAGTTATTTATTTTATTTTATTTATTTATTTATTTGATAGGGACAATGCACATTAATGAACATAAGTATAAAACAAATGTAAATATGCCGAATTTTAGCTACAAAGTTAGTTTTCATCCATAGTCCCTAGGCAGGCAAATACATAAAAATACAACATACAATACAAGCAGCACAAACAAAAGTCTAGTGGTCACATTTGATGTCTGCATTGCCATTTTCATTTCATCATTCATCATTTTTTTTCAGATATCTGGTGTTAGAATGTGTGGAGCTAAGCCCCCTGGTGGAGCTTTGCGAAGCCAAGGTATCTAGTTAGAGCCAGGTTAGTGTTTTTCTGTAGTATTAAAAAATGTATGAAAGTATCGGTATCGATATCGCGATTCTAACCCTGGTATTACTTGGTATCGCATCGAAACTAAAATAACGGGTATCGCCCATCCCTACACCTCACCACACACATTATACACTTTTCTCCGACTGGAATTAACATTTTCTCACATTTCTTTCTCATTTAAACACAAACATTTGTAGATTTTCAACAAAAAAATGTATTATTAGTGACGTGTGTGTTTCACAGTTCCTCTGACTTTGCCTCTTCGTCCTGGCGCTGCTCTGCCTTGGAGCAGGCGTCTTTTTCCGAGTGCGCTCTTTTTTGTTTTGGGCGAGAAGATTCTTATAAACAGACATGCCACCTTTAATTATATTTGAGAACATTTCGCCGACATTGTGGGTTTTGTTAGGGATAAAACTTGTAATCATACAGCACTTCAGAGTCACACTGTGAGCGATCGAACATCTTTATAAGTCCGGAAGTCCGGCTGGATACGCGACATGAGTCACTGGATTCGTAGGAAGCGGCTCTTTTGGGGTCTTCTGAAGCCAGTGCTGAGTCAGTCCCTGGTTTTCGAATCCTTCCTCATGCCCCACCGGCTCACGGAGAAGGACGCACTGGGGCTGAAAGTGAGCGGCCCCAGAGCCTGGTGCGGTTCAGACTGCTTCTCATTCAAACACAGTGTGAACACAGAGGGACCCACGGAGCAGGGCGCACTGCGCTCATCCAACGGCACTGCCACGTCTTGGGACGTGATGTGCATTAACCTCCCGGAGGTTAATGCACAAGTGTGAGCGTGAACACATGCACCTGCTCATCGTGGTCAAATCCGATCAGTGACAGACTGAGCGGTCTGGCATTTGGGCACATGCCAAAAGGGCCGCGGCCGTGCGTCTCACCTGGGGCCACAAGCACGAGACCGAGGCCGGCAGTGTCCGGACTGAGTTTCTTCTCGGGACCGCGTCCACGGCTAATGACCGAATACCTAGCGGGTGGGCCGCGGCAATGTGGTTGCAGGGCCGCTCTCAAGCTGCATGCGGCTCCTTGCCTGGTTTCATGCGGCTCTTACATTCATATCGAAGTTTGTGTTTATGATGTGTGTGTTCACTTCACGGCTCAGACTGCGTCGTTACCCGTGGATGAAAAGAAACACGGTCCGGACACTGCTGGCTGGCTTGGTCTCGTACTCGCGGCCCCAGGTGAGATGCCCTTTTGGCATGTGCACAAATGCCAGACCGCTCAGTCTGTCACTGATCAGGACGCAGAACACAATGCGCGTTGATACACTATAAAAAAAAATTGGGAGCTATGCTGTTGGGGGCTTTATGCCTCTGGTCACCCAAGGCAAACAGGTCCTAGGGGATGGGTCAGACTAAGAGCGGTTCAGAAGCCCTTATTTTGAGACATAAAACAAGGCCAGATACATCGCCGGGACTGGCGTTACCAAGGCCCGACCCTGGAGCCAGACCTGGGGTGGGTGCTCGCCAGCGAGCGTCTGGTGGCCGGACCTTTCCCCACGGGGCCCGGCCGGGAGAAGCCCGAAGGAGCGATGTAGGGCCATCATTCTGTGGACCCACCACCTGCAGGAGGATCCATAAGGGCCAGGTGCCAGTTTGCTGACGACACCACCATCCTAGGCCTCGTCACCAACAACGATGAGAGTGCCTACAGAGACGAGGTGAAATCACTGACCAGCTGGTGTCAGGAAAATAACCTCTCTCTGAATGTCAGCAAAACTAAGGAAATGATCGTGGACTTCAGGAGACAGCGTGTAGACCAGCATCCCCCCATCTTCATTAACAACGCTGAGGTGGAGCAGGTCAGCAGTTTTAAGTTCCTTGGGGTACACATCACTGAGGATCTGTCCTGGACACTACATACAGACACTGTGGTTAAGAAAGCCCGACAAAGACTCTACTTCCTGAGGAAGTTGAGGAAGTTTGGTATGAACACCAGCATCCTCACAAACTTCTACAGGTGCACCATCGAGAGCTTGTTGACGGGCTGCATCACAGTGTGGTATGGGAACTGTACCGCTCAGAGCCGCAAAGCACTACAGAGGGTGGTGCGAGCGGCAGAGGACATCACTGGCAGCAGTCTCCCCTCCATCCAGGACATTTACCACAGCAGGGGTCTGCGTAAGGCACGCAGCATCACTAAGGACCATACTCATCCGGCACAAGGACTCTTCCGTCTGCTACCCTCTGGTAGACGATACAGGAGCCTGCCAGCACGCACAAAAAGACTCAAAGACAGCTATTACCCCCAAGCTGTCAGACTACTGAACTCTGGATAATACTCTAAATAATACTGAACTCTCAATAATACTGCACTAAACTACCTTTCATTATGCATAATATGTTTACTGCTGCTGCTCTGTATGAATGTATCATGTCTGTCACCACCTCACTGTAAATTACTGTTACATGTGCAATAATCAGTGCAATAACCTATGTGCAATATTTATATCATACTATGTGCAATACGAAATCCACATGCAACACCTACACCACACCATATTATGTGCAATCTGTGAAATACTTACACCTTATTTGATTTAACCCTACTTGCACCTTGTACATTGTACCTTGTATTTTTTTTATTACATTTTATTACATTTTATTATATTGTTTATTATATTGTTTATTATATTGTTTACTTCTTCCCCTGCACTTTTGCAACACTTTTTTTACCATGTACTATTATTGCATGTTATTAGTACTTCTTGACTATCTTAGCGAGTCAACGGTTCTTCTGATCCTAAGCATTTCATTGCATTGTTGACCTTGTGTTGATTCTGCATATGACAAATAAACAATCTTGAATCTTGAATCTTGAATCTTGCATGGAGATTTGGGCGGCAGTCGAAGACAGGGGCCTCGATGGGACTCCGTCATTTTACTGGGGGACTTCAACACCCACGTGGGCAATGACAGTGACACCTGGAGAGTGGTGATTGGGAGGAACGGCCTCCCTGATCTGAACCCGAGTGGTGTTCTGTTATTGGACTTCTTTGCTAGCCACGGTTTGTCCATAACAAACACAATGTTTGAGCACAAGGGTGCCCACCAGGGCACGTGGCACCAGAACACCCTAGGACGGAGGTCAATGACCGACTTTGTTGTCGTGTCATCCGACGTCCGGCCGTGTGTCTTGGACACTCGGGTGAAGAGAGGGGCAGAGTTATCAACCTATCACCACCTGGTTATGAGTTGGGTCCGCTGGCGGGGTAGGAAGCCAGAGAGACCTGACAGGCCCAAGCGTATCGTGAAGGTCTGTTGGGAATGTCTGGCAGAGCCCTCTGTCAGGGGCACCTTCAACTCACAAACTGTTTTAAGGGATGCCATCAGGCTGAAGGAGGAATCAGGCCTTGTTGGCTCATGGGACTCCTGAGGCAGCTGATGTGTACTGGCGGGCCAAGCGTGCTGCAGCCCGGGCAGTCACAGAGGCAAAAACTCCATGGAGGAGGACTATCGGATGGCCTCAAAGAAATTCTGGCAAACCGTTTGGCGCCTCAGGAGGGGGAAGCAGTGCTTCACCATCACTGTTTACAGTGCGGGTGGGGAGCTGTTGACCTCGACTGGGGATGTTATCAGACGGTGGAATGAATACTGAGAATCTCCTCAATCCCACTGTCATGTCTTCAGAGGAGGAAGCTGAGGCGGACTCGTTCATCACCCTGGCTGAAGTTACTGAGGTGGTTGGAAAACTCCTCGGTGGCAAGGCCCCGGGGGTGGATGAGATCCGTCCTGAGTATCTTAAAGATCCCATGACATGGTACTTCTTGATGCTTTTATATGGCTCCTTAATGGTTCCCTAATACTGTAAATGAATCCTTCTTCACTCACTGCATGAGAAACAGAGATAAGATGAGAAAGAGTCATAAATATCCCTCTCAAACTCTTTATTCTGTGCGTTGTTGCTTGAATGCAAATGAGCAGAAAAGAGATGGCCAATAGTAGAGGGTGGGGGCGTGGCCAAACTCTCCGCTCAGAGCTCAGAGCCCACAGCTGATCCATTTCCTTGTTTTTGCATGGGGGAGAGATTTGAAGCGTTCCATTGAAAAATAAACACATTTCCACATAAAATAAAATTAAACCACTGCTGTTCAAAGGTCCAGAGGCTCAGATAAAGGACTTCCGAGCCTAGAAACACTCGGACGTGCCTCCAGGCAAATAAAAAAACGCATTTCGCATTGCCTAGCACATTCGCAGTCCAAACTCTCTGGGCGTGATTTACAGAGACGCTGAGTACAGACAGACGGGGGTGGAACTGCATTTGCATTTCTTTTTTCGATCTGACGTCAATAAGGTGCCTTGTTCAAAATCGCCCGTTTGAGCTCCGATTTTTTGTAATGCAGAAAAGGATCGCAAATGCTCAGTTTAGACATTTCACAACTTTTAACCATGGGGGGGGGCTAAACAGGGTAGGGGAGCTCACATTAACGTTCAAAAACCTCAGAAAGTGAAAATTTCATGCCATGGGACCTTTAAGTCTCTGGATGTTGTAGGGCTCTCTTGGCTGACACGTCTCTGGAACATCGCGTGGCGGTTGGGGACAGTACCTCTGGACTGGCAGACCGGGGTGGTGGGCCCTCTGTTTAAGAAGGGGGAGCCCTCCGCACCTTCTTAAACAGAGGGTGTGTTCCAACTATCGGTGAATCACACTCCTCAGCCTTCCTGGTAAGGTTTATTCCAGGGTGCTGGAGAGGAGAATTCGACTGATAGTCGAACCTCGGATTCAGGAGGAGCAGTGCGGTTTTCGTCCCGGCCAGGGAACACTGGACCAGCTCTATACTCTCTATCGGGTGCTCGAGGTTGCATGGGAGTTTGCCCAACCAGTCCACATGTGCTTTGTGGATCTGGAGAAGGAATTCGACCGTGTCCCTCGTGGGGTCTGGGAGTACGGGGTTCGGGGCCCTTTGCTAAGGGCTGTTCCGTCCCTGTATGACCGGAGCAGGAGCTGTGTTCACATTGCTGGTAGTAAGTCGGACCTGTTTCCAGTGCATGTTGGACTCCACCAGGGCTGCCCTTTGTCACCGGTTCTGTTCATTATGGATAGAATTCCTAGGCGCACTCAGAGGCCGGAGGGTATCTGGTTTGGGAACCACAGGATCTCATCTCTGCTGTTTGCAGATGATGTCGTCCTAATGGCTTTATTGAACCGGGACCTCCAATGTGCACTGGGGCGGTTTGCAGCTGAGTGTGAAGCGGCTGGGATGAGGATCAGCTCCTCCAAATCCGAGGCCATGGTTCTCGACCGGAAAAACGTGGTTTGCCCTTACCGGGGGGGTGAAGAGTCCTTGCCTCAAGTGGAGGAGTTCAAGTATCTCGGGGTCTTGTTCAGGAGTGAGGGGAAGATGGAGCATGAGATTCACAGGCGGATCGGCAGTGATGCGGTCGCTGTACCGGACTGTTGTGGTGAAGAGGGAGCTGAGCCAAAAGGCGAAGCTCTCAATAATTTCCAGTCAGTCTACGTTCCTACCCTCACCTATGGTCATGAGCTCTGGGTCATGACCGAAAGGACAAGATCACGGATACAAGCGGCCAAAATGAGTTTCCTCCGCAGAGTGGCTGGGCGCACCCTTAGAGATAGAGTGAGGTGCTCAATCACACGGGAGGAGCTCGGAGTAGAGGAGAGCTTGAAATCCTACAAAATACTGACATAGTACAAGATATGATGTGGCTCTTTCTGCAGGAGACATGAGTAGTAGAGCAGCTCAAAAGTACTTCGCATCAAGGAGCCAGTCACTCACTGACACACTCATGCACCAGTGCAGTGTTTCCCAAACTTTTTTGTCTTGTGTACCCTCTGAGCCTTTTTGTCATACCTCGAGTACCCCCTCACTCATACATGTTGATAATTCTCCAAAAGTAGAACGTGACACAACAGATTATTAAATGAAAATCATTTTATTTCATCTCCTTAATTTGAAAATTTAATTCGCAGGCATTTTCTCTCTTTTCTTTAACTCAAATTTACTCAAATTAGAATTAAAAAATTCAAAAAAAATCTCCCCCTGTACCTGGCAGCGACACTGCCGAGTACCCCCTGCAGTGTGCTCGCGTACCCCTAGGGAAATCACACCAACAACCTGTGGGTCTGACCACCCAACCAATTATGTTTATGTCAAGAGCTGGACTGGAATATTCTGAGCCACTGTCTACTTGCCATTGAGAAAGGGGGAAGGGGTTATATTGGATTATAGGCTAGGCCCAGAACAATAGGACATGACTCTCTGGGAGGTGGAAGCCAAGTAAGAATAATACAGCAGAGAGTGTGTATTTAAGTGGTGGGTGTCATATTGATAGAGTAAAGTAATAACAAACAATATTCCCAATATATACATCTGCGGATTGACTGAAGCTTGAATTTACCGTAATGTTTTTAACTCTCAGATTACACCAACTAAAGTACACTTGTATCAATAGGTACAATAGATAGCTAGATAGATAGATAGACAGCTCACTAACAACAACAACACAAGTCCTGTAGTACAAATTTCCCAAACAAAAAGGGATTTGTCACTTGACTAGTCACAATGTCACGAGTCACACAGGGGAGTTATTTGCCACAGCAATGTGGGCTTATTGTCTATTAATAAAATTCAACAGTAGTCCATAAAACTGTCCGTGAGTGTATAAACTGAATTTGTGTGATAGTGAGAAGTGTGGGAGTGGACTGGCTGCAACAGCCCCTACCAGACCATAGAAGCAGTTGTTGTAGAGTGATTGTAGTATAGTTTCTTTTGGGCTTTCAGCTCGCCACGTTGGGCACACCTGGCCTGTATTTGACAGACAGGACCAACTTTAGCCGAAGATAAGCAACACACACACAATCATAGTGGCTCTTAGGACATTTAGCTGTTGGCCGCATAGCTAGCTAGCATGATTCCGTTTTTAGCAGTGTACACATCAAGTATCAACAGTTACCTAAAATACAGCAATAAATAACTGGTTCAAATGACTCATTCATACTCATCCGCATTAAAGTGCATTACACACAGTATACAGTATACAGTATACAGTATAGAGACCAATGAAAAGTTTCAGTATGTAGTCATATTGGGCTATTATGGGTTTAGTGGCTTTAGACTGGGGCTACCTTGGCCAGTAATAGTCAAATAAATAGCGACATTAGCATGAAAACGCACCGTGATCTATAGACAGGTAAAGGGAGCAACAGCGCATTGATATGCTAAAGGGAAGTGTGTAGAATCCCTCAGTCATCCAGGTAGAATCCATGGCAAAAAGAGAAATTCAATTTGTCAATTGGACAAAAGTTTATTTGAATGAATACATTTTGCAGCTCATCGAATCTGCTTCTTCAGTTCTGGTCAGACGCTGCCTGAAGGGAGGAGCTAACTACAGTGAAATTACTCTGAGACTACCACACCTATTTGTTTACACTACATGGCTCTGAATGGTTCTGCTAACAAGACTCCACACTCCACTCCCACTGCATATTTAATAGACCAGTTTCAAAGCTACATCATCACTGAATGCGCACGCAGTGTTGACTCAAAACAAAGCCACTGTTGCCATAAAACCCCCAGCGAAGATATAGAAGAGAAGAACTCGAATAAAGAGAAACAGATGGAATAAATGATAGTTCATATCATTCAACTGACATACACACAAGTGAACACCTGCTGCTTGTTTAGGGTAATTTGCCCAGGTGTTCCATGGTGTTAATCATGCTGATTAACTAGCAAGCACAGGACACCGCAAAGCTCACAGACATATTACCTGGGTAACCTCTACGACAGACACATGTAAACGAACACGAATAACTTTGTTAAAATGCATGATAAGTTTTCGCATGACCATCATAAATGGCATTTGACATGACTGAGATCACATCGGTGACTCGTGAATTAAGTCGTAGTATGTTACTTAGCCCGCAACGCAAGTGCAGTTGGCGGTCAGATCGTAGTTATCGCGCTTGTTGATGATAGCCCAAGCATTGTACAGTACAAGACAGTCGTCTTGTGGCCTTGTCTTTGACTGGGGAGAACATCAGATGCCAACACGCAAAACTCCCCATCGATATCGTGGTATTTTACCTCCTGTACATGGCCACATACGGCAAACTGGTAGGCATCCATGGATTTGTATGCGCGCACCTTCTCTCTTGTATACACACTGGGCTTCTCGACTAAATAACAGTGGATATCTGGCCACTGTAAATCTGGCCACTTTCTGCGGTCGTACTGCCACTCCGTGATCGCATAAGGATCTGGTAGTCACACCCCATTGCTCAACGTGAGCTTTTGAATGTAGCTCTCCCTATCGTTCAGATACTCCGCTATGGTCCGCCATGGTTGATTCTGGGTCAACACTGCGCACGCATGCCGGTGACGTCACGTCTGTTTACTAACTGTAAAGGGGTCTATAGGCTCACCTAACTAACAGAAACTGTAAAAACTTATAGGTGTGGTAGTCTCAGAGCACGCGATTGGCCGACTCGATCTTGCGAGTGCTGCATAAGCGAGTGGTGCGTTCACTGACACATAATGATAGGAATTTGTAATATTGACCACAGTTAGGTATTTTAAACATGGGTTACATATGTTTCATGCCATACTGTAGAATATTAAAGACAAAGCAATAATATAATTACCTATCTCCAAGGAGACAAGCAGCTGACACCACCTTATATTCCACCAACTTATATTCCTAAAACTCTGAGACATCAGGACAGATCTGTGCTGAGACCAGAAGTGAGCAAGTCTGTGGAAATGTTTTTTTTCTTTTTCTTATGAACACTTTGAGTTTGAGACTTTGAGACTCCGATCTGTGGAGAGGCAACACAACTGGCAGTAAGAATGCAGATTTTCATTCGTTCCACAACATCTCCATTCTACACTAGTGTACAATAAATCCTATAGTAAACACAAGTATGACCTCACCCATTATCCAGACACCCATGTTAAGCAGCTCATACTTGTTTGTCTCGGTCTCGTCATGTATGTGTCATGTACTCCACACTACAGCCCTCTGTAACATGGATGACTCACTCACTCCTCTGATCGGATACAGCGCCTTTAATCCACACACCACCAGAGCAGTTCATTGTCGCTCTCTCAAAATGAATTCCAATCCCTTATTCCTCATCAACAAGAGCTGCTTCTTTCACTCAAATCCAAAGCCAGAAATGCTAACGCTGTCTTTTTGGTGCAAAAACAAAAGAACAGTTAATCTTCCAAATGTATTCGTCAACAACCAAACAATTCTGTACTGAAGATATTAAAGGGTCTGTACACAATTTATTCCCATGTATCTGAGCTAAATCTGCCTTGCCCCAGTACAGTTATATTGTATAAGCAGCTCTTGAGGTCAAAATAAGTCTTTTGTTTGCTGTCTGCCTCTAATTAGAAAGCATTTTATTGTCCGGTAATCAGTAAGTGTGCGTTATTAGTTGTTATTAGCGTTACTTGATGTGAAACCCCTGTACTGATCTTTGAAAGTTGTGAAAAGCTTTTATAAACTCATCACAGTGAATAATTAGGATGTTCGGAATGCTTAAAGGTGCATTGTGTAACTTTTCTAGTGGAGGGTCTGTCACCCGCTTGTTTCTATGAAGATGCCATTGCTCTGCCTGGAATGTTCAACAGTATTGCATTAAATAGCTTTACATTGTATTTATTTAATTGTTTTATAGCTCAAAAATAGCTATAAAAACAGGCTTTCTGACTGTGAGCGGGGTTGCCTCTCCGCAGATCTGATCTGTAACTTCTGGTTTGGTCTCCATGAAGATAGAAACATTTAATAGTACAGAGTGAAATATTCCAAAGCAATAACATCTCCATGAAGAACAATGCATAACTTTTACTGTTTAAAATGCTACTTCTGTTTTTCCACATTTTCAAGACAATAAAACGGTCACAGCGTCAGATACAGCGCCTTTATTGAAAACACTTTGTGAAATTATATTGTAACCATAAACTAAATTCTTATTAAATTTTGTGTCAGAGCTGTAACTGGAGCTGTTTTGGGGGGTTTAATCAGAGTTTAATCAGACGCTGCAGGTGCATAGAAATGAGAGGGCTGTGGTTTGGGAGACAATAGCAAAACCACAAATTGGATTTTTCATTGTGTCCTCAAACAAAGCTGTGGAGTTCATGATGATGTGCTCAGACTTACTGTGAGTTTGCTTAAAGGTGCACTGTGTAACTTTTTGGTTCAGGGTCTGTCATACGCTTTTCTCCATGGAGATCTTATTGTTTGAAACGTTTCACAGTAGGACATTAAACAGCTCTACCTTATTCAAATACAGGTGGTTTTATAACTCAAAAATACCTAGGAAAACAGGCATTCTGACTGTGAGCGGGGTTCTCTCTCCATAGATCTGACTTGTAACCTAGTCTGGTTTGGTCTCCATGAAAATAAATCTGTTTAATACCATACTGTGAAACATTCCAGACAAAGCAATAACGCCATAGATAAAAGCATTTGATGGACCCTCCACCAGAAAAGTTAAATGTGTTTTTAAATTTAAATTTGCTCCTTATTGCATGGAATGAATATGAATATGAATATGAATATATGAATATGAATGCTAATCATAAGTAACAATATGATTTGGCTATCTACAATCTGATCCCTTGTTAACGCAAAACAGGCACAAAAGGCTAATCCTCCATCTAGGTACTCTCGAGTCCTGACCAAGGTTAAAAAGATTGCCAACAACAAACCAGTTTTACAGTAATGACATTTCTTTGTAAATGACGTTATTTTTAAAGGACCCATATTATTTTCTGATCTATGTTCAAATGTGACCTGCCACGAGAAAACCAGTTACAACTCAAAGGATTCATGAACACGAGAAAATCGTGTTAGAAGTTTTTTGTTTTTTTCAAAAATTGTAATTTTATTTTTTTTGCAGAATGTGCTAGTTGAGATCATGAAGAAGCCACTCCATGTTTCAGATAACAGCACTGGCTGCTTAAAACGCATGCACTTTGTCTGTGAAATTGGCTTGTTTTTCAGAAAGAATCGGGGTGTGCATAAATTACCATTGTGCCGCTCCTGGCCATTCACGTGACGATTAGCGCTCTTTTGTTTTCTTTTTCCACCTATCAGCTGTGAGCGATCCTCATGAATATTTATGCTGTATTTCAACAGGATAAGGACAGTGGAAATGGAGAAAATCCGTAACTTTGACTGTAAATGCTGCGTATGAAGGAAGGAAAACTCTCTCCTCGGGACACAGGACACGTCGGGACACATTTGGGACACGTCCGTTTCTCTGGAGCTCATGTACAGAATGCGATAAGATTCTTTAGCTGCCGAAAGACCGTGGATACGCGAATAATCGGACAACGAGACAAACAACGAGGCAAACAATGAGGCAAGTAAGTGTACCCGATGCTGTTTGCAGGAACACATTTACTTTATAGACTTTAGGACATATTTAAATACTAATTCAGCTTTTGTGTGGAGATCATATTTCATTACAACTGCTGCTGTCAGCATTAAACCTTAAGCGGTGTGCAGGACCGCACAACTGGAACACGCTGACACTGCGCCGTGAGTCATATTACCATATTATTTCTGATAGGACTAAAACATGATCAAACGAGGACTAAAACAGGACTAAAACAGGACTAAACCAGGACTAAACCAGGACTAAAACAGGACTAAAACAGGACTAAGGTGTGTGTGTGTGTGTGTGTGTGTGTGTGTGTGTGTGTGTGTGTGTGTGTGTGTGTGTGTGTGTGTGTGTGTGTAGTGCCCTATACTATATTTTGTATTCTATTAAACTGGCAATACAGGTGACTTTGACTTAACATATTATCCTGGTTATTACTGAATTACTGAACGATTATATGGGCTTTTTGTTATAAAAGCATTTCCATTTTAACAAATACCTTGTCATTCTGACCTGCCCCAAATGTAAACGCCACACCACAGTAATGTCACTGATGGGGGGGGGGGGGGGGGGTTAGCTTAATGTCCTGCAAATGAGCTCTGAAGGCCTGGAGTTAGAGAATCTTTAGAGAAGCTTTTCTCAGCTCGTTTTCAGATGGGTATGCGTTCAAATGGCCGCAAATTCTTCACATGTTCTCAGATTTCCATGTTTAAGGCATCGTTGGAAAGCTTAGAATCTACACTTTCAGAATCTTTTTAAACTCCATACACTCATGAGAATCATTTGGATCATTTCAGCCCCAGAATTGCCAATCTCTACGGTAGAACAGAGCATTTTAAGCTTTAAAGATGTTAGACAGACTAATAATAAAGGGATACTTTTGCATTTTTATTAATTTTTTATTTAATTGTTGGTTTATTATGTATTTTATTTTGTTTCTGAATATTTATGTATTATGATTTATTTTTATTTTCATGTATTTGTATTTTGATGATTATTTTATGCACATATATTTTATGCACATATATTATGGCATCTTTGGCCTTTCGCTGCAAAATCCAGCACCTCTGGCTCCAACACTGTCCACTGTTTAGAACTGTAGAGGGCTGTGATTAATGCAAGAAACAAAAATCCAGTTTGTTTTTGTAGGCACAGAGAAATGTAGGAGATGAAATCATGATAATGGAAAGGCAGTAATTCATAAGTAATAAATACTGTTACTGAAAATGTAATTAAAAAGTGTTTTTGTGATAACTGTCATTCTGAGCTGAATCACTATCCAGGAGATTGTATTATGCTTTGATAAACAGAATTAATTTAACATCTGCTGTGTTTTGTAATAAATGTAAAATAGATTTCACGATGTGTAATTTTACAATAAGATTTAAAAGGTAAGTTACAGCATATTCTAGTTTACAGAGCACTGAAATACCACAGGTCAGATCTGTAAGACTGCATGTTTGTACATCTATTGATACTTTGCAGCTGATGTCATCATCAACATCAGCTGCAGCAACACAACTGAAAACACTATGTCTAAGCTCTGTAACTCAAGTTAGACTACACACTCTAAGAAATGAAATGTTGGATTTAATTAAAAATATTTTGTTAACTGATTCCACACAAGCCTTGCAACAGCTGGTTATTACTAAATTCAAAGTAATAACGTTAATTAAATCCAAAGTAAAAAATGTTGCTTCAAGACTACTCAAAGCTCTCTTTTACCAATTAAAAAATATTTATGACGATGTGATATTTCAGTTTTTCTATTTTAATAAATCTGCAAAAATGTCTACAATTCTGTGTTTTTGTCAATATGGGGTGCTGAGTGTACATTAATGAGAAAAGAAATGAACTTAAATGATTGCTTAAATGAACTGCTGTTGTTGTTGCTGCTGTTGTTGTTGCTGCTGTTGTTGTTGTTGCTGTTGTTGTTGCTGTTGTTGATGTTGTTGCTGTTGCTGTTGTTGTTGCTGTTGTTGTTGTTGCTGCTGTTGTTGTTACTGTTGTTGTTACTGTTGTTGTTGCTGTTGTTGTTGCTGATGTTGTTGCTGTTGTTGTTGCTGCTGTTGTTGTTGCTGTTGTTTCTGTCGTTGTTGCTGCTGTTGTTGTTGCTGCTGTTGGTGTTGCTGCTGTTGTTACTGTTGCTCTTGTTCCTGTTGTTGTTGCTGTTGTTGTTGCTGCTGTTCCTGTTGCTGCTGCTGCTGTTGTTACTGTTGCTGCTGTTGTTGCTGTTGCTGCTGTTGTTGCTGTTGTTACTGTTGTTGTTGCTGTTGTTGTTGCTGTTGTTGTTGCTGTTGTTGCTGTTGTTTCTGTCGTTGTTGCCGTTGTTGTTGCTGCTGCTGTTGTTGCTGCTGTTGTTCCTGTTGTTGTTGTTGCTGTTGCTGTTGTTGTTGCTGCTGTTTCTGTTGCTGCTGTTTTGTTTTTGTTTTTTTCCTGGTGGCACGGTGGCTGAGTGGCTAGCACTCATACTTCACAGCAAGAAGGTTCGGGTTGCCCGGGCCTTTCTGTGCGGAGACTGCATGTTCTCCCCGTGTCTGGGTGGGTTTCCTCCGGGTACTCCGGTTTCCCCCACCAACCTAAACATGCGCCATAGGTAAAATCCTCCAGCTTAGGGCCTGACCAAAGCCTTAATAACAAAACAAAATCATGGGGATGGTCCCCGGGTCAAATATAGAAACAACTTCTCCTGTGCGAGATCAAATAAGGTCAATTTTCTAATCCTTGACCACTGTAGGGCGCTTTGTGTTACAATTTTGTATGAAAAGCGCCTTATAAATATTGTTTGGTTGATTGATTGATTGATTTTAGCAAATGGCTGCAATATAACAAAGAGTGGAAAATTTAAGCGTTCTGAATACTTTCGGTACCCACTGTCTGTTGTCATTCTGCATAAACGGTGTTCAATTTATGTGCCACGTCCTGTAGGGGGAGCGAGGCCGAGACGATACCGGCAGCAGTTATACAGTGCAGGTCTTGATCTAATAGCGAGTTGGAGAAATTTTTTTTTATCAATCTTGGGGAAAACTTTGTTTGGGTAACTTGTATCTTTTTTCTTTTCTTTTTTTTTTTTTTTTCCTTTTTGTATCGCTTTCATATTTTGAAGTGTATGCGAGTGTCTGACACTGTTGCTTTCACTGATGCCGGCAACCATGGAGTTTGCTTCAATCACATACAGGAGGGATCTTTCACAACCTTCAAATCAGGCTAGAAATCTAGGGGTAATAATAGACTCAGATAGCCACATAAATCAATCTAAAAACATAGCAAAAATCAAAGGTATACTGTCTAAAGCAGAGATGGAGAGACTTATCCATGTGTCTGTCTTCAATAGGTTAGACTACTGTATTGGCCTCCTCACTGGCCTCTCCAAACGAGCTATGAGACAACTGCAGGACATCCAGAACGCTGCAGCACGGGTCCTGACTCGAACCAGGAAGTACAAGCACATAAGTCCTGTCTCAGGTCTGCACTGGCCCCTGTGGCTCAGAGAATAGACTTTAAAGTGGCTCTGCTTGTGTACAAGTCTCTCCATGGCCGAGCACCAAAGTACATCTGTGACATGTTAGTGCCACATGTACCTTCTGCACTCTGAGGAGCTCATGGCCTCCTGCTGGTGTCCAGAGTCAGGACTAAACACGGGGAGTCAGCGTTTCAGATTCATGCAGCTAAAACCTAGTCTTCCTGAACATGGGGGATAGGCCTCTACTTTGATTCTGTTTAAATCCAGGATCAGAATGGTTCTGTTTAGCTGTGCATATGACCGAAAGGTTTACATTTTTCATTCAGCACTCTTCTCTCTCATTTAATGCCGCTCTCTCTTATTAATTTTATGATGATAATTTATGATTTGATTGGTTTGTATTGTGATTCTAATATATTTCTTATTTTGTAAAGTACTTTGAATTACTTTGTTTATGAATTGTGCTATACTAATAAGGCTTTGCCTTTTGCCAAAGCCTACTGGAATTCACTGCACTCAGTTACTGTCCCTGCAGGGCAATTAGGCTGTAAGTACAGAATCAGCCTAGCTTTAAATCACACACATTCATCAATGAAAGCACACGCAACAGAGAAATATAATAGGCGCATGAGTATTTTGGGCCTATAGATGGACTTTGAACTGTCTATGCGTTCTCAGAGAAGGACACTCAGCTCACGGTCTGCTCATCAGGCAGGTCGCCCTATGATGCCACGTGTCGGTAATAGGAGGTCTAGAGCAGATTTTATACTTCCAGACCAGAAAGAGATGACTTGTTTGGAACTACAACAGGTGAGATGATTTGCAAAATAAAATAAAATAAAATTGCAGTCACAAGCAGGCTAACATTAGCCAACAATTTTTCAATTAGTCACTCTGACCTTTTTTGTTGAAAATCAAACACCCACACAGGACCATAAATACACATGTTTAGATCAATTTTGCATTTTTCCTTGAGTTTTCAGACTTAAAACTTAACGCCTTTTGACAGTGTTTGCTAATGTGTGCATTGTGTCACCATGGAAACTGATGAATATTCCACCAATACATGTAGAACACCCCCAGCATGATCTCACCTCAAAGTAGCAATTGCCACTGTGGAACCTGGACTTGAAATGGGCTGTTTATGTACACCTTTAACATTTCTATAACTTGTTTTTGATATACGTTATCTCAGCATTAGCAACAAAATGATGAATCCTATTAAGAAGGATATGGCTGAACTTTGAGTGTACCCCAGTGGTTGCTTGAGCTCAAACTACAGAAAACACAGTGACATTTCGAGCACATTCAAAGAAAGAGCCAGAGGCTGCTTGGTTTTGCTTAACTTAGAAAGGGCAGAGGGAGAGATTATAGACCCGGTCCTAGTGCCCTTTTAGAAGTGCTGTTTTACCTTTACTCTGTGCAGGCTAACTCCTCCAGTGTTTACAGTAAATTAAACTAAAGGAGCTATTGCATGTAGTAACTAGGTGTGCTGTGGTATTAGCTTCCTTCGCTCCTTTATGAAAAAAAAATCACGTAAACTGACTTGAAAGAATAAATAAATGTTTAGCTGTGAGAAAGTTCTGAAGATTTGTGATTTGTTCAATAAAGTGACAATATTATATTCATTCTATTCTATTCTGGTACATACCAAATAAGCAAAGACTTATTTAACTTTTTTAAAGGGGTAATGTGACATTCAAATCCTCCAGCTCCCAAGTTTTGACCAAGGTTAAAAAGATTGGCAACAACAAATCAATTTCACAGTAATGTATTTTATTTTTCTTTTTTTTTTCTTTTTTTTGCAGATGCTGTCATTTTTAAAGAAATTAGAAGTAGAAGCCTACACTCACTGAGAGAATGATTATTTATTATTGACAAAGTTACGACTCACAGAGGCTCACTGCAAGAATGCATGGTTTAACTGTATTTTTAGCAGTAAAATATCTAATTGAAATGAACTATTACTTGCCAAAATAAAGCAGCAGTACAATGATTATATGTTTCTGTTTTGGAATGAAAATGGAATGGTACTGAAAGACTATGTTGCTTTGCCAGAAAACTTGAAAACATTCTTACGCTTACTGCAAGTCAGGGTCGCCTCACCACAGATTTGACCTGTAACTTGTTTACGACCAGGTGGTGTCTCCTGCTTGTAACCATGGAGACGGACAGGCTCAATGTGCACATTGTGGAATGTCCTTCAGTGTCTGTGTAATGGTAAAAAGCAATAACATCTCCATGGAGACAAGCATGTGGCAGACCATATACAAGAAAACTTACATAGTGCACCTTTAATACACTACACTACATATTTATTTTCGCAAAGTCTCATTGGAAGACTGATCACCAACATATCTGAAGGTTGGCAGTTTGATTCCAGCTCTTAGACCACTGCATTTTGTCACTGTGTCCTTGAGCAAGACATTTCGCCCATCTGGCCTAATGAATTAATATGATGTGAAAGTGAATGATCGGTGTAAGCTTTTGGAACAGATTGGCAGCTGGGCTTCACTCGCCTGTCAAGGTAAAAAGTACATGCCTTTTTTTGTCTAATTACCTAATCACCTCTGGATATGTGAAGTGAATGAATAATGCATATAACTCTGAGGCGATTTTGCGAGACTAGAAAAGTGCTAAGCCTAATAATTATAGTAATCATTCACCAACCTGCCCTAACTGCCCCATGTTGGTTATTAGCACCCACCTACACACCCACACCCACCTAACCCACCTCCCTCTTCTCCACACCTCACACTCTCATCGCTGTGTGTCCATGGTGATACAGATCTGCTGAAGGTCATTGGTGGGATCTCATTCACGTTCCCGATGAGTGTCCCGATAGTGTCCGTCCCACGGGCAGATTACTCCAGTCTGCGCCTGCCCCCCCTCCTCGCCAGTGCTGGTATCATGGCGGACACTCAGATGTTATCGCGTCCAGCCAGACACGGATGACCCTCTCAGCACATTTGAGATTCCATTTAAGTCCGTGTCCAGCTTCTCCGTGGTGTGAAAAGAGATGCACTGTCTGTCTGGGAGATAATGGGATGTGGTTTAGGCTGTTTACAGTGTCTCAGCAGTGTTTGTGAATGAGTAAATATGTATCAGAAGTTCAGAAAGTATCATGTTTATAATAGCTACACCTAATTAGCCATAATAAAGCATGAAGAAAGACAAAAAGTTGATTTAGCTTAATACTGTACTACAAAAAGCAATATCTAGCTAAGTTACAATGACTTAAATTAAAAACATTTGACTTTATTTTAGATTCAGGTTGACAAGTGAAATTATCTACCAATGGAATAAGTGTTTTTTTCTTAATTCAAGCGAGAATCAGTTGTGTTTTGTTTTTTAAGTGCAAAGAGTTGTTTTTCTTTTTAAGTGTAGCAAGGTGCATTTTCATATTTTGAGTACAAAAATAAAAATTGTTCCATTGGTAGATCGTTTTACTTGTCAAGTGAAATTTACTCAAATCATGATGAAATTTTCTTAATTCAAGTAATCTTAACTTGGCTAGATTTTTCGTTTTTGCAATGTGTAAATCGCAATATTAACCCCTTAATTAATAAGTTACTAAGTTTGAATCATTCTTAATAAATTATTAAAGCTACCATTTAAAATTGGATTCACTGACCCGGCCCAGTTGTATTCTCACTTATCACCACTAGATGCCGTCTATGTTATTACACTCTGATATTGTGCCGAGTTTGGTCTGACAGAAGAAGACCAGAGAGCACAGGTGAGACTGAAAAAAGGCCAGGTGAAGGGAGGGACAACAGGTCTACTGGTAAAAAAACAAACAAAACAAAACAAAAATCTCTTACAAATGGTAGCTTTAACAAAGATTCGAGAGACGAGAGGGAGGCAAAGGAGTCTGTTGTCCCGGGGCCCAGTATTAGACCCTCTTCTTCCTATTCATTTATTTTAGAAGGGGGGGCTCATTTGAGGCTTCTTGCCCCAGGCCCCCAAATTTCTGTCGACGGGCCTGAGTGTAACCACCTTACATCTCCATCTCATTGCATCCTTGATCTGAATGTATTTACTATTGCAAGTCACTCATTTAAATCTTAAAGAAAAATGAGAAAGTAGAGAAAATTAGAAAATAGTAGAGAAAATGAAAACTAACTAAAAGCTAAATTATAAATAATCAATAACAATTCAGGTCCATGAGAGACTTCCTGACTTCAATTTCCATTTTTGTTCTTCCCAAGGATTCTGCCAAGATCAGTCCAAGCCAAGATTCTGTGTGATTTGAGGTTAACATTGTTTTTCATTTAGTTTTTGTTCACTTTCATTACACATTTTGTTAATTTTCACATTTGGCTTGGACTGACTTGATGAGAACTTTTTAATGAAGCATATTAAAACTGGATGGATTTATATATATATATATATATATATATATATATATATATATATATATATATATATATATATATATATATATATATATATATATATATATATATGTATGTATGTATGTGTGTGTGTGTGTGTGTGTGTGTGTGTACATGTGTATATGTGTATATGTGTATATGTGTATGTGTGTATGTGTGTATGTGTGTGTGTGTGTGCGTGTGTATATGTGTATGTATGTATATATATGTATATATATGTATATATATGTATATACATATACTGAAGGCTGAACAGTGAGAGCTCTCTCCCGCCTCCTGCAGGCCTCAAGTGAAGAATAACAGTGTAGAAGCTGACCAGCAATGGAAGAGGTTGAGTAAAATACCAATCATCACAATGAATATTTCAAACCAATTGGTTAACGCAACAGCAGAATAGGAAATGAAACTATTATGCAAATGCCACTCTTCTAAGCTTTAAGTCGTGCTGTAATGCTTTTACGTCTTCAAAAATATACCTGAAGTTTAATTTTGCTTCATTCACACATGTTTGAGTAATCCTAGGTTATTAGTCCGTCTACATCTCTAAAGCTCAAAATGCTCTGTTCCAGAAAGAGCTGGTTTAGTTAGAACTACAACACGTTAGATGATCTGTGCTCTTAAACAAGTCTCTCACATATTAAATTACAGTTACACCCTAGCTAGTCAACAGTTTTTCAATTAGTCACTCTCACTTTTTGTTGTAAATCAACACCTAAACAGGACCATGATCGCACATATTGATCATAGGCTCCTGAAAATGTGCTGTTTTGACAGTGTTCGCTAATGTGTGCGTTGTGTCACCATGGTAACTGATAAACATTCTGCCAATAGATACATGTAGAACACCCCTGTCATGATGTCACTGCAAAGTATCAATGGATAATTGTAAACTGACCACACTACCACACTTAACTTTATTGCTTGTTTCTTGCAAATTTTGACAATACTCAATGCAGGTAACAAGAGTCATACTAGGGGAAGATGTGCCCACTGCTTAGAATTATTCATGCTGTAATATGAACGCATCTCAGGCATTTACAATTGTAATACATTGGACTTCTTTTGTTTATTTATTCATTGGACTGCACCTTTTCATTTCAGATTGGATTGCCCCCTCCCACTCAGGTAGAGCACAATGCCAATTTATCAAGTACCAACTTTAATCATTTGCATTATGCGTGGCCTTGGTTGAGAAATCACTGGAATAAACCATTTTCATTCAATAAATGAGACAGACTGTTCTAGATCAGGGCTGTGTCAGGACCAAACAGTTGTCTACAATAAGGAAATCAGATCAATCTAAGACCCTAACCACTACAGAGCAAAGAAGCCAGTGACTTAGGGGTTAGGCTCAATCCATAGACTGTATATATACTCAACAAAAATATAAACGCAACACTTTTGTTTTTGCTCCCATTTTTCCCGAGATGGACCCAAAGATCCAAAATTCACTCCAGATACACAACACTACCATTTCTCTCAAACATTGTTCACAAATCTGTCCAAATGTGTGACAGCGAGCACCTCTGCCCCGCCGAGACAATCCACCCCACCTCTCAGGTGCGCCACATCAAGATGCCGATCTGACATCATGACCAGTGCACAGGTGTGCCCCAGACTGCCCACAATAAAAGGCCACCCCGAAATGTGCATTTTTTTTTTTTTTTGCTTTATTGGGGGTCTGGGGACTCAGAACCAGTCAGTATCTGGTGTGACCACCATTTGCCTCATGCAGTGCAACACATCTTCTTCGCATAGAGTTTATCAGATTGTCAATTGTGGCCTGTGGAATGTTGGTCCACTCCTCTTCAATGGCTGTGCGAAGTTGCTGGATATTAGTGGGAGCTGGTACACGCTGTCGTATACGCCGGTCAAGCACATCCCAAACATGCTCAATGGGTGACATGTCCGGTGAGTATGCTGGCCATGGAAGAACTGGGACATTTTCAGCTTCCAAGAATTGTGTACAGATCCTTGCAACATGGGGCCGTGCATTATCTTGCTGAAACATGAGGTGATGTTCATGGATGTATGGCACAACAATGGGCCTCAGGATCTCATCACGGTATCTCTGTGCATTCAAAATGCCATCAATAAAATGCACCTGTGTTCTTCGTCCATAACAGCCTTTGAAGAGGAGTGGACCAACATTCCACAGGCCACAACTGACAATCTGATAAACTCTATGCGAAGAAGATGTGTTGCACTGCATGAGGCAAATGGTGGTCACACCAGATACTGACTGGTTCTGAGTCCCCAGACCCCCAATAAAGCAAAAAAAAAAAATGCACATTTCGGGGTGGCCTTTTATTGTGGGCAGTCTGGGGCGCACCTGTGCACTGGTCATGATGTTGGATCGGCATCTTGATGTGGCGCACCTGTGAGGTGGGGTGGATTGTCTCGGCGGGGCAGAGGTGCTCGCTGTCACACATTTGGACAGATTTGTGAAGAATGTTTGAGAGAAATGGTAGTGTTGTGTATCTGGAGTGAATTTTGGATCTTTGGGTCCATCTCAGGAAAAATGGGAGCAAAAACAAAAGTGTTGCGTTTATATTTTTGTTGAGTGTATAAAAGGACATAGCAACTTTCAGCACTCTTGCACTTTACAAATTGCACCTTCACTTATTACACCTTGAATCCCTCAGTTGTCCAGGTAGAATCCATGGTAAAAGGAGAAATTCAATTTGTCAACTGGACAAAGTTTATTTGGTCGAAAACTATTAGAGAAGACTGGCGACTCCAGGTAGAGATCTTCAGGAAGCCCACACACACGGACCAATACCTGCTTTTTGATTCACACCACCCACTGCAGCACAAATTGGGGGTTATTCAGACATTACAACACAGGGCCCAAGTGGTTCCCACAAGCACAGAGGGTAAGGAGAAAGAAGAACAACATGTGCAGGAAGCCCTCTCTGTTTGTGGATATCCTAAATGGGCTTTCAACAAAACCAAGAGACACAAGGACAATAAACAGGACAACAGAGAATCCGAACCCAGGAGGAAGGGTATGGCAATTCCTTACCTGGCCGGCGTTTCTGAAAAACTACAGAGGATTTTTAGACAATATGAAGTCCCAGTTTATTTCAAACCCACAAACACTTTAAGACAGAAACTGGTCCACCCAAAGGACAACACACTGAGCCACAAACAAAGCAATGTGGTCTACTCCATTCAGTGTAGTGAAGACTGCAGTGAGCGCTACAGTGGAGAAACAAAACAGCCTCTTCACAAGAGGATGTACCAACACAGACGGGACAGCCAGAGTGGACCGTCATCTGCCATACATCTCCACCTAGAAGCCACGGGCCACTCCTTTGAGGACAGTGAGGTACAGATCTTGGCCAGGGAAAAGAACTGGTTTGAGAGGGGAGTTAAAGAGGCTATTTTTGTCAAAAAAGAGAATCCTTCCTTGAACAGGAATGGAGGGGTCAGACACAATTTGTCCCCCATCTATAATTCCATTCTCAAACCTAAATCAAAGGAACAAAACAAAGGAAACAATAGGGTTAGCCAGATCAGGTCCAGAGGTGTGAAAACACCCATTAGGGTATGAATGGGTATGCTAAACTAGACGCCAGAGAGAAACTGAAAACAAAAAACAGAAACTGAAAACAAGGATGTGGGATAGTTTCAGAATAATTTCAGTGTAGTTAGCTCAGCTAGATATAAGCAGTGTCTAACCAGCACTCCAACCAGAACTGACGAAGCACCTTGGATGAGCTGCGAAACGTTTTCGACCAAATAAACTTTGTCCAGTTGACAAATTGAATTTCTCCTTTTACCACCTTACATATTGCACATTTCATTCTACCTCGAATTTTCCTTCTTGTTGAAGTGTATATGTTTACTTGTATGTCTTATGTCTAATTATTGTTGATGCCTGTGTACACTTCATGTCCATGAGTGTAGCTGTGTGTGTGTGTGTGTGTGTGTGTGTGTGTGTGTGTGCGTGTGTGTGTGTGTGCGCGCATGTTTTTTTAGTTAGATTGCACGTTTGGTGTCTGGTGAAACGCAATTTCAGTCCTTTGTGTAATGTCTGTTACATAGTGAATTGACAATAAAGTACACTTTGACTTTGATTTTAACCCGGTAGCATTCCAAATAGGAAGTGATAATGGGGATGCTTCCGGCTCCATCAACTTGTCACCCCTCTCTCTGTAACTGCTGCAACAGAGCCTCTTCATTTTGGTCTTAAAATGTTCGTATTAACCTGCTTTACATGATCCTCGTGTTTTTATTTTGCTATTTTGTTCCTATTCCTACCTACTTACTACATACTTAAAGGACCCATATTACACTATTTTTGATTTGTGTTATACTGTTGTTTCCTCATCAAAAACATACGTGGAGTTGTGTTTTGTTTCATTCACACATGTTTAACGTACAAACCCTGCACATTTAGGTAGAGTTCTTCTCTCAAATGGAAAACACCTTGTGATGTCATGTGGCAATACAAGTGCTCCATTGTGTTTTTTAGACTCCACACACCTTCACTAGAATCGTAATTTCCACCCTGGGACTGCCAATCTCTACTGAACTAAAGATATAAGGTAGTTGTTAACTTGAAAACTACCTCTTCATGACATCACAAGGTGGAACAGAGCATTTTAAGCTCTGGAGATGTAGATTGAATAATAATGCGAAATTACTCAATCACGTGTAAAAGAAACAAAACACAACTCCGGGGATGTTTTTGATGAGGTAATAACATGGCAAACAGCTCACAAGAGTAAATTTTGAGTAATATAGGACCTTTAATTAAGAGGTTAGTGTTTGGCATGAAGTTTGGAGTGGTAATTAAGTAGTTAGGCCTGGTTGGTGTAAAGTACAGGATTCTTATTTATATCTAAGCCACTTCCTATGCCTTTCCTAAGAATAGCAAATATCTTAACGAACAAGGATCTTGTTCTAATTCCCAATAAAGAAACTGCACTTGAACTTGACGTCTTCTGAGCTGTTAACAGCCTGATGACATGAAGGGAATTTGTCACTTAATCTTATGAAAGAATGAAAAAAATAACACCAGTCCTAAAAGCATCCATGCATAAAGCATACTCATATTCACGTTCTCATTAATCATAGTGTCAGACGGTGGATCGGGGACATTTATCATGAGTAAATGGGAGCAGTGATGGGGCTGGGAGGCAGGGTCCAGGCATGTGCGCTTCTAAAGAGGAGATAATTAGATCAGAGCTGCACAGAGGGCACAGGGTGGAAAAGAACGTGAAGAGATGTGGGCTACAGATGAAAGAGGGTGACATTTATGAACACCCATGTCAAATGAAGACTCCAGTGCACCCTGTGTATTCTATACTGTAGGCCTCTAGTAATAATGTTAGAATTGGCTGGAATGTAATAGAAAAGTGAAGAGCATCTCACAGCGGTCTTCACATAATCCATAGCCTGAATTATACTAGTAAGTTCTATGTTGGCGAGCACTTGTGTCACTTATGCTACGTGAAGGGGTATCCACGGGTTTCAGAATGATGGGAAATTTGTACGGCTGTAACAGAGATTATGAAACCAAAACAAAATATTACATCTTTAGACATTTTTGAGACAACCAGGAATAAAATATATCAAAAGTTGTTATGACTGTTATGACAGGCTATATTTCTATATTTTATTTTTACTTGTACATATACAATTGTATAATTATGCCTTATTTGACATCAGTTTCTTGCTATTTTTGTACTTAATTTGAATGTATTATTAATGTTTATATTTTTGCTCTTTGTCATTATAATATATTGTGATGTGTGATGGAAAAAATACAAAGAAAAAGCTTATTTATTTTAATATTATGTTAGTTGCAATTGTTAGATTCTTCAGAGTTTATTTAGCTCATTCAAAATATCTTTTTCTTCTTAGGTTTTCAAATGTTGCTGGATGTTGTTGTTTCACCACGTACTCTGCACACTCATGCTTTCAATGAGAACTCTCCTTGCCTTTGTAACAGTCCTGTCTAATGTAGTTTCACATAATTGCATTTCTGAGTAGTAAACAAGAATCTATTTAATGAGAGTGTTTTTAAAAGCAATCAGTATCCATGACTACAAAGCAAACATAAGCACTTCATGTATTGCTGTGATGTGTTCTCAGAGGTGTATTCAAGTGTAAGTAGAAATACTAAATAAGTGAAAGAAGTTGAGTTTCTTCTAAAAATGCTGAAATCAAAGCCAGGCGTGTATGTGCTTAGAACAAAAACAGTGTGTCATTCGTTCTGTCTATATTCACCAGTGCAGTTCTAATGTTTGCCTTCAGGGCCCTGTGCTCTGGCACCTGACAGGTGAAGTGAATAACAACGACTGTGTTGCTATGGCGCCCTTCAATAGTGAGCAATTACCAGCATGAACACATCATGTGAGTCTCTTAAGTTTGTCTGATGTAAAAGCACACAGTGATAATCAGGTCATTCAGTGATCATAACAGCTCACAACACATTTATACACTTTAGAATATAATTAAGAATTGTGAAACTTTCTTGTTTTTTTTTTTTTTTTATTTATTTTTTTTTATTCCAGCTGATTTAATTGGTTGACACAGACAAAGACTTGCATAAGCCACATTGTGTGTATAACCACATTATATTATATAATGTGGCCTCTGCTCTCCTCTACGCTGTCGTCTGCTGGGCCCCCAGCAGCACAGAACGGGACAGGAAGAGACTCAATAAGCTGGTCAGGAGGGCCAGTTCTGTCCTGCGCTGTCCTCTGGACTCTGTAGAGGAGGTAGCTGAGAGGAGGGTACTGGCCAAATTCATGTCCATCATGGACGACACTTCTCACCCTCTGCACCTGTCATGAAATGCCAGGCTTAGTTCTCAAAGGGTCTTTTATTTATACAATAGTGCAACTCGAACACACATGCATTGCTGGCCTAGCCTAGCATCTTCACGAACCTGAAACTGAACAGGTGGCTACCCAGAAGTCTTAGCGTGACGTACTGACGTAACTGGTACGCATTATTCATTTACTAAGAACTAATTAACTTCATATCACATCACATCTCCCCCCCTAAGTTAGTTAATTCACAAACCAAAAGAGATCAATGCATTATCTGAACTAAAATCTTCACAGCCAAGTCTATATTCAAAACAGTCCGTAGTACAAAACATAAATGGCTGGTTATTTCAAGTCTTTTGTAATTACCCTTAACTATGTCATTATTGTACCAATAAACAACTGAAATCATTGATGTCACTACCTTTTAAAGCATCAACAAACATAAATTCAAGATTTCAAACCGTACATTACAGTTACATTCCAACAACTTTTTTTTCACATTTCTTTTTTTTTTTTTTTTTTTTAGACAGTTCTACTTAGGGACATAGTCCTTGAACCTGACAGGAGGGTTTATAGCTCTCCCAGAGGATCTCTTGGGTGTGGTAGACTGTTTGCTTTGGGCCACAGTGGGACCGGGAGTGGCGGGCCCCACAGAAGAAAGGGGAAGGGAGCCCGGGTCAGAAGAACTGGCATAGCTCTGGTCACTAGTCTCTGAAATGGTGACCTGTTCAGATGACTCCGGCACTTCCTGGATGTGTCTCCGGTTCCGGCGGGTGAGCGTTCCTTGCTCCGTTTGGACAAAGTAGGACCTGGGCTCAGGTGCCTGCGCGATGACTTTTGCTGGAGTTTTCCAGCCTTTCTCTCCGTCCAACTTGATGTTGACGTGTTGGCCTGACTGCAGTGCAGGTAAGGGCCGTGCTGAATGTCGTCTGTTGTAAAAGAAACGGTAAGCATTTTTGGCTTGTTGGTCTTTGCTTTTCACAGCATCGTAGTCAACTGGACTGGGGACCAGCTGGTTGGGCAAAATCGGGACAGTTGTCCTGATCTGTCGACCGATTGCGAGTTGAGCTGGACTCAGCCCTGTAGCAGTGATTGGAGTAGCCCTGTAGCTCATGAGGGCTAGATGAGGGTCTGGCTGCCGCAGGATGCACTTTGCTGTGGCAACACCCCTCTCTGCTGCTCCATTAGCCTGTGGATAATGAGGGCTGGACATTGTATGTTTGAAGTTGTACTGTTCGCTGAATGCTTGAAATTCTGCTGAGCTGAACTGGGTACCATTATCTGATACTAGCTCTAGGGGGATTCCCCACCTGACAAATATGCTTTTCAGGCATGAAATCACTTGTTGACTGTTGATGGTACTCAGATGTGCAATTTCAATGTCACGTGAGTAATAGTCCACAACTATGAGGTACTGTTTACCATCTTGTTCACACAGGTCGGCAGCGATTCTTTGCCACGGACCACCAGGCAGTGGCGTGGTCATCAGTGGCTCACGCCTCTGCGTAGGCTTGTTCTTCAAGCAGAATCCACATGTTTTCACCATTTTAGTGATGGCACGTCCAATCCCTGGCCACCACACTGCCATACTGGCTCTCCTGCGACACTTAGTAAGCCCTTGATGGCCTTCGTGTATCTGCGACAGTACATTTCCTTGTAGTGAGGAAGGAATCACAATTCTGTCATCATACAAGAGAAGTCCTTCTGCTTCTGAAAGGTGTGCTCGGGCAGCATGAAACCCGTGCAGTGTGTATGGAATTCGTGCCAGCTCACCTGGCCAGCCAGATCTGGTGTAGCGAATGACAGTCTGGAGATCAATGTCCTGGCCAGTGGCTGCCCTAATCGCATCCAGTCTATCCCCTGTTATTGGTCTTGTTCTGATCACCGCTTGCACATAGGCCTTTACCTCATGCTCAGTGTCAGACGCGTCTCTGTCTGGCAGAGGATTGCGTGACAATGTGTCTGCCACAACAAGTTGCTTTCCTGGGACATGGACGGCGTATGCGTTGAACTTCATTAGGCGCATCAGCAGTCGCTGACATCTCACGGGTGCCTTGTCAAGATCATACGAGTTTATGAGAGGGACAAGCGGCTTGTGATCCGTTTGCAGACGGAATTTCTCCATGCCCTGCAGGTATCTGGTAAACCGCTCACACGCCCACACACTGGCGAGGCACTCTTTCTCAATTTGTGAATACCGTTTCTCTGCTTCTGTCAGTGTCCTGGAGCAAAAGGCGACTGGTCGTAGCCCGTTCCCCTGCTCTTGATACAGTGCTGCCCCCAGACCGAAGCTGCTGGCATCAGCACTAACTACAGTTGGTCTGGTTGCGTCGTAGTAAGCCAAAACTGGTGCGGAGGTCAGCATTATCTTGACCGTCTTAAACGCTTGCTCGTGTGTCTCTCCCCAAACCCAAGCTGCATCCTTCTTCAGCAGACTGTTGATGGGGTGCATGACAGATGAGAGGTCAGGGAGGAATTTTCCCAGGTAGTTAATCATTCCAATTGTCTGGCGTAACTCCGTCATGTTAGTGGGACTTGGTAGCTCTGTGATCGCTCTGACTTTGCTCACGTCCGGTCTGATGCCATCTTTTCCTATCACATGACCGAAGTACTGGATCTCAGATTTTCCGAATTGGCACTTACTCCTGTTGAGCTTTAGGCCTGATGCTCTGACGGTCTCCAGCACCGTTCTGAGGTTCTTGTCATGGTCATTTTTGTCCTTGCCAAAGATAAGGATGTCATCCATGACCACTACTGTTCCTGTATGGTCTTTCAGGAGGGCACTCATTTTCTGCTGAAAAATTTCCGGGGCTGATGTTATGCCAAACGGCAGCCTCCGGAAACAGAAACGACCCACTGGCGTGATGAAAGTTGTAAGCTTCCTGCTACTAGCATCAAGTGGTATTTGCCAAAATCCACTGGAAGCGTCAACGGTGGAGAAAACAGTAGCACCTGACAGCTTTGGCGCAATGTCCTCAAGTGTGGGCAGAATAAATCTTTCGCGTTTCACTGCCTTGTTTAGTTTTGTCAAATCGACACAAATTCTTTTTGTTCTTTTTAATCACTGGCACCATGGGGGCGCACCAATCAGTGGCTTCGTTTACCTCCTCTATGATGCCTAAGGACTGCATTCGTTTCAGCTCCTCTTCCACTTGAGGCAGGATCGGGAAGGGAATGCGTCGAGGTGTAACAATGCTGTAAGGAGTGGCATTAGGCTGGAGCTCAATTTTCACAGGTTCACACTTCAAAAGTCCAATATCTCCAAAAACATCTTCAAACATTTCAATTCCGTCCACTCTGCGAATTAACCCCATTTCGGTAGCTGTTCGCCTACCCAGCAGGTTGGTGGTGAATGGGCCCCTCATCACATATATCCAAAATGTGTGATTCACTCCACGCTTTTCAGTCTCTGCTAGGAATTTGCCTTTGCAATTGAGCTTTCCACCAGGACTAGTGAAAACAGCTTTTGTGTCTTTCAAAACAGGGCGCTGGGGCAAGCTGAGAAATGTCTGCTCAGATATCACTGTAATATCTGCACCTGTGTCAATTCTAAATTGCACAGTGCTCCCTTTTATTTGCAGATCTGTATACCACTTGTCTTCATTGACTTCTGTGTTCTCAGTAACAGCTCCTAAGAACCATGCACTGCCCTCATCACTATCACTGTGAATTGTTGCCACTGCACTAACTGCTTTCGTTTTGCACATGACTTCAAAGTGTCCTTTTTTATTGCATTTGCGGCACTGTTTACTGTTTGCTGGACATGCTCCGAACTCGTGCACTCTGCCGCATCTCGAGCATCCATTTTCCTGTGTTGTTTTCGTAGCTCCTTTCATTTGCCCACGTTTAGCTTTAGGATTAATTTGCTTTCTCTCAAATTGTCTGAATTGTTTAGGTTTACCTGTGATTGCGCTTACTTCACTCTCGGAGGATCTGGCGGTGAGGCTTTGTGCCTTGACAAGCTCTGACTGGCGTGCAATGTTGATAGCTTTCTCCAAAGTTAAGTCTGGCTCGAGCTGCAGTTTCTGTGACACTTCCGTATCCACAAGTCCGATAACGATGCGATCTCTTATCTGTTCATCTTTCGTTGCTCCAAAATCACAATACTCGGCCAGTTCGTATAAATGTCTCACAAACGCCTCTACACTCTCCCCCTGCCTTTGCGAGCGTCTGTGGAAGCATGCACGCTCGTGAATGATATTCCGCTTAGGCACGAAGTGGTCGTCAAATTTTTTCATTGTTTCCCCGTAATAATCCTCAATGTCCTCCGGAAAAGTAAACGTACTGAATATGGGCTCTGCTTCTTTACCCATAGCGTAAAGCAGTGTGTTGACTTGGATCTCGCCGTCTTCCTTGTCGAGTTTTGTAGCAATTCGATAGCGAGAGAAGCGCTGTCTCCATACCGGCCATGTAGACGGTTGGGTGAAGTCAAACGACTCGGGTGCATGAAACTTGGCCATTATACGTTGCTTCAATCACTCAAACTTCTTCTCCTCGCGGTCGATTAGGCTACACATCGGGCCACTTCTGACACCATGTCATGAAATGCCAGGCTTAGTTCTCAAAGGGTCTTTTATTTATACAATAGTGCAACTCGAACACACATGCATTGCTGGCCTAGCCTAGCATCTTCACGAACCTGAAACTGAACAGGTGGCTACCCAGAAGTCTTAGCGTGACGTACTGACGTAACTGGTACGCATTATTCATTTACTAAGAACTAATTAACTTCATATCACATCACAGCACCGGACTGTAGAGGAGCTGAGCAGCTCCTTCAGCAGCCGACTGAGGCACCCCCAGTGCAAGAAGGAGCGCTACCGCAGATCCTTCACCCCCACCGCCATCAGACTGTATAACTCTACTATATAGGCCAGACGTGCGATATCCTCTTTTCCATGCTCTCCTTGTTGATGCTTGTATTATTATTATTATTATTATTATTATTATTATTATTATTATTATTATTATTATTATTTATTACTATTTTTATTATTACTTACTTTATTCCATCATTGCCTGCATGCACTTTTCTTTCTTGTCCAAACTGTCCTGGAGCTACTGTGGCAAGTAAATTTCTCCTGTGTGAGATCAATAAAGTCTTATCTTATCTTATCTTATCTTATCTTATAACTAAGAAGCCAAAAATATAGACAAAAATAAAATCAATCATATTTTTGTTGTTTTTTATTGCAGTAACTCTTATTGGCCTGAAGAAAAGCCACTTCCTGCTAGTTTCCATGGAGATGTTGTTCCTTTGGCTATAATATTCCAAGTATATCCTGGTTTGAACACACTTTAGATCTAAAACGTGCACTGTGTAACTTCTAAGGTGGCTGGTCCACTACTTGCTTGTCTATATGGAGATGTGTTTTTTTGCCTGGAATTTTCCACAGTAGAGCATTAAACATATCTCCTTTGCATTTGTTCAATTGCATTTGTTTTAGAGCTCAAAAATACCTTTAAAATCATGAATTCTTCATCATGTGCAGACTTGCTTCTCCATAGATCTGACCATTAACCTGTCTCCATTGGGAATTTCAAGTTTATTTCCATACTGTGGGATAATCAAGGCAAAACAGTAATATCTCCATGGAAACAAGCAGGTGTCAGACCCTCCGTCAGAAAAGTTACACAGTGCACCTTTAGGTAGACTCGATTTGGTCCTAGTGTAGTCCAGGTTCAATTCCGTGTTCAGTTCAAATATGTCTGTGATTTCACAATAGAGAAATTAATCCGACGAGGCAAATACAAGAAAAACGTGTGGATGCGATGAACATGTTGAAAATAAAGATGGAAGAATAACTTAAGCAAATAATTATACATTTATATCCATTGCTAGTATAAGGATAAAGCCCAAAAGAAACATACATAAGATTTCAGAACTCCAAACCTGCTGTGCAACCACCTGGATATCCTGATAATGAATTGGTATCAAATATTTACCATGCAATTGTTGTGCAAAATGGCTGAGTACCTTTAGGCTGTTGCTAGGAAACAGTAAAGATAATGAAGAATGTCAAGATGATGAAGGTATTTGAGACGACCGGTGTCTGTGTGTGAGCTGTCTTTCACACCAGGCTCCAGCAGCACGGCCCTGATTAAACCTTCTTATTATTATTCACAGTATTCTCAGAACAACTAAGTCCGGCAAAGCATTTTGAGTCTTTTCCTACTCAAAACAGATGCTGTGGAGGGGGGAGAGGATGGGGAAATGTTGGTAAACTACTGTTTTGTGCAGGATGGTACATCATGATTGCCTCTATGGAGATGATGATTTGGTAATGATGGTAGTTTTTCATTAGTTTGATATTAGTTTTTTTCATAGCCTTGAAAAACATGTATTGTTATTTTGAGCTTGGTCTCATTTTCACAACTCTATGCAGATAGCTTAGTTTAACCTGACCCTCTAATCGAAAAGTTACACAGTGCACCTTGTATCCTTCTTTCATTGATCACAACTTATGCAGTGTACGGAATAATCAAATGCCTTTAGTGACTATCCCTCATTTGAAATCCATTTTGGTGATGTTTAAAAGTGTTCATATATTTTCAGTAATGGACTATAATGAGTCAGTTATGAGTTTTTAACAGCCCAACCTCCTTTTACTGAAAGTCCTTCAGTAAAATGGTATATTGAAAACAAAAATAAGTTTACAGAGGCAAGGCAAGGCGAACAGTTTGAATGGATATATGTGTTTGGAAAAACAAAAATAAACCTAAAAGGGGTCATGCAACAGTCACTTGTATTAGCTCCACAGTTGAAAATCAGTGGAAGAAATAATAAAAAATGTTCTGTTTTAAATATAGTGACTTAGATTTGCCTTATGTTTCTTAAACACAGATACATGTTAGCTTGAAGAGGCACTGCAAAACTTTTCAAGGCTGTGGAGAGGCGACCCCGCTCACAGTAAGAATGCATGTTTTTAAAGGTCCCATGGCATGAAATTTTCACTTTCTGAGGTTTTTGAACGTTAATGTGAGCTCCCCTACCCTGTTTAGCCCCCCCCATGGTTAAAAGTTGTGAAATGTCTAAACTGAGCATTTGCGATCCTTTTCTGCGTTACAAAAAATCGGAGCTCAAACGGGCGAGTTTGAACAAGGCACCTTATTGACGTCAGATCGAAAAAAGAAATGCAAATGCAGTTCCACCCCCGTCTGTCTGTACTCAGCGTCTCTGTAAATCACGCCCAGAGAGTTTGGACTGCGAATGCGCTAGGCAATGCGAAATGCGTTTTTTTATTTGCCTGGAGGCACGTCCGAGTGTTTCTAGGCTCGGAAGTCCTTTATCTGAGCCTCTGGACCTTTGAGCAGCAGTGGTTTAATTTTATTTTCTGTGGAAATGTGTTTATCTTTCAATGGAACGCTTCAAATCTCTCCCCCGTGCAAAAACAAGAAAAATGGATCAGCTGTGGGCTCTGAGCTCTGAGCGGAGAGTTTGGCCACGCCCCCACCCTCTACTATTGGCCAGCTCTTTTCTCCTCATTTGCATTCAAGCAACAATGCCTAGAATAAAGAGTTTGAGAGAGATATTTATGACTCTTTCTCATCTTATCTCTGTTTCTCAGTGTTGATTTTGAAGAAGGATTCATTTACAGTATTAGGGAACCATTAAGGAGCCATATAAAAGCATCAAGAAGTACCATGTCATGGGATCTTTAAGACATCTGTGAGCAATAAAAACTCTAGTAATTGAATAAATATAACATAGATATATTTATTGCCATACTGTGGAACATTCTAAAGCAGTAAGCAGTAAAGCAAGTCTGTTAGAAAAGTTAGACAGTCAACTTTTAATCCCTACATTGGCAATAATGCCTGTTTGCAAGGCTATTCATACCTGCAGTCACATGAAATAATACCTGAGGTGTTGCCAAGGTTTCTTCACCACTCAAGACCCACATGACCAGAATAGATTAGTCAGGAAGCTAATACCAAGGGCACATCACAGTAGTCCCATTAACACAGCTGAAGGTGTATCTCAGAGCAGCGATCGACCAAAACGGGCTCAGGACTGAATGAGTGGGTTCCTATGACAGGGTGTTACTCTGGGGACTCATTATTTACGCGTTAGTGATGTGAAACTAATTGTATTCTCAACCTGATTCTCATAAACCTGTGGAGATGACAGCTCTGGCGCACAGTACACACTGGCTTTTCCACACAAATTGAATGTAAATAGAAGAACTGGTGACCATTCAGGACTTTAAAGAGCTCATATTATCTGATCTATGTTTTTTTCATTGTTAAAGGGATATGCCACCCCCAGGTCAAATTTGGGCATCTCCCCACAGTCCAGAGACTAAAATAAGTGGTGGAAAGCGTTTTCCTGCTCACCCAGCCATTGTCCGAGTCTGTCGCCACTGACCGCCGCGGTATCTGGTGCTCCTCCGCCTTAGAATGGAGTCTAACGTAGCCAGAGAAAGATTTCGGCCCAAAGGAATTAATTTGCTCGATGCGTTTCCCAATTACTTTGTGTGTAGTGCGCATTCATATCGAGTGCAAATAAATGTGCAAATCAACACGGAGAGCTTGCCTTGGTCATTTTGGGTGGGAACTATTTTCCAGTGCGTAAGAATACAGGCGTATCACGCACCACGTTGTGCAACAGGGGAACTCCCTTCCCGGTGCGTAACTGGGATTCCCCTGGTAGCGTGCTGCGTGATACGGCTGTATTCTTACGCACTGGAAAATAGTTCCCACCCAAAATGACCAAGGCAAGCTCTCCGTGTTGATTTGCACATTTATTTGCACTCGATATGAATGCGCACTACACACAAAGTAATTGGGAAACGCATCGAGCAAATTAATTCCTTTTGGCCGAAATCTTTCTCTGGCTACGTTAGACTCCATTCTAAGGCGGAGGAGCACCAGATACCGCGGCGGTCAGTGGCGACAGACTCGGACAATGGCTGGGTGAGCAGGAAAACGCTTTCCACCACTTATTTTAGTCTCTGGACTGTGGGGAGATGCCCAAATTTGACCTGGGGGTGGCATATCCCTTTAAACACAAACTTTGCATATTTTCAGTTCTTCTCTCATGCAGAAAATACTCTCTTCCACCTTCTGGTAATACTTTTTAAACTTCTTACACCTTCACTAACATCATTTGGATTATTTCAGCACTGCAGTTGCCAGTTTCTACTGAGCAAAAGGTAAAAGGTAGCTGCTAACTTGAAAACTACCAAAACTACCACTCCCACAAACTACCACACATAATATCACAAGGTGGAACAGAGCATTTTGAGCTTTGCAGACATGATGTATAAATGTTTACTCCAACATGGGTGAATGAAACAAAACACAACTCCAAGTATTTTTTTATTTGAGAAGGTAACTACTTTCTAACAATAGTCAATTTTGTGTATTACAGTGGTAGTTCACTGTTCGCGGCCTCGCTGTTTCGCAGATTTTTTTTTATTTTTTTTTATTGTAACTTTTTTTTTTTTAATAGTGTAACATTGTGTTCTGCGTCCTGATTGGCTAAGAGACTACAACCAGGACTAAACGTGGACTAAACCAGGTTTAGACCAGAACTAAACCAGGTCTAGACCAGGTCTAAACCTGGACTGACCCTGGACTAAACCAGGACTGGACCAGGTCTAGACCGGGACTAGACCAGGTCTAAACCAGGATTAAACCACCACGTGCCGCTCTTTGCTGGTTTCGTGCGGTTGGTTTGTGGCTCTGGCTGAGAGGACGCGGTCCAGGCGCCGCGGTTCGATCTCGTGCTCACAGCCCCGGTGTACGTGCAGCCTCGCGCCGGTCGTGCTGCTCTGTCACGGATTTGACCACGATGAGGGGTGCACGTGTCTCGCACTTCTCCAAGTCGTGTCCCGGGACGTGGCAGTGCTCCTCGCGCGTCCGGTGGGGCTTCCGGGCCCGTGTCATCCCCCACGCGTCACTATTAATACATTCTGTTGAAAATCTATGAAAGTTTGAGTGTTTAAACGAGAAAAGCGTATAATGTGTGTGGTGAGGCATTTACAGCCTTAAAACATGTAGAATAATTGTAAAATATAAAGTTGTCCTACTTCGCGGATTTCTCTTATTGTGGGTTATTTCTGGAACCTAACCCCCACGATAAACGAGGGATTACTGTATAGAGCTTTTACAATGGATTTCTATTGATATAACCTAATTTATCACCTAACTTTTCTGATGGAGAAGCTAAAACCTGCTGTTTCCATTGTGATATTATTACTTTACCTGGATGTCACTGTATGAAATAAAACCACATTATTTCCATGGACTCAAGAAGGCCAAGTTACTAGTCACATCTGTGAAAACGGAAGACTTATTGTTACTCAAAGTACCTACCGTACTAAGCCACAATGCTGCAATCATTTAAAACAACTATAGCAATGGGTAGACAAAAAAACAAACAAAAAGGGCTGCTTCTGTATTCCATGTTCACCCTGAGTATTTACAATCATTATCTATAAAAGATTTCTATTGCATTGTATCATGAGATCTTCCCTGGTTTACAGCTCCATAAAGTTTACAGCACTTCTCAGATCGCTCACTGTAGCTTCAAAGCTGCATTAAAGCACTAAAGCATTTATTCCAAAGAGGCAGAGCTTGTCTTTCACTCAAACAACAAGAAGCAAAATAGCACAGTGGCAACTTTGGCTAACGGCGCACTGACTGAGTTGGCAGGACACGAGCTGTGGTCTTCGATCTTCTCCAAATGAGTGGCCCAAAGCTTCATCTGGTGCGGGGCAGAGACTGGCAGGCGAGATCATCGACAGGGGACAAAGCAGAGACAATGGGATGAAATGTGCTGGCAGAAGGCACAGAAAGTTTGGCTGCGCTGGGGTTCCTGCAGGACAGAGAGGGCCAGACCTACACACAAGTTAGGTTTGCATGCTTTGTGGGGATATTCCATTGACTGATCATTCAACCAAAGTTACAGTAAAGTTAGACAGGACAAACAGTAGTAATATAATAACTATATCTTAATTATCCTTAATAAAGAAAGGCTTGCTTCACTTTCTGACACTTATTTGGCCAAGAGGAGGATCTGTTCTGCTTGTTTCTATGGACATTTTGTTTCTCTTCCACAGTTTGGATCTATACTTCTGAACTCCATCTATCTCCAAGGATATATCTTAAAGGCCCATATGTGTTAAATGCAGGCCAGTGCGCAAATGACAAACTTCAGGAAACAGACACCCACACATACCTGATCGATACAACTAGAGCCTGAAATCTGCTGAAATCCTCCAAGACACTGGCATAATCCCAGACAGGACAGTGGCTCTTTCTGCAGGAGACATGCGCAGTGGGGGGTGGGGGTGAAGAAATGCGTATGATGCAGCTTTTAAGTTAAACACAATTGATCTGGCTGTCGAAGAAGAAAATAGAGTTGCTGCACGTAAGCTTAGCATCGATGAGCCGATGGTGAGACTCTGGCAGCGTGACGGACTCAATGCAAAAAGAAGACAAAAGCTGTCAGAGGCAATAAAAGCTGATGGCCCCAACTGGAAAACATTTTTGAAGGCTGGGTGAACAAACACTCAGAGTGAGGCTAACAGAAAAATGCAGCATATTGGCGCGCTCAATAGTCCAGGAATTACAGTACTCTGTTTACTACTTTTTAATCATCTAATATTGAAGGATTTACTTGATGCTGACCTGATTTTTGTTTCCATAAAGATGCAGGCACTCAGTAAAGTTATTTTGTTCAGATTTTAGTCCTCGCAATGTGATGAACACCCAGCCTCACACATACCTCTCTCCTAAAACATAATCTCAGAGGAACAGACACTTGTCAGTTTGAAGCACTTCTCTCGCCCAGAGCTGCTACACTGGGATTTCAGCTGTGAGGAGTAGGTGGGCTTTGATCGGTTAAAGCAGCAGTGCCTATCTGTGTTTTATGTTATCTCTGGCCTCCCTTTCACATCCGAGTTGGGAGGTTTTTATGCCCGGATGCCCTTCCTGTCTCTAGCAGCTACATAGGGGAGGGGAATACGGCAGAAGTGTCTTGCTTCAGGGTGATTGAAAGAGAAAGTAACATTCCAATTATAGGTGTGCATGCCGGCAGCAGCAATAAAAAGGTTATTCAGTATTTTTCATTCAGAAATCAGTCAATAAATAAGCAGCCCCTAAGGAAATTACAGGCACAGTATTTCAACTACTATGTAACTATGTGTCAATGGCATAGACTGTATTAAAAAGTGTGACCAATAGCATTCACTTCTAGTCAAATGAAGCTCACAATGCTGGAGATGACTTCCATATTAGAAATAGGAATTATTTACGGACAAAATAGTAGGACAAAAACACCAGGGTCATGTAGAAGCAGTTAATACAAAAATGTCAAGACCAAAATGAGGAGCCTGATAGCAGCAGCAGTTAAAGAGAATGGAGTGACAATATTTGAAATTCTCGATGGAGCCGGATGTGCCCCCATGTTCACTTCCTGTTTGGAACGCAGCGGCTAGTGGGTTAGCTATGTCCATTTATCTATAGTCTGGTCAATGGCTTCATGTGTTAAATACTGTAAGCAACAACAAATGCACATCCACAAATGGGAATTATTACATTTACCTCAGCTGTCTTCTTTGGCATGAAATTTTCACTTTCTGAGGTTTTTGAACGTTAATGTGAGCTCCCCTACCCTGTTTAGCCACCCCCCCCATGGCTAAAAGTTGCGAAATGTCTAAACTGAGCATTTGCGGTCCTTTTCTGCGTTACACAAAACCAGTGTTGAAACGGGCGAGTTCGGACAAGGCACCTTATTGACGTCAGATCGGCAAATGCAGCTCCAGCCCCTCCCTCAGTCTCCGCTCAGCGTCCCTGTATATCCCGCCCATAGAGTTTGGACTGTGAATGCGCTACGCAATGCAAAATGCGTTTTTTTATTTGCCTGGAGGCACGTCCGAGTGTTTCTAGGCTCGCAGGTCCCTTACCCGACTGATTTTATTTTCTGTGTAAATATGCTTTTTTTCATTGCAAAGTCTCTCATCTGTCTTCGTGCGTAACCCCCCCCCCCCCCCCCCCCGCTCCTTAGCCAATCTCTCTGTCCTTCTCATTTGCATTGAAGGAGCAACACTCAGAATAAAATATTTTAGACACATATCTAGCCTCATGAAGACTGTCAGAGTCATATCTCATGCACTGAGTGTTGATTTTGAAGAAGGATTCATTTACAGTATTAGGGAACCATTAAGGAGCCATATAAAAGCATCAAGAAGTACCATGTCATGGGACCTTTTGTGATTTTCTATGGAGATGAAAATGCATCTCTGCAAAAAAGTTCTTCAGACTTGCATTGAACAATGGCTTCTACTCAAACTGCAGTGTTGTGTATTTTCTGTTTGGGTTTTTCTTTTTTTTCCCAGACAGCTCAACAGGGGTCAGTGACACCTGCTGTGAAACATGGGGCTAACAATTTACCTCGCTCACTAGTCGCCCTAATCTTCAGAGTGTCTGAGTGTCTGTGCTCCCATTGTGGGGTTATCCTGACCATATGACTGCAGCCAGGGAGGTAGAGACACTGCCAACTCAACTTCACTTTGAAATATGTTCTTTGGCAACCTGTTATTTAGGCAAATCCCATTCCTATACAGTGTTTGGACTTATGTGTTTGTGCCCGTATTATGCTATTTCCTGATCTATATTATAATGTTGTTTCCTCGTTACAAACATACCTAGAGTTGTGTTTTGTTTCATTCATATGTTTAACACACAAATCCTGCATATTTAGACTGAGTTCTTCTCTCAAACTGAAGACACTCCTTGTAATGTCATGTGGTGATACAAGAAGTGCTCTGATGTGTTTTTAAATTCCACACACCTTCATTAGACTCATTTGGATGATTTCAGCTCTGGCACTGCCAATCTTTACTGACCTAAAAGTGAAACGTGGCACACATGAGAACTACTGCTTCATGACATCACAAGGTGAAACAAAGAATTTTGAGCTTTTGAGATGGCAGGAAAATAATAATAAAGGATTACTCAAATATGTGTGAATGAAACAACACAACTCTGGGCAAGTCTTTGATGAGGTAACAGCATTATAATGAGGGCTGGGTATTGACAAAAGAAATTACTCTGAAACTATCACACCTATTTGTTTACAGTTTCTGTAAACAACACAGATAACAATGCCACACAATAATGACACTTGATATAGCCACATAATGGCTAAATCATGTCTGTGATACTAAAAGTCTTTGTTAAACCACTTAAAACACACCCATTTTAATCATCAACAGTGAAAATGTCAAATCGTGCTGTAACAAAATAATTAAGTAAATTACACCAAAAATGACTTGGTGATATATTGATAGAGCAGCCCACGATACTGATACTGTATCATCACATTAAACAATACATCGATATTTGGATATTTTTGCACACCCCTAATTATAATATGGCTTAAACCTCACTAAAGTTAATTTTTGTGTAATATAGGACCTTTAAAATGCTAAGATAAATAATTAATTACATTGTTTCTTGTCTCTCTCTTTTTTTTTATTAGAGAACATTTGTCTTTTTTCTGTTAGTCTACAGTTTATCAGAACTTCAGATTTTTTGAAATATCTATTTTACAAAACACAATAAGATTCACATTCAGCAGCTGTTTTGTCAGAAGAGGACTCCCTAGACTCATAGAAGCTAACCGCAGAGTCTCTGAATGGAGGTTTGAGGATTACAATATAACACAACACACAATACATAATGTAAAGTAAAACTTTCTCCCTTCGTCAAATCAGCAGCTCTGTTCATGCACAAAGAATAGTCTCCAACGCCTCCATCACAGCAAGGCCACAGGGCCACAGCTACTCTTCTATTAGCTTCGGTTCTAGACTTTACTCAGAAAAGAAAAAAAAAGAAGTATCTATCTAACATTGACATAAATTGTGATTAATTTTATAGTAAGACAAGCTGGAGGACCAATATAATTAAACAAGAGAGCTGAGCTGTGACACTGTGTCAAACATGTTTTCTTAATATTAAAATGAATTAGAAAAGCACTGGATAAACGGAAGAAAATGGATGGATGGATGGATGGATAGAAAAGCAACATTGCTCAGATTTGCAACAGCTTTCAGTATTTAGATTCTCAGTGAGATGTCCATTCAAAATAACAGCCTAGTACACTGGTTTATGGTCTTAACATAACAGAACTCAATGGACATTATGCTTTCCCTAGAAAACTACAGAGATCAGTCTTAACCCACTCCATTTATTCATCTTATTATTCATAATCAACTGCTTGTGTTTATGGATATATTTTTATCTTATCTGGAGTGCTCTACAGTATGGCATTTAATTTATCTATGTCCATGGGACAAGTGATGCCATCAGGAACCACCTGTCCCATGGCAGTTACTGTCCTCCAGGTACCTGTCCCCATGGCAGTTACTGTCCCCCAGGTACCTGTCCCATGGCAGTTACTGTCCTCCAGGTACCTGTCCCCAGGCAGTTACTGGTCAAATCTATAGAGAGGTGACCACGCTCACTATATTAATTCTTTCTTTTTTCAAGACAACAAAAACAACTGTAAATGAATCAATGCACGGTAACGCGTAATACCATTTTGTGAAACATTCCATTAACATTTCCATGGAGACAAGCAGGTAGCAGACCTCCCACCAAAAGTCAAACTTGCACCAATTATGCAAAATAACACGCAGCATTTGATATTCTGTTCACGAGTTTCAGGAGAGAACCGTTGCTGTTCAATTTGAATGGGCAAAAGTTCTCCAAAAGTCCTTCAAATCTGGAAGTACTATGAACTAAAATCCATGCATATTACCAAGTGTGAAGTTACTGTGCATTTCAATAGCAGTGCATTGTTTTATTCATGTTGATGTAGGATCTGTGACATGTGCTAACTATTCATCTCACATTAGGACAGGACCTGGGGCTGTCTGGGCTCGGTCTACTGCCAGGAGAAGCTGCTGACGGGGCTGAAACTCAAAGCTTCCTGAGATAAAGATCCAGACCTCCTCAACCCAACGGCAAATGCCACTTCCTCCCATTCAAAGGGTGAAGGAAACTAACAACGGCCATCACCTTATCAGCTCTGCTCCTCTGTGCTTCTCCAGCTGTGGTGCAGGTAACCGTTTTGATAAGGTGATACATACAATTTTGGTAGTTAGAAGAGTTTGGAAGACAACTGGCTTTTGGTTATCCCTGCGTCCTTGTCTGGTGTTTTATGGTTAAAGACACTGTATCTGATGAAGAAATGTAAAAAATAAAAGTTTAATTTAGGTTAATTTCAATCACTATAACAATGACCAATCTTGTAGCGGTGGGACTTTCAGCTCTTTTATGGGATCTAAATCTTTTGGATGGATTAAGTTCAAAGAGCCATTCTAAAGACTCTTTTTATAAGTTTATTTTTATATCTATTTATATGACAGAAGCCAATATGAGATCTCATTTTACAAACTAATCACAGAGAGGCTCAGATTTATTTAAAATTGTTTAAACTGAGAGTGTGTTTACCTTTAGAAATTATGCATAATGTAAATAAAATGTTGCACTATAATAAAATACATAACTGTTATTATGGCCATATATGTTTTGAATGTTTTTTTTAACCTTCTGTACAGCGTCTTTGAGTGTCTTGAAAAGCGCTTTATAAATCAAAATTATTATTATTATTATTATTATTATTAATCACAAAGCTGTAACTCGTGCTGCCTTCTCTATTTCAGTGCTAATTCTTGTTGGTTCAGCATTAATCTGGGTAAAAATACATAAAAATTGGAAATTAAAAATATTTTTTTCATGTTAAAGGTGCATTATGTAGCTTTTTGGTGCTTGTTTCTATGGACATGTCATTGCTCTGCCTGGAATATTCCACAGTATGACATTAAGCCTTAATTACAGGTGGTTTTATAGCTCAAAAATAGCCTACCTAGAAGAACAGGCATTCTGAATGTGAGTGGGGTTGCCTCTCCACAGATCTGACCTGTAACTTGTTCTGGTTCGATGTCCATAAAGATAGAAAGGTTTAAAGGTCCCATGGCATGAAATTTTCACTTTCTGAGGTTTTTGAACGTTAATGTGAGCTCCCCTACCCTGTTTAGTACCTCCCCCGCCCCCCCCCTCCCCATGGTTAAAAGTTGCGAAATGTCTAAACTGAGCAATTGCGATCCTTTTCTGTGTTAGAAAAAATCAGAGCTCAAACGGGCGATTTTGAACAAGGCACCTTATTGACGTCAGATCGAAAAAAGAAATGCAAATGCAGTTCCACCCCCGTCTGTCTGTACTCAGCGTCTCTGTAAATCACGCCCAGAGAGTTTGGACCGCGAATGCGCTAGGCAATGCGAAATGCGTTTTTTGTATGTATGCCTGGAGGCACGTCCGAGTGTTTCTAGGCTCGGAAGTCCTTTATCTGAGCCTCTGGACCTTTGAACAGCAGTGGTTTAATTTTATTTTCTGTGGAAATGTGTTTATTTTTCAATGGAACGCTTCAAATTTCTCCCCCCGTGCAAAAACAAGGAAATGGATCAGCTGAGAGCTCAGAGCGAGAGTGGAGAGTTTGGCCACGCCCCCACCCTCTACTATAGGCCAGCTCTTTTCTCCTCATTTGCATTCAAGCAACAACGCCCAGAATAAAGTGTTTGAGAGAGATATTTATGACATCTTATCTCTGTTTCTCATGCACTGAGTGTTGATTTTGAAGAAGGATTCATTTACAGTATTAGGGAACCATTAAGGAGCCATATAAAAGCATCAAGAAGTACCATGTCATGGGATCTTTAATGCCATACTGGAAACATTCCAGACAAATAAATAACATCTTCAGGACCCTCCACTAGAAAGTTACACAATGCACCTTAAAGGAACTGTTCAAAAGAGTCACTCATTCACAAACATCACAACACTACAGTCTTGATGCTTCATTAAGTTTATGAATGATCATAAAGTGTATGAATGAGGGTCTATGGGCTTTGACACTGGTGTTTTTTGATTCTCAAAATGTGTCACTCACCAGCACATGGAGAACAATTACCCTTTATAACCCCATCCCCGCTCCTGCCTTCAATCAGATGTAATGAAAAACAGCAGACCCTGTGGCTCTGTCAAAGAGAATGGGGCAAAGATAAAACACGGCAAATCCATCTTTTGGCCAGTTTATGAAAACATGTTCTCAAGGATTCATTGTGTGAAAGTGAAGGAGCGGAGAACAAAAAGAGGTTTTGGAGAGGGCAGTAATTATCACAGGTGTCTCTCATCCTGGTTTGACCTTGTCTCGTTCTTATTCTCTCTTGACAAAAGAGAAAAGTATTGGGATGTAAGAGTTTGATATAAAAATTCTGATATCTGACATGCAGTATAGGTCATAATTCACTTAATCCAAAAACTTGTTAGGATTTTTATATAGAAATGTATTAGTGAATATTTTGACTTCTATATGTTTAAAGGTATTGTGCAAATTTGACTCTTGTGAGCTTTAAGCCATGTTATAATGTTTCCTCATGAAAAACATACCTGGAGTTGTGTTTTGTTTCATTCACACATGTTGAACACACAAACCCTGCATATCATTTAGATAATGTCAGCCCTGAAATTGAAATCTCAACTGAACTAAAGGTAAAAGGTATCTTTTAACTTCACAAGGTGAAACAGAGCATCTTGGGCTTTGGAGATGCAGACAGCCTAATAAAAAAGGTTTACTCAAACAGGTGAAAGCCAGACACAACTCCTGGTATGTTTTTGAGGCGGTAACAACATTATAACATGGCTCAAAGACCACAAAAGTCAATATTGAGAGGAGCTTTAAGCTCTAGAGTACCATTGTAAAACCAGAGCACTAACCAGCATGACTAACCAGATGTTGTTTACATCCCTAGACAATGTAAACACGACTGCAGTGTTTTGCTAAATCTTTAATACCTCCATCTTTGGCAATAGTACATGAATTTGTTAAATTTTAATGCAGACGTATTGGAGCGTTATAACATTTTATTTCCGTAAGCCCAATTTTCCAGGGATGCGAAACAATGTCTTTTCATTCAGGATGAATAGAGTTATATTCTGCTCCATATTCACGCCTGTTTTGTACCATAATACCACAAACAAAACATGTAATCCTGTGGAGCCTATAAGATTTATGTATGCTATTCATAACTAGGGCTGGGAAGTACAGGGCCATCACGTTTCAATTCAATACTTGATACATGGCTGGCAATACGATATTATCACCATATGGCTATACATGTGATAATCGATATATTTCACATGATAGTCTGCGATATATTGTTGTTTTTTAAGAGCCAAATACATTTTAGCAACAATATTTCTTTGTTAAACCTCTGCGCAAAGCTGTTTTAATTATCAATGCTGTGAATAAGTCAAAAGTATTCCATAAACAAGTTTCCTTCCACAAAATAAGCAACAAAATACCAGAAAATACTGATCACAGGTCACAGTCTGAAGCACTCAACAACTAATTCTCTGCCCATTAATTATTCATTAGTTAAAAAGAATAGTTAATTTTGCATTTGTTACATCAGGCCGATAGCCTTAGATGCCCTGAAAAGCTAATTATTTGTAATTAGCTTTGCTGCTTTTTCTTTAACAAACAGCTTCCCAGTGATAATTCTTTTAATCATGAAACATTTTTAATTTTTCTCTTCTGAGTCGACCATGTTGGAAGCAGCAGAGGAGAGTCATTGATCTAACCGGTGCATCAATCAGATTCCCCTCTGCCTTTAATTAATTTATGGTTTAAGAATATTGAGTGCTTGGAGACATGACACATTATCACATCTATAACCATCTCAGAGAATCATTATTTTATAGCTTCCTCTTTAATTCAGCATGGTACACTTAGGGTAATTAGGAAATATTCTCCAACACACGTTTTGTGATTCTCAATAGACACTGGACTGACAGCTTTATTAACTGTGGATCAGCAGAAACACGAAAGCTGTCAGGAAAAAAAAAGACTATTTAGGTTTATTTGGGCTCCTGTGATACAATTCTGGCATTTTTTACTGTAGCGTGCCATGTGTTGTGACATTTAAAAGACAAGACATGCTTTTATGCTAATAGGAAGTATACTTTGTTACTGAAGGAAGTGGATCCACCCATTTTTATTCGAAATATTTGTTTTTACACACATATCCTTTATATTGGATGTTTAAGTTTTCAAGTTGTAAAACAGTTGTAAAATGTTGTGTCCTTGCATCAATATTCTTCATCTAAGCAAATTATTTTTTTGCATCACAGAGTATTTAAAGGAAAAGTAACGTTTTTTTTTTACAATCTGAGCCTTCTTTCGGCAATAAAACAAGTAGTTTTACTCACCCATAGCAGTTTGGTGTCAATTGGAGCAGTATCGTAGAACTTATGTTGAGCCGTTCTGTTCTACCAATGATCCCGTATCCGTTAGCGTGAGTGCTCGGGGCACTGATTTGCTGTGTCCAAATAACACAAACTTTAGCACTTTTCAAATCACAGAAGATCGCTGTGTCAGGGTAGACTTTTAGTAGATTCCAAAACGGCCTGAAACCCGATATCGCAACAGAAAAGTAAAGTTCAGAGCGGTGTTAGCTTCTTTCGGACTAGCGGTGTTTACAAAACAGCTGAGTTCACGCATGCGCACTGTCCTCTCTGATGACGTCATCAAATGAAACTATAGCTGGATATCGGGTTTCAGGCCGTTTTGGAATCCACTAAAAGTCTACCCTGACACAGCGATCTTCTGTGATTTGAAAAGTGCTAAAGTTTGTGTTATTTGGACACCGCAAATCAGTGCCCCAAGCACCATGTTAACGGATACGGGATCATTGGTAGAACAGAACGGCTACAACATAAGTTCTGCGATACTGCTCCAATTGACACCAAACTGCTATGGGTGAGTAAAACTACTTGTTTTATTGCCGAAAGAAGGCTCAGATTGTAAAAAAAAAACGTTAATTTTCCTTTAATATTAAAGGTACACTGTGAAACATGCTTTCTAACTGTGAGTGGGGTGACCTCTTCACAGATCTTACCTGTAAATTGGCCTGGTGGTGCTTTGTTCTTGTTTCTACGGAGATTGAAAAGTTTAATTCCATATTTTGGAATACTGGAGGTGAAGTAATAACATCTCCATGGAGACAAGTAATTGGAAGGCTCTCTACCAGAAAAGTGAAACAGTGCACCTTTAAGCAGCCTAAATGTTAACCTGTTAGATCGTGAAATGAGAGTGTATTGAGACAGTGGTGTTAAACATCCATCCATCCATTTTCTTCCACTTATCTGGGGCCAGGTCGCGGGGGCAACAGTCTAAGCAGGGACGCCCAGACCTCCTTCAACCCGGACACTTCCTCCAGCTCCTCCGGGGGGACCCCAAGGTGTTCCCAGGCCAGCTGGGACACATAGTCCCTCCAGCGTGTCCTGGGTCTTCCCCCGGGGCCTCCTCCCGGTGGGACATGCCTGGAACACCTCTTGAGGGAGGCGTCCAGGAGGCATCCGAAACAGATGCCCGAGCCACCTCAGCTGGCTCCTCTCGACGTGGAGAAGCAGCGGCTCGACTCTGAGCTGTCCGTGTGACTGAGCTCCTCACCCTATCTCTAAGGGTGCGCCCAGCCACTCTGCAGAGGAAACTCATTTCGGCCGCTTGTATCCGTCCGTATCTTGTCCTTTCAGTCATTACCCAGAGCTCATGACCATAGGTGAGGGTAGGAACGTAGATTGACTGGCAAATTGAGAGCTTCGCCTTTCGGCTCAGCTTCCTCTTCACCACAACGGTCCGGTACAGCGACCGCATCACTGCCGACTAGCTCTGGGGACATGGTTCTAAACCTGTTTTTGATAAATATTTATGCTTGCGACTAGTGTGCCAAAGGGTTTGTGGCAGAGATGTTAGAGTAGCCAAGAACAGCTTAAACTACCTCACCCTTTCATGGTTTGATAATCTGATGCCCAGTCAGAGTCCATCTTTTATTCATTTCCTAAAGCCTGTTGCTGTTGAGTTTTATAGTCCAACACACAAAATGCACTGCAAAACATTCAGCATCACACCCCACTCTTAAAACTTGAATATTGTCACAGACTTAGGCCTGTTTAAATCCAGGCTCAAACCTCATCCAATCAGAAATGTTTGTTTAATGTACTGATTTTAATGTAAAGCACTTTGGTCACCCTGAGTGCTGTAAAGGGCTCTATAAATAAAGTTTGATTGGTAAGGGTATTCAAAGTCACTTTCATAAACAAGGCAGAAGATTCTCATGATAATCCAGTAACTTCTTTGACTTTCCTATGTTCAGTTTTACATGACTGCACCTGTGTCTGTGAACCTTCTTCACAATCCTTGGACAAGAAAGCAAAATTTTCGAGTCAAAGTTTGATATATTAGAGGATGAAGTTCAATGTACAAAGGCGAGTCACAGCTGTCAACGTCTAGAATAGGGGATGGGGTAGAAGTTTATACGTTTTCTGAGAAACTGAACAGAAGTTTGACTTATCCAAAGGTCCAGGTTTGTTACCATTTACTCTGTCCAAGATTAATAACGCAACCAACATCCTTCATTGAAAAAAGCCAAAGACAGATCATTTCAAACAGTCATACTGGGATTACTAAAGCAGTATTTCATTTTCTCTGATGATTTTTCAGTACACAGCTAAAACCGGCACAAAGTATGTTTAATGTAACATTTTGTACATACTCACAGCTTTGGGGTCCAGTGAGCACATAGGCTGTGGTTTATCTTTGTATTTCAGCTCCCCTCTGTGCCTCCCTGAGCTGCTGTGTGTGATGCTTGGCCAGTTCCATCACAGCTCTCAGATCTGCCCCCAGCACAACCACATGTGACCCTCGACCTCACAGCACCACCACCAGCTCCTGCCAAGAGTGGCCGGCTTTCAACTGACAAGATGGACAGATATTTCTAACAGAGACTTTGGGGTAGTTTTTGATACTGACTAAACAGAGCTTTAGTTGGTGTGATGGTTGCATTACTTTATTATCTCTCCAAAGCAATGGCCGGATGTTCACATTTACGATCCACATTCAGCAGTCAAGGAGTTTGCACAGGAATTTGCACAGGCGTTTGGTGGAGCCTTGTTCATTGTTGCTGGTCTCTATAATTCAAAGGTGCTAAATTACGCAAAATTGACTCTTGAGTTTAAAGGTCCCATGGCATGAAATTTTCACTTTCTGAGGTTTTTGAACGTTAATGTGAGCTCCCCTACCCTGTTTAGGCCCCCCCCCCATGGCTAAAAGTTGCGAAATGTGTAAACTGAGCATTTGCGGTCCTTTTCTGCGTTACAGAAAACCAGTGTTCAAACGGGCGAGTTCAGACAAGGCACCTTTTTGACGTCAGATCGGCAAATGCAGCTCCAGCCCCTCCCTCTGTCTCCGCTCAGCGTCCCTGTATATCCAGCCCATAGAGTTTGGACTGTGAATGCGCTACGCAATGCGAAATGCGTTTTTTTATTTGCCTGGAGGCACGTCCGAGTGTTTCTAGGCTCGCAAGTCCCTTACCCGACCCTCTGGACCTCTGAAATACCAGTGGTTTAATTTTATTTTCTGTGTAAATATGCTTTTTTTCATTGCAAAGTCTCTCATCTGTCTTCCTGTGTTAAACACGGAAGCGAGCAGACAGCAGTGCCGAGCTGCGGGGGAAACCCGCCCTTCCCCTCCTTAGCCAATCTCTCTGTCCTTCTCATTTGCACTGAAGCAGCAACACTCAGAATAAACCATTTTAGACACATATCTAGCCTCATGAAGACTGTCAGAGTCATACCTCATGCAGTGAGTGTTGATTTTGAAGAAGGATTCATTTACAGTATTAGGGAACCATTAAGGAGCCATATAAAAGCATCAAGAAGTACCATGTCATGGGACCTTTAAATCCCATGTTGGAGTTTCATTCACACATGTTTGAGTGACTATTTATTATCAGTCAGGCTACATCTCCAAAGCTCAAAATGCTCTGTTTCACCTTGTGTTCTGTTCAATAGAGCACTTCAGTAGAGATTGGCAATTCCAGGTCTGAAATCATCCAGTGAAGGTGTATGGAGTTTAAAACCACAATAGAACACTTCCTGTATGACATCACAAGGTGTAACAGAGTGTCTTCAGTTTGAAAGAAGAACTGCAGGATTCAAACATGTTTGAATGAAACAAAACACAACTCCAGGTATGTTTGTGATGAAGAAACTACATTGTAACATGGATAAGAACATAGCGCAATACGGACCTTTTAAATACGTCATGCTTTATATCAGGGGTGTCAAACTCATTTCAGTCCAGGGGCCGTATCCAACCTACTTTGATCCCAAAGGGGCCGGATCAGAAAAATGGCAAATATACCCCAAAATAGCAATAAGTCCAAATATTTGTGCAGAGAAACACAAATCTATTACAGAAGTCTTTTTCTGATGAACTAACAACAACAACTAAATATTATAATGCGTGAAAAGTCCCTCAGTCGTCCAGGTAGAATCCATGATAACAGGACAAATTGAACTTCTCCTGTTATCATAAATATTATAATAGTATGAACCTGAAACTTTAAGAAAAATGCAATTCCAACAAAAGCACAGAGGTTTTCCATTCACCTCTGTGAATAAATAAGAATTAGTAAATTTTTCTTGGAAAATCCTGCACTTGGCATCTACTTTTCTCATTTTTGCCATTTTGCTGATGACGGTGTTACGTTCAACAGTCAAAATAATAGTCCTTTAAGAGCATTTGGAAAGAGAAAAATACCAATAATTTAATAGAAAATTTAAAGGTCCCATGGCATGAAATTTTCACTTTCTGAGGTTTTTGAACGTTAATGTGAGCTCCCCTACCCTGTTTAGCCCCCCCCCCTTCATGGTTAAAAGTTGCGAAATGTCTAAACTGAGCATTTGCGATCCTTTTCTGCGTTACAAAAAATCGGAGCTCAAACGGGCGAGTTTGAACAAGGCACCTGATTGACGTCAGATCGAAAAAAGAAATGCAAATGCAGTTCCACCCCCGTCTGTCTGTACTCAGCGTCTCTGTAAATCACGCCCAGAGAGTTTGGACTGTGAATGCGCTAGGCAATGCGAAATGCGTTTTTTTATTTGCCTGGAGGCACGTCCGAGTGTTTCTAGGCTCGGAAGTCCTTTATCTGAGCCTCTGGACCTTTGAACAGCAGTGGTTTAATTTTATTTTATGTGGAAATGTGTTTATTTTTCAATGGAACGCTTCAAAACTCCCCCCCCGTGCAAAAACAAGGAAATGGATCAGCTGAGTGCTCAGAGCAGAGAGCGGAGCGTTTGGCCACGCCCCCACCCTCTACTATTGGCCAGCTTTTTTCTCCTCATTTGCATTCAAGCAACAACGCCCATTATAGAGTGTTCAGAGTGACAAAAATTACTCTTTCTCAGCTTATCTCTGTTGTGTGTTGATTTTGAAGAAGGATTCATTTACAGTATTAGGGAACCATTAAGGAGCCATATAAAAGCATCAAGAAGTACCATGTCATGGGATCTTTAAATATAATTTAAATATTTTAATAGAAAATCAGCCAAGGACCAGATTAAAGGTCTTGGAGGGCCGGATCTGGCCCCAGGGCCACATGTTTGACCCCCCTGCTTTATATCCACAAGTCAATCGATGAAATAAAAAAGGGAACGTAATGCATCCAACCATTATCAATAACACCCACCTCAAAACTGTCATTTGATTTTTCACATAAGCCTCATTCATATTCTTTGTTTTATTAAAAATTCCCTTGGCGCATCGTGATATTACTGTCCTGTCCCAGTATAATTCCAGTCTCCTCCTCAGTGTTCCTCTGACCTGAGCCTTCACATGGACCCTCTCATGACAGAAGCCTTAATGGGGCTCATTTACAAGTTCACACTCTCATGAATTTGCATCCAAACATCTGCTAGGATGTTTTATGCACAGCTCATCTGCATATTTTAATCAGAAGGCCACTGTGACTTGAGATGCTGCCAAAAGCCAACCAGTTTTCAGAATTTGGTTTATAGAGATTTATTCTGAATCATAATTTATTTGGTAATAGATTGACCCTACAAACGAAAAATCCAAGTTACGAAACGCCTTCACGTTAAATTTTGGTCTCTAGATACAAAAGAAAATTAAATTTACGAAACGCGAAATCTCAAAAATTCAAATAATGCGCGCTCAGCCACACACATTATACGCTTTTCTCAGCCTGGATTTAAACTTTTCTCACATTTGTCTCTCGTTTAAACACTCAAACTTTCATAGATTTTCAACAAAATGTATTAATAGTAAAGTGTGGGGGGAAGGGGAGGGGGGAGAAGACTGCGCGCGGACACGTGTGTGACCCGGTGGACCCGGACCCGGCGCCTGGCTTATTATTATTATTATTATTATTAACGAGGTCCAACATGCTCCATAAGCATAAGAAATCCAGGGTTCTCTACAAAGGCAAATGGTAAGTGACTCATTGCGATCATTTGTGCTCCTGGCTGTGTTCTCCTGGGCCTTCGCACTGTCAAGGGGCATTTTTTTCTCTCCTTTTCCAACTCTCCTGCAGCGTGAGCTGACTCTGGCCGGGTTGCCTGTAACTCGCTGTATTGTGTTGGGTGTTTGTTTTTGAGGTGCCGTATTGGTTTGCTGTGTTAAATGTAGCCCTTTCCTTTTCACCCGTTGCAATCCCAAGTTTACATATCCCACCGTTTGCTATGTCAATGTTGCTGTCATCAACTTTATAGTATTTCCAGACCCAGACATACTCGCCAAACATTATAGCGTTCTTCTAGCGCTCATTATAGCACTCTTCTTATCTCCTCTCTGTACTCGCGCTTTGCGCTTCGAGCTGCTTCCGTGTATTTAACCAATAGCGTGTCATGCCGCATGCATTGATGTTTCTGTGTGAAGTCTCACTCTGTGCCACCGCATAACCATAGATCTCATCTAGGATATGTTAAAAAATAATAAGAATACTTGCTACTAGCAAGTGTAAATAATGGGTGGGGATTTGACGATTTATGCAACGGTGGGCGACGAGGGTCCGAAAGGAGGACAAAATGTAAAAAAGGAGGACACGTGACAGACGGCCGGACAGACGGCTCTAAAACCGGACTGTCCGGACGAAATCCGGACGAATGGTCACCCTAGTCTACAGTCTCTTAGCCAATCAGGACGCAGAACACAGTGTTACAATATAAAAAAAAATTACACTATAAAAAAAAAACTTGGAACTGGGCCTTGGAACGAATCAGGCTTTTTCCATTGAAATAGCTACTCAACTTACAAAAAATTATTTAACCCTGGTCTGGTCCCGGTTTGGTCCGGTTCTGGACCTGGTCCGGTCCTGGTTTAGTCCAGGTCGTGTCCAGGTTTAGACCTGGTTTAGACCTGTTCTAGACCTGGTTTAGTTCTGGTCTAGACCTGGTTTATTCCACTTTTAGTCCTGGTCTAGTCTCTTAGCCAATCAGGATGCAGAACACACAGTATAGTTACACTATAAAAAAAAAAGTTACACTATAAAAAAAAAAAACTTGAAACGGAAAGAACGGAGCCTCGGAACGAATCAGGCCTTTTCCATTGAAATAGCTACTCAATTTACGAAAAACCACTTCTGGAACAAATTAATTTCGTAAGGTGAGGTACCACTGTACAGGAAGTGGTCCACTGTGTTTCTAAACTACATACACCTTCACTAAGATTAATTTTATGATTTGAGCCCTGGAATTGCCATCTCTACTAAACTAAAGGTAAAAGGTAGCTGTTAACTTGAAAACTACCACTACATGACATCACAAGGTGGAACGGAGCATTTTTGGGCTTTGGAGATAACAGATTAATAAACCAGGATTACTCAAACGTGTGTATGAAATAAAACAACTCCTGGTATGCTTTGTGTAAATCTTTAACTTTTTATAAACTTTTATAAAAACAAAAACAAAAGTGGATTTTTATTTATTTATTTATTTTTTTGATCCAGAGGTCGGCGGTTCGAATCCCACTCTCGACAATGGGTTGAGGGGTCAGCTCCACTGACCCACGGGTTGGCGGTGCAATCCCAGCTCCCAAGCTCCCACAGATGAGAGCTGCCGTTGTGTCCATGGGCAAGACACCCTCACCTCGCCCCCAGTGTCCATGGCCGTCCTCCCGTGGACCCACCACCCATGGGGGGATCCATGGGGGCTGGTGCGCTGTGATCTGGGCAGCGGGCCTAGACCATTGCCCCTGCGACCTGAAAAATACAGAGAAAAGCAGAAGAAATTTTTTTTTTAAAGAAAAGAAAAAAAAAGTGGAAATGATTTTTAGGATTTGATGCAGCAATTTTTGAGTTTTTATAGTTTTTATAATTATTTGGTTCACTATTATGCATAATGCTTGGACCCCACAGCTAGAAAAGTATATGATTTTATGAAGAAAGTGGAAAGTTAATTAATCTTTTTACATATCATATACCTGCTCTGTCCAGTCCACTCGCCTCTGTGGCAAGAAGAGGGGAACATATTAGTAATTCCCTTTTATACCAGTACTATACATATATTTTGATTATGTGGATTTTTCGCCCCTGTAGTGGAATTTCAACATTAATACAATCACTTAGTACAGCATGCTTTTCCCCAGGATAGCCTCAATATGTGTTAATCATACTGCCAGCATCTGTCCTTTAAATATTGGCACATCACCAGAAACAACACCAACTCCATAAATACCCTTTATTCACAGCAATGATAATGACAACAGCAATTAACATTCAACAGAACCCAAAATGTCAATGCCTTAATTCATCTCCAGTTTCTCAAAAAATACCAGAGGAGTTGAAAATGCACTGTGTAACTTTTCGGGTATAGGGTCCATCACCTACTGTACATTTGGGTTTTATTGCTACTACGCATTAAATTTATCTATGTTGTATCTATTCAGTCACTGGTGTTTTTATTACATTACAATCATGGTTATGGTTAGTGGGGTCTGATGGCATGACCAGCTTGTTTACGGAAGTTTAATGCCCTATTATGGAACATTACAGGCTAAACAATGACATCTTCATGGAGACAAAAAGGTGGCAGACCCTCCATCACATAGTCCATATTACACACTTTTCTCTGCTATGTTTGAATGTTGTTTCCTCATCAAAAACATACCTGGATTTTTGTTTCATTCGCACATGTTTAACACACAAACCCTGCATATTTATTCACCGTGCTTCTCTCAAACAGAAAACGCTCATGTCATGTGGTAATACACGGAACACCCCACTGTGTTTTTAAACTCCATACACCTTCAGTAGAATCAGTTGGATTATATGAGCTCTGAAATTGCTGATCTCTACAAAACAAAAGGCTTGAAAACTACCACTCACTACATGACACATGGTGGAACAGAGGATTTTGAACTTTAGAGAAAACGACAGACTAATAATAAAGAGTTACTCAAACATCTGGGTATGTTTTTAAGGAGGTAGCAACATTATAAAATGGCTAAAAGCTCTCAGGAGTCTATAAGGAACACAAGGAACATTACAAGCATGCATCTTCAGTACTCTTTGCGAAGCTAAAACCTATTGCATCCTGCCATCTACGCCAACATTAGTCCTTTCCATGAAGTTAATGCACTTGCTTTTCTGAAGTTTGTACAAGATTTTTTTTTAAAAGCTTTGGAGTGCCATATGTTGTGCATCATCACCTTAACCAGCGGCCGGTGAGAGCTACATGTGTTAGCTTAAGTGCATACAGGCGGTGCAGCTCGAGATGTTTTGATGTTGATATGATACTTAGGGGCTGAGAGATTGAACAGGTGGTCGGGTAATGACTCACTCATAGCTTATGTACAAAGAGATGGAGAGAGGGGGGCTTAGCATGCAGCAGTCCCTGGACTCCAAAACAGAGCTGGATGTGGTCTGGAATGCAAATGGGGTTGAAGACTAAACTATCAAATAAGACTAACTTAGATTTTAACGGTGCACTATATAATCTTTAGCCCTAAACATACAGATACTGAAAGCACTACTCTGTTAGAAGCTCTGTTGCTCAAGTTAGACTTGGCCATACCTGCCTGTCAAAGCCTGATCCCGTCAGATCTCAGAAGCTAAACAAGGCAGGGCCTGGTTAGTACTTGGATGGGAGACCACTGGGAATTCCAGGTGCCACAGTGGGGCGCCAGTTGCAAAATACTGTCGCTGTGTCCTTAGGCAAGACACTTTACCCACATTTGCCTAGTATGAAAGTGGAGTGTGCATGAGTGTTGGAGGTGGTCGGAAGGGCCGATGGCGCTGATTGGCAGCCTCGCTTCCGTCAGTCTGCCCCAGGGCAGCTGTGGCTACAGATAGTAGCTTACCACCACCGAGTGTGGAGTGAATGAACAATGAACTGTAAAGCGCTTTGAGTGGCATGAAAGGCGCTATATAAATCCAATGAATTATTATTATTATTATTATTTAATCTGAGCTTTAGTTGAACACAATCTGGCCAGAAAGAGCTGATTTATTTGGAACTGCAACAGGTGAGATGATAAACAAGTCTGTCACACATAAAATTACAGTCATAAGATAATTAACATTAGCTAACAGTTTTTCACTCCCTCCCTTTTTGCTGAAAATAGAACACCTAAATAGAACCATAAACACTCCGATTGATCACAGGCTCGTGAAAACGTGCCATAGAAAGAAAGAAAGAAAGAAAGCTATGCCTTTATTAGTCCCACAGTGGGGAAATTCCAGTTATGCATTTAACCCATCCTGTTATTAGGAGCAGTGAGCAGCACATTACTGCGCCCGGGGACCATCTCCATGATCTTCTTGCTTCGGCTTGGTCAGGACCTCAGCTGGAGGATTTACCTATGGTGCATGTTTTGGGTTGGTGGGGGAAACCGGAGTGCCCAGAGGAAACCCACCCAGACACGGGGAGAACATGCAAACTCCACACAGAAAGGCCCAAGCGACCTGGGGATCGAACCCAGACCATGCATGCAAACTCCACACAGAACACACACAGAAAGGCTTGGGGATCGAACCCGGAACCTTCTTGCTGTGAAGCATGAGCGCTACCCACTCAGCCACCGTGCCGCCAGGTCAGATCTGTGGAGAGGCAACCCCGCTCAGAGTAGCAGTGCATATCTTTACAGTACTTTGGAGCAATTTAAAAAAAAAACTCTAATAAAATAAAATAAATTTAATGCCAACCTGCAGAACATTTCAGACAAAGTGACTATTTTGTACCCATCCTAAACCCTTTCTCTCAAAATTAATCTAGAATAAAATCTAGAATCAGAATTACTGAAACTTCAAACCTGCATTGATTTTATTGCTCTTATGATCTGACAGATGGACTTTTGATCTTAATTTTCATTTCTTTATGAATTTTAATTTTTACTTTCACTCTTTATTAAACAACTATAGTAACCCTGGGATGTCCCCTGGCTTTATAGTGTTCGCAGGTTGTGGTGCTGAATGCTAACGTGCTATGGGTAACCTCCACACCCAGCACTGGCTTTAATCTACATGCCGATCTCTTTGAAGCACTGTCTCAAGAGCAGAGGGAAAAAATTACTCAAACTAGCCTCCAAGCTCATTGGCAAGGTTGAACAAAGCTTGAGAAGGTGAGGTGTCTGTGAGGGGTCCCGTGAAGTTGTGGGCTGAGAAGGGGTCCGCCTGTCTCACTTGATCTATCCGCGGTCTGGTATGATTGACCTGGACAGGAAATCTTTAGGTAGCTCATGCATGGATGGAGCAGGGGAGACAGTAGACACATCAAAGTGTGGGCTTACCAGGCGCCCATGCATGCTAACTCAGACGCCAAGGTCACAAGGAGCTGCTAAGTGGCCGCTCCGACGAAACCCAAACAATGGAAGCTGACAGTGATTTAAGGCTACTGTTAAGTGATGCCTACAGATGAGTGAGAAGCTATTAGATTGTTTTGGTTAAGACACTGTACAAGACATAGTATCTAAACTGAATATGTATGTGTATCTATATTTGTAGTATAACTTGGGTTCAACATGTTTAAACTTCATGAGTTCTATCCCAGTCCTTTGTTGTTTTGCATTTCAGAATCAGTTTTATTGTAATTTTCAGCAAACAAAGTACATCAATTAGGAACTTGCTTCGTGATATGATGCATACACCAATGAATGATCACAGTAAAACTAAACTAAACTATGACCAAATAAAGGACATGCATTAAAAAAGGTAAATTGAAGTGACTTTAACTGAATACATCTTTCAACTTCCAGTTAACATATCTCCAATTTGAAGATTAAAAGATACTAAATAGCCTAGCCTTTATTCACAAGCATTCATACACTATAATGTGATTACCAGTGGGATCCCAGCATCTTATTGTGTTCTTAAACAGCTCTTTTTGTACAGTTTATACATTGTTCTTCCTAATACATCTCCCTCTGAATGTTTTGCACTACTGCTTAAGTCACGGTGGATTTCCATGGCAACAGTAATTTTATGGCAATTCCATCCCGGGCTCTGTCTTTTTACTCATTAGTTTATTCATCCCTTTATTAAAATTTGTTTGACTGAAATTGCCATGACGTATACACCCCAACAACAAGCTGTAAAATATTTTCTTGCTTACGCTCTTTTTTCTGTGATTTTCTAATATTTTATCTTCTAATTTTACCATATAGACAATATGATCAATCCTCCCTGTGCCAGTGTCTCCTGTGGCTTCTGCATGTGCTCAGGCATATGAATACATGCATCAGTAATAGCTCTATCTGATACTGGTCTGATATTGAGCAGGCACATATGTCGACGTGATTATATTTCTGCCAAATGGGAATAAATGGTTTCACCAATTACTTGAGATGAGAACATAAGCTTTTAACTGCAGGTCTGTATTCCCTCTAGGAGCTGACTCATTACATTGCTCTTGTCCAGGATTACCACAATAACAGCAACAGATGTTACACCACTTTATTATAGAAGCCATGTATTGTTTATTTGTTTATCCACACTTATAGGCCTACCAAACAAATGAATAAACAAATAGATAAATAAAATAGAACACATATTAAAAAGGCTGGATGGAACTGGAGGAAGTGTCCGGGGGTGAAGGAAGTCTGGAGGTCCCTGCTTAGACTGTTGCCCCCGCGACCCGGCCCCGGATAAGCGGAAGAAAATGGATGGATGGATTAAAAAGGCTGGTTTACGACTGAGAAATACTTTTATTTATATAGAGGGAAATTCAAGTTTTGCTGCAGCAACATTTACATTGTCGCCTTTGTGTCTCAGCAAGGGTCAGCAAATCTGTGTCAGGGTAGTTTGAGGAGAGCAAGAGACCCCAGGACAAAAGCATCCCTCCTCTGTGTCCTTAAATGTTAATTCATAGTTCATAGTTCATAGTTAGCTTTATCCAGGCACCGGGAGGTTTCCACAGATTGGCAATGGTACAGTTCCTCAATCTGTGTCACCTTCTGATGTAATCTGGTCATCTTCACCAGGTCAGCAATAGCCCCGCTGTGGTGACGATAGTGGCCCACAGCTTCGGCGACTCTTTATTGGCTGCCAGCTTTCCAATTTTCCGATAGATCAGGTACATCCCCAGGCCAATCATCAGATGTCCCGCCATCAAAAATCCAAATAGGTAAATGTCCTCAAGGAACAGCGGTGCCAGACACACAACCTTCCACTTGTCCCAAGCGTCCCTCTTTTATCCGGCAGTGAAAGTTCCGTCAGGACAGTTCGGCTCTCCTGGACCGGCATTCCTCCGTGAAAAAAGTGTGTCAATTGCGTTAAAGGGATAGTGCGTTTTTTAAAAAAAATGTTAATCTGTATGGGTTTCCTTCTAAAAGTTACGTGTGTTGACACCGGGTTACCTCTGACACTCTCAGCTGATCCCGGTCCGGCTCGCTTTCTGGAGCCCACGTAAGTAGGTCCGGTAACTTCCCTGGAACATGAAATAAAGCTTGTTTTTCATCTCAAAACAAAACATTTGTACGAAAGGTGATATATTTGCGTCCCAAACAGTTGTCCACGAAACATCCAGCAGCGTATTTCGCATTCGCGTATTGTCTCTCTCTCCACTCGTATCACTACGCCCATGTTAACTCTATCAGCCTGTTCACTTGTAAACTTCGGCATAGACATCTGCTGAAGGTGAACAGGCTGATAGAGTTAACATGGGCGTAGTGATACGAGTGGAGAGAGACAATACACGAATGCGAAATACGCTGCTGGATGTTTCGTGGACAACTGTTTCGGACGCAAATATATCACCTTTCGGACAAATGTTTTGTTTTGAGAAGAAAAACAAGCTTTAGTTCATGTTCCAGGGAAGTTACCGGACCAACATACGTGGACTTCAGACAGCGAGCCGAACCGGGATCAGCTGAGAGTGTCAGAGGTAAACTGGTGTCAACACACGTAACTTTTAGAAGGAAACCCATACAGATTAACATAAAAAAAAAACACACTATCCCTTTAAGGGACCATCTTATCAATTCCATAATTTAGGAATTTTGAAAATTCTGTTCCAACAGGAGAAAAAGGGACGAGATGAGAAAAAAACCACACCAGACACAGAGCTCAGCAAGATAAGGGAGGAAAGGAAAATATGTTCGCTCACTGCGACAGCTAGAACAGAACACGATGTTAGTGATTAAGTAAATAATTATGCCTAATATAATTGTTTGGAAGTTATTTCTCTGGTGACAATAAAGAGCATTTTCCAGTCACAGTAAAGCTAAATACGAAATAATAAAATGCATCATGATGAGATGCAAACAGTACACAAAGGACATATTTTGACTTCAAGACCGGCTTATACAATATACTGTATCTGTACTGAAGCAATTTTGGTCAAATACATGGGAAAAATAGGTAAAGGGCTGTGTAACAGAGTTCGCCACCTACTTGTCTCCATGGAAATGTTATTGCTTTGTCTAGAATGTTTCACAATATAAACTGTACCTATCTATCACGAGGGAGACAAGCATGTTACTGCAATACACTACATTACAGTTCAGAGCTATGGAGAGGCACCCTTATTCACAGAAGGAATTTTTGTATTTTCGAGCAATAGAAACACCCGTAATAAATAACATTCCAGCAAAGCAATAACATCTCCATGGGGACAGGTAGGTAGTGGCCCCTTCATTAGAAAAGTTGCACAGTGCACCTTTAAAAACAAAAAACAAAACAAAACAAAAAATACAACAAATAATGTGTAAGTACAAAGAAAAGAACCACATTTGTATCATTTGTATCTGACAGGCTGAATATGCAGTAAGGTTATGGACTTATTTGGCATTGAACAAATTCATAGAAACACTTTATGAATTCTGAAAAAGAAAGTTCACTTGAATTATAATTTTAACAGATGGAAATCACCCGACAAGCCGAACTTCCCCTTTTGTTGTTTTTCAGACAGTTTTTATCTTGAAAAGTGTAGTGCTGAATGTGAAGATGGCACGCAATCTGCTGCGGACACTTGACTTGATTTGTAAGTACCAAAATACATACTAAATACAAGAAAAGAAATTAATTATTTCTTTTTTTCATAATAATCTTTCTTATTTCAGTATTGTTTGCTGTCCTGATGGCCAAAGGTAACTTGTAGGCTTGTTTTAGACTTACTTTATTGATCCACAAGGGATATTACTTGGACACATTTGCTCAAAAATGTCATATTTTGTTATTGTTACAGGCCTAGTAATTCAGTCTAAATTCTTTTTCCCTTTCTTTTTATGGAAGGAAATGATGTGGCTAATCCCCCTCAGACAGTCTATTTTGGAGACAGTGTCTACTTCTCGTGTCAGAATGACCTAAGTGGATCTCCCCTGCCAGAATATTCAACATACATTCATTCCCTGGAAATAACAAATGTTTCCAAATCAAACGACGTGTACTCCTGTCAGGACCGAGGAGCACAGCACAAGAAACTGAAAATAATAGGTAAGTATACAGTAGTTAATGTATGTCTTTTGCTTTATTTACCTACATTTTGGTTTAAATTTTCATGCTCTTATTTGCTGTGTAGTTAATCTTTAATCTTTTGATCATTATTTTATATTTTGTATATTTTAAATCACAATATTGATATGAAAAAAGTTCAGGATAGAATATATCAGTACTGATAACAAAGATGATATTTTGCCATTTTTTGGAAGTCTCCTACAAAAGTAAATTATTTTATTTTTACATTGACTTTGAAATAAATTAAAGACCATGTAACAGTGCAGCCTTACTACTATGCATGGCATCATCAAATATTGTGCTATCGCTATACTTAAAGGTACTAAATTACACAAAATTGACTGTTGTGAGCTTGAAGCCAGGCTAGAATGTCAAAAATATACCTAGAATTGTGTTTTGTTGCATTTACACATTGAGTAATCTTTTATTAATAGTCTGTCTACATCTTCAAAGGTCAAAATGGTCTGTTCCACTTTGTGATGTCAGGTAGTGGTAGTTTTTAAATTAACCTCTTACCTTTAGTTTAGAAAAAATGGTGATTCCAGAGCTGAAATCATCCAAATGATTCTACTGAAGGTGTGTAGAGTAAAAAAGAACTTCCTGGATTACCCCATGACATCACAAGGTGGAACAATATTTTCAGTTTGAGAGAACTCGGCCTAAATATGCATTTTTTGTGTGTTATATGTGCGAATGAGACAAAACACAACTTCAGGACACAACTTTAATCAGAAAAATACCAGCTCAGCCCCTGTTATTGGGTATTTAAAAATATATTATTGATCTAAAAGAGTGCACGTTGAGTTGTACGTTGTATTAAATTATTTGACATTATGTCCCCTGCAGAAAGAAGGCGTAAAGTTCTGCTGACGGCCTCCCAGAGTACCATCCCAGTGACGCTGAACTGTTCCATAGAGGATTATGAAGGTCAATATGAGCTGAGACATGGCACTGATCGTATATTCAAGACCACCCACACGTTCACTGTGGACCAATCTGGAGTCTACTCGTGCTGCGGCTGGAATGGACTGGTGAAGACCGAATACAGCAATTCTGTCACCATTTCATGTGAGTTTATTCAATCATAAAGTAACTTTTACAGTACAATTTTACAGTATGGGCAGATAGTAGTCTACAGATGCACCAACTTTATGCTATTTGCTAGTTGCATCCTTAAAACGGAGATCAACAGATCAACTTTTCTGGTGGGGGGTCCGTCATCTCTTTGTATCCATGGCAATGTTATTGCTTTGCCAGGAATGTTCCATGGTATGACATTAAAAAAAGCATCTAATTAGTATTTAGTCATTGCTGATGTTTCTATTGCTCAAAAATACAATAATTCTCTGGGTGATTAAGAGCGACTCTTCACAGATCTGACCTGTATGTAGCCAATAGTTTCCCTTGAGTCCATACTATAATCTAAAAGCAACAGTATCTCCATGAAGACAAGCAGGTGGCGAACCCTCCACTAGAAAAGTTACGAAGTGCACCTTTAAATGAACATGAATTGTGGGAAAAACAAGATCTGTGCTCTAAATAGTACAACATTTTTGGCATACCGAAAGCTTGAAGTGAAAATAACATTAGCTGTCCTTAATTTCAGGCAGTAAGCCTTCATATGTTGTGCCATACATTATGATTGGGATCTTGTCAGTAGTTCTGTTTATACTGCTGCTATACTTCATAAAAGGTGAGACAAAATGTAAGAAAAAGTGACAAATATGTGATAGAAACCACAAAAAGTACTGACAAATGTTTCTTATTTTTCAAACAGACCGATACTTTGACAGGTCGGTAAAGTCACCCACATGTTAAGTTTGTTCTATGATTATTTTATTATTGTATCTAATAATTTTTTTGTGATTCCTAGAGCTCAGAAAACCAAGCAGGAAACAATACCACTACACATGATAGGAGATGATGAGTCTCAACCATACGTCAATATGTCTCCTTTGTTTGGTGAGTAAGAACATTTAAAGGGCCCATATTACGCTACTTTCTAATGTTGTTTCCTCATCGCAAACAGACCTGGAGCTGTGTTTTCATTAATTTACACATGTTTAACACACAAATCCTGCATATTTAGGCTGAAGTGCGACAATGTGTTTTCAAACTCCGTACACCTTCACTAAAATCACTGGGATGATTTCAGCCCTGTAATTGCCCATTTCTACTGAACTAAAGGCAAAAAGTAGCTGTTAACTTGGAAACTACCACTACATGACATCACAAGGTGGAACAGAGCATCTTTAATCCATGGAGATGCAGACAAGCTTATAAAGCATTACTCAAATGTGTGAATGAAACAAAACACAGCTCCAGGTATGTTTTTGAGGAGATAACATTATAACATAGCTCTCAAGAATCAATTTTTTGTAATATGGGACCTTTAATACAAAATTATAACCGTTTAGAACAATGTGTTGATATTTTAAAGTAATAAATGGCTGTCATTTTTTCCAGTGGGAGCATATATGCCAAATTGAAGAAAGTTATGCCACACAGTTATATTTTTATATGTTAAATTATTACAATATCACTGACTACCTAGGTATTTTCTTACTTTATTGTGCATTCTTGTATATTTTTTTTATCAGCTTTAAGTGAATTATATCAGATTGCTCGACCACAGAAGCCAAAAGTCTGCATGTGCATCACCTTTGCCCAGTTTAGATAAATCAGGAATACCCCTACATGTTTTGGAGATGCCAGTCTTCAAACCATAAATGTGTCTTTTATCAACCAAAAGTGAAAGGTCCTGTATCTTTAAATTGTAAAACGTGTAGTGACTAAGATGTGTGTGTGTGTTTTTCTTGAGAGATGAAAATGGTTTTATAATGTGTTTAACTGTTTTGTATTTGTGCTGACTGTTTACTTGGCCAGGTCTCTGTTGATAGAGATTTAGAATCACAATGGGACCTCCTGGTTGAATAAAGATAATAAAATAAAATAAAATAAATCATACCATGAGCCAGTTTCATCCAGTGTAAGTGCTGTGTGAGACCCATGTGTTCACAACTACATAGAGCTACAGTACCTTTGACCAAAATTGGGTACATGGATTATGTGCCTCATTATCTTCCTAGCTGCAATATAAAAACAAACATAATGAGTTATTTATGCACCTATCTGTGCCCATAGTATTGAATTGTATTGATTTGTTTATGCATTATTTCATTTTCTACAGCTCCCCTGTATTTATTTCAGCCATCTTAAGGGTTTCATAGTCATCTAAGCAGGTCTATTCAATGTTATACGGTCTGTAATTATTTTTTTCTGCATTTCAATTGACTGTTTATATCCAATATAACCTTTTATAGCAGGTGGTTAATAAATAATGGAGTGATAAGCGTTTGCCTCTTTGCCTTAGTGGTTTGAATCTCGCAAAATTGATTTCCCACCACTGGTCCCATATCTAATCAGCCTAGGTGTGTTCCCAATGAGTGGAGTCTGTGTGTGTGTGTGTGTGGGTGTGTGTGTGCATGTGTGTGTGTGAGAGAGAGAGGTAGAGTCCTGGTCGCTAGGTTATCAATTTGCATTTTGAATGTTTTCTTTCCCAGTGGCTTTTATTATTAAGCATAAATGGTGGGATTGTGGATAAAGCTCGCTCATTGGAAGTGGTCTGTATTCGGCATGACTAGACACCATTGATGTATTCATTACTTTTTAGATATCCCAATAATAAACAGCACGCCGATTCACATACTAATAGTGTTTTTGCACATGGCGTTGTCATAGTGCCATCACAGCTCATTTAGTGGCCAGCACGATGGGCTTGGCGCTGTAATGGAATCGTATTTGGAGCGTTATAATGGAAAGATTTCACACTGGAATAGAATGGAGCAAATGCTGTGGCTTAGGAAGGTTATTGATTGTGGTTGTTCATGCTAGGAGGACTTCAACTATGTGTTCAATATTTTTATTTCAACGTAAAATATAAAACAAATACTGCTTATGAATCACGCTTGAGAGTCAAAAAAAGCCATGCAAGGGTAAAGGATATGCTATTATTTTCTTGATAAAATAGAAGAAATAGAGAGAGAAGAGATGAAGTACCCTTACACGAACATAAATGCGTGTTAAACCAACGACGACGACAGTGGTGCATGTTTGACCAGGGCAGCACGATTTCACGAGATAACATAAATCCACTGATGTGAAAAATTATGCCCAGCAAAAATAGACTCCCTCCACAGACTCATGCCTGCACTCATCTAAGGTCAGCGTGGCAGGGAGCAGAGGTCAGTGTAGCAGGGAGCAGTGGTCAAAGGTCAGTGTAGCAGAGAGCATATAGTTCAGAGGACAGTGTGGCCATGAGGCAGAGGTCAGTTTGGGAGGGCACATTGGTTTCAAAGACAGTGTAAATCTTTGAGTGACTCCTGAACACCTGGCGTCAGTGTCTTTTCACATTCTTCACCCCTCGTTTTACATTATGTACAGACTTCTCCATAACAGGTGCATGTTTCCACACTTCTTTCATGACGGGGGGTTTGATGTGGTAAGTCTAGGTCCAGATTTCGGTCACTCCCTACTAATTCTCTGATACAATAAAAAAAAAGAAAAAAACACTGACTAAATAATACAATTTCTTTGGTCTTATTCACTGACAATTGTTTCCTGTAATGCTAATTGTAAAATGCTAAATTGAAACATGTTTTACATTATGCACATGTCAATAAAAAGGGTCTTTTGGGATCTTTAAACCTGACTTCTCTGTTCCAGTTTCCTCCACCATCACCTCACATTTCTGTCTCCCTCCTCTTAAGACATATTTAACCAGCTTCTTCCTCCCTCATTCCCCATCTCAGGAACCCCTCATCCTTGAACACACTGCTCCCGGAGTCTAGTGTGAGTAACGCCACCAATCTTTGTTAAGGGACCAAAAAAGGGTTTATTTCATCCCATGCTCCATAAACCGGTACTAAACCGAAGAGGCTGAACAGCCGCTAGGTGAACGCAGCACGAGCCTGGGGGACTCTCCAAAATGGCGGCCGCCCCGACTCCTCCAGACTCATGCGAAGCGTTAAATCAAAGATGGGGGAGCTGCCTATATGCCTGGCCCAGGATTAGTGCTGGAGAAATGACTCCATGGTAATTGGAAAAAGAAACCTTACAACACCCTATAAGCGCAAAACCTATTATGTGGCATTGTGGAGGGATGGATAAACTGGAGATGATGAATACAAATGATGGTGGGGACTTAAGGGCAAGAAGGGCAAAACTTAAAATAGAAAAAAAAAATCCATCCATTTGAAAGTAATGAAAAGCTACCACCTTTGCCATAGAAATGAACAATTCATAACTAAATATTATATCTTTTGAAAATCAAACCTGGTCCATAAATAGTTACTTACAAACCCAGAATCAACTTTTGTCAGCCACTGCGCTAATAATAATAATGTGTCATCAAATCTCAAATAAGCGTTCTTTCCTTTTATGCGTATTTCTATTATAAGTTATAGTATTTTTATAAACGTTGCTTTCACTATTGATGAGTAAACAGTTCAACAGCAGCTTACATTAAAGGAAATGTACACACTTCTCATCCCCTATACAGCACTACACTCATGGTTTCTTTACATCACATATGAAACATTCTTTAAACATTGAGCCAATTATCCAAAGAGATAAAAGCTGTTTTCTATGGAAGGGTGCAACCTCACCAGTCGCCAGTACATGAAAGCATAACGATCATACAGCAGACCAAACAAGCATCTCCAAATCTCCAAATGTATCCCGGGAAAAGCAATGGACCTAATGGAGCTAATGGAGAGATGGATTTCTAAGCATGGAAGAAAGTATATTAAAAAAAAAAAATAAAGACACATGGACATGTCTTTACCAGTAATGGTCAGAGAACTTTTATATACAGTCATTTCCAATGCAGTCTAAAAGATAAAATTGTTCTTCAGTAGAGCAAACAAATGTAACCAGCCATGAAAAAAACAGACACACGTCATCCCGGAGGCGTTTTGAGTTATTCAGGGATTCTGAAAGTGTAGATTCTAAGCTTTCCTACGATGCCTTACAAATGGAAATCTGAGAATATCTGAAGAATTTGTGGCAATTTGAAAGCATGCTCATGGGATTTTGGAAAGCTCTGAAAACAGCTCGTGAAGTTTCTCTAACTAGGTCTATTGGCCTCATTTGCATGACATTAAGCTAAGCCCTTCCCCTGCAGATCATCTATCACTGTGATGTTAGCCTTCAGGGCAGGTCAGAATTAGAAGGTACTTTGTTAAAATGGAAATGCTTTTTATAGCAAAAAGGCATATAATCATTCAATAATTCAATAATACACAGGATAATATGTTAAAGGGATATTCCAGGATTTTTGATATGGGGGCTCATTTCCGAGTTAGCCAGAGTGCTGCAGAGATGTGGAGACACTTTTTAGCGAATTTCATGCAGTCCTTCCAGCTGCAGAGTTTTCAGATGCTAGGCTAGGCCAAGTCAATGGTAAATGGTAGCCGGATTTAAATCAGGCTTACCCACTCCATAGTGCACCCAAAACAAGTCAATTATAACGGCAGACTGTCGATGTAAATATATGTTGATTGAGTAATTTTTTAAATAAAACTGACTGCGAATAGCATGAATCATTCCATATCTGAGGGACTAGCTTCGCAGCAGCAGCGGAATTTCACTTTACTCTAGTTGGTTGTGAAGTGTCCAATCACGTAAACAGAGAAGCGAGAAAAGTCGTAGTAAGGAAGACCACAGAGTAAAGAGGTGAATTTTAAAAGAACTACCGGGCAAAATGTTTTTTCAGTGTGCATTTAGAAAATGTACAAATAAAGCCCGCAGGTGGGCACCACAAAGTTTTCACAGCTTTCCGGTGCACGATCGAGAAAGGACGCGACTGTGGCTTGTAGCTGCTGGCTTAGACATCAACACACCGGTGGAGACGCTACATAAACAGAAGATTTGCAGTGATCATTTCGGACCAGACGACTACACCAAATCCCTTGGAAAGCCTAGTCTGACAACCACTGCAGTACCATCTGTCTTTCCAAGCGCAAGATCCCGCAATGAAGAACAGGTTTGTACCTTTTTTACCCAAGCTTGCTCCTGTCGTTATGTTAGCCTGCTGGTCGATTGAAGACGACTGTGCTAGAGCTTTTGCTTCACTCTTGTAGTCCGGCAGACAGAAAAGGCATGCACGCTCATAAAGTTGTTGCTAGCCCGTGAACATTCATGTAAAGGTAACGCTATGTGTTATAGCTTGGCAGAGTGGAATAATAGCTCACATGCGCATGCAATGCAATGCAAATTTATATGTCGTTTTACAGTGACGCGAATTACAGAAGAGATGTTTACACTGTTGAGCACGAAACTGAAAAGACAGCCCCGCATTGATCGTTCATTCCAACGAACAATGCAACAACCCGGTTTTCTGTAGCTGTAGCGGGGGCTAACTCACCTACACTCTCTTGCGTTCTGCCCTTTCAACATCCATCTCTCTCAACTCTTCGTCTGTATATTCCAAGCATCGGGGAGACCTCCAAACGTGGCCATGTCTGGATTGTAGAACAGGGCAGGCTACTGTACTCTACGGCTAACGATGACAGCTGAAGGTAAACAAATATCAGCTGGAAACCTAACTGCAAGGTGATATCACTCCGCCCATGCCTAGCTAGATCGGAGAAAAAACGAGCTGTTGCATAAGGACATAAATCCTTTAAAGTACAAGGTTGATTATATTTCTAAAATTGTTCCATCAACACAGACATTTGCATCAACAGTCTGACGTTATAGTTGACTTGTTTTGGGTGCACTATGGAATGATTAAAATCAGGCTACCATTTACCATTGACTTGCGCTAGCCTATCAACTGAAAACTCTGCAGCTGGAAAGACTGCATGAAATTCGCTAAAAAGTGTCTCCACATCTCTGCAGCACTCTGGCTAACTCGGAAATGAGCCCCCATGTCAAAAATCCTGGAATATCCCTTTAAGTTAAAGTCACCTGCATTGTCAATTTAATGGAATACAATATGAAATGTATTATACAATGTAAAATGAAAAAGAGAAATAAGGATAAAAGTAAAAAATACATTGAAAAAAATGTGCAGCATATACGTAAATATAGTATAGGACACTACACACGCGCGCACACACACACACACACGCACACTCTGGACATGCGCACACACATTCTGGATGTTTCCTGTTCCTCGCCCTTATGAAAAAAATAACTGCAGTGTATAACGTGCAGTGTCCCAAATACTGCATTATGCAGTACAGTGCAGTGGCACTTCACGTTCTTCACGTTAATCGCCCATTGCAAATCAAAAGTAGCTATAATTGGCAGGTTAGGCTAGTAATATGATGCTGAATTTGACATGACTTTAAGCCCATTATTGGAACCATCTCTCCGATCTGGTGGCAGTAACTATGTCACCTGCTGTTGAAAAACCCTTTCACTAGATATTGAAGAAACAGAAACAAAAGTACATGTCTCGTATTAAACTTCTACCGGTGTGCGGGCCGCGCTCCGTCTGGAGCTGCGGATACTGCACGTCAGCGAGCGCGCGAGCGCAGCTCTTTCGCACGTGTAACGTGTATCAAAGGGCAGGTTAAACTTTATAAAACACCCTATCCAAGGCTCACAAGTTTTGAAGTTTGGTTGGGGTGAGATTTTTTTGGGGGGGAGGGGGAGGGCACCTATCCACCTAGCGACCCATTGACCCTTCAACCCAGCTTCTTTAAAAAAGTTCAATTATATCATACACTGTTTATTTATTCTGTGACATATAATAATAACCACAGTAGGCAGATTGCTAGTTGGTTACCTAAAATAACGCTAGCTTGAAATGGACAGGTGTAAATGTTGGTCTAAAGAGCAAAACTACAAAGCAACTAATGAGAGTTATATAAATGAAGTTATTACCTGATGGTTCTCAGTCCTGAGTTGGATGTTCGTTTGTTTTATCATTCACCGTTTTATCATCATTCGTTCGTCTCACTCGTGTTCAGTTGCCGTCCTTCAATTATCACTGACAGTGCAGTGCGCTCTTAGCTGAAACTAGACTCTACAGTCTGCCCGACAACAGAACAATCTAGTTTCTGATTGGCTGAAAAGGGTGTGGTGCCTGTATAACTCTTCTGAGCCACACAGACCGATGTTCTGGGCACAGAAGCGCTGTGACCAGTGGCTAGAGTTTCATTAAATTGCTTAACAAAATTTCAGTGTGAGAAATACCATGTGTGCCGTGTGAGAGTGTGAACTCGTTGAAATGCGTGTGTCACATTCTCAAAGTGTGAGACTTGAGAGCTGTGCCCTATCTGTCCGTTCCTCACTTACCGCCTTTTCACGCTCTCTCCTCCTGTTAGCTTCCCTGATAGTGCGCATAAGCTCCCTCCTGAATGCCTCTGATTAGAGCGCATTTCTGCGGCGGCGTGGGAGGGGGGTGTCCGTGACTTTCCGCTTTTCCCCAGACACCGGACTTAAATGACACCGGTGCATCCTCTATGTCCTTGCCGCTATCTCCACTCTCACTTGCCATTTCTATCTAACTTTATTTACCGCACTCATTCATCTTTCTCGCGAAAGGGAAACACGAGCCGAGGTTACATACGAGCATGCCAGAGGCAAGTATACATTGCGCATGCCCGGAACCGTCAGGTGCGCACAGGTACCGAACCGTGAGAAGCGAACCGAACGGTTCGTCGGTTTTTCATGAACCGTGCCACCCCTATATATATATATATATCAATCATAGTATATTATACTATGCTATATTATGTGCAATACGAAATTCTGACAGGGTCTAACCCAGGGTCTAACCCTGTCAGAACAGAACCTGTCAGACCCTGTCAGAATCTGTTAGACCCTGTTACACCCTGTTAGACCCTGTCAGACTCTGTTAGACCCTGTCAGAGCCTGCATGCGGCCTACATGCTGAGGCCTACATGAACCTTCGGAGCTTGGCCCCACATTGCTGCTTGCAGCTATATTTTTTATTATTATTATATTAGTTACTTTGCTATGCTATTAGTACTTCATGACTATAAGTAAATTTTGTAGTAAACTTTGACTTAACATATTATCCTGTGTATTATTAAATTATTGAATGATTCTGACCTGCCTGGACATTAACACCACACCACAGTGATAGTCATGATGGGGGAGGGCTTAGGTTAATGTCAAGCAAATTAGGCAAGGAGGGCTGAAGAGAGGAAAGTTCACGAGCTTTTTTCAGAGCTTTCGAAAATCTGCTGTGCCTGCTTTCAAATAGCGACAGCTTCTTCAAATATGGTCAGATTTTCATGTGTAAGACATCATTGGAAAGCTTAGAATCTATACTTTCAGAATCTGCGAATAACTCAAAAGGCCTCCGGGATCATATGTGTCCTATTTAAGGTTCCGGGTTCGATCCCCTGGAGTTTGCATGTTCTCCCCGTGTCTGGGTGGGTTTCCTCCGGGCACTCCGGTTTCCCCCATCAACTCAAAACATGCACCAAAGGTAAAATCCTCCAGCTTAGGTCCTGACCAAGCTGAAGCAAGCAGATCATGGAGATGGTCCCCGGGCGCAGTAATGTGCTGTCCACTGCTCCTAATAACAGCTTGGGTTAAATGCAGAACTGGAATTTCCCCACTGTGGGACTAATAAAGGCATAGCTTTCTTTCTTTCTTTCTTTCTTTCTTTCTATTTGGCCGCAGTGGGTCTCACACACACACACACACACAAACACACCTACACACACACACACACACACACATATATATATATATATATATATATATATATATATATATATATATATACACACACACACACTTAAAAAGTCCATTGTAAAGTGCTTATCTGTAAACCCTCAAATATCCAAGTGTTTTCTGCTGCGGAGGACAATTAACCAGAAATGACTGTCAGTGTATTCCGTATACAAGTGGCTGAAATGAGTTTCCTCTGCAGGCTGGGTGCTCCCTTAGACATAGGGTGAGAAGTTCACAGGAAAAGGAGCTCTGAGTAGAGCTGGTGCTCCTCCATGCTGCATGAGCCAGAGCCCTAGCTGAGGTAGCTTGGGCATCTGTTTCAGATGCCTCCTGGACATGTTTTGGGCATGTCCCACTGGGAGTAGGTTACCCAGGGAAGACCCAGGACACGCTGTGGGAATTCATTTGAAAAGACGAAAAGAGAAGTGAGTCAATGCTGCTTCTCTAGAAACTCAGAAACGCAATAAAATATAAAGATTTTTAAATTTCTGCACGGGATTGTAACACTATAAAGCCCTCCTCAAAATAATGATTACAAAGAGGTCATTCAAATATGACAGATTATCGTATCAAATTAGTTGTTTTAACCTTTATCAGTGAATTCTAAAATAAAACGTTAGCAGACACCACAAACCAAAGTATGATTTTATTTTTCTATTTCCATGGAATAATGCAGGTGACATTCCATCGCCAGAAAGTTACACCCTGCTGCTTTAAACGTCCACTGTGTAACTGTAACTTTTTTTTTTCATGGGGATTTTAATGCTTTCCCTGAAATGTTCCACAGTGGCATTATACTTATGCATTTGCATATCTAATGTGTAACTTGGCTTGTTGGTGTCTTGTCCATGGAGATAAATATGTTTAATGCAACACCGTGGAGCATTCTGGACAAAGAAAAGTTACACAGTGCACCTTTAACTTTGAGTAGACACCTATTGTCCATATTATGACTTATTTAGACAAAATGGTCAGTTTATCCTTTGATTATCATTGTGAATAGAAGTGGCACATATTGTGTGACAACTGCATCAACCAAAAAGTCACAGAGCTTCTATTAAAGCCACAAACCCACAGCTGCCCTTAAAAGAAAGCAAAAGATGAATAAACAGACTAAACCAATATTCACTTACAAATTCATAACACATTTCCTTTAATTTGTATTCCTTGCTAAAGTGTATTCCAGTGGCCTACTCAAACGCAAGTGTCACTGATATTTTAGAAGCTACAGGCATCTAAATGGCACTTCACTCCTCACCGACTTAAAATTATGCATAATAATTTTCTGTGAGCAGCTGGAGACAATTATGAATTTATAACACAGGAGGGTTCTTAGGGATTGAAAAAAAAACTGTAATTCTTTGATTGGATTGTAAGTATTTTTCTTCATTTCATGTTACAAGAAAAGTGACTTCATTTAAATGCTAATGCGATGTAGTTTGTTGTGCTGTATTGTAGTGTAGGGCCTTTTCAGATGACTAATTATACAAATGGGATAGCGTGCTTTATGTTAGGAGAGGCAAAGCTAGGTCACTGTGACTTTGTGTCTGTTTTGAGGTGGTTTTGAGCAGAAGAAGTCACCTACTCAGAGATGGGAGCCTGTTCCACTACAGCTACAAGGACTCTTCACTGGAGCACATTCTGTACCACTCCAACAGGGCATGGCTGAGAGCTACTGGAGTCTGTAAATGTGAAATTTATACCGACTGAACTTTAAGGTGAAATAGTTTAAGATAAAATGTAACCTCTGTGCGAACTTTTAATGTAACAGTAGAACTGCATTTTCAACTGTGAACTGCTACCTGTCTGCGTGTCCTCGAGGCTCTTTAAGAATGTAGACTTTTAAACCAAGCTCTTCCGATCGTACATGACCCCTTCTTGCTATGGAAAACGCTTTTTCCTACATAGAAACTTTCTTTGAATAAGACAACATGTGTCAGCTGTCAGCTATGACTCTTATCAGCTGTTGTTTCTAGACGTGGTTAGTTTTATGAATCTGGCAGATCTATCACACTGACCACGCGTACTGTCACGTGGTGGTCTCTGGAGAAGTGAGCCTCATGTGTGAAGGTAAACGCCTCCTTGTCTTTGTTGATGTGCTCACAACACAAGAAAACCTACAGTCCACCATATCCAACAGGGACAAAGCTAAAATAGTGGGAAGAGAGGTTGTTTTTAAAGGTCCCATGGCATGAAATTTTCACTTTCTGAGGTTTTTGAACGTTAATGTGAGCTCCCCTACCCTGTTTAGGCCCCCCCCCCCCCATGGTTAAAAGTTGCGTAATGTCTAAACTGAGCATCTGCGATCCTTTTCTGCGTTTGAAAAAAACACAGCTCAAATGGGCGATTCTGGACAAGGCACCTTATTGACGTCAGATCGAAAAAAGAAATGCAAATGCAGTTCCACCATCGTCTGGATCTCCACCCCCTGTCTCTGGAAATCACACCCAGAGAGTTTGGACCGCGGAGGAGCTACGCAATGCGAAATGCGTTTTTTTATTTGCCTGGAGGCACGTGCGAGTGTTTCTAGGCTTGGAAGTCCTTTACCCGACCCTTTGGACCTCTGAAACAGCAGTGGTTTAATTTTATTTTCTGTACAAATGTGTTTTTTTTCATTGAAAAGGCTGTCCTCTCCTCCTTCGCGCTTACACACGCGGAAGTGGGGCCAGCACACAGCGCACCGCTAACACAAGGAACCAGCGGCGCATTTGCCCGCCCACCCCCCTTCCTCTTACCAATCTGTGTTCTTCTCATTTGCATTCAAGCAACAAGGCCCACAATGAGTCGTTCAGAGAGATTTTCTGACTCTGACTGTGTAGACTGTGTCTTTCTCATGCACTGTTGATTTGTTGACTGTTGAGTGTTGATTTTGAAGAAGGATTCATTTACAGAATTAGGGAACCATTAAAGGGACAGTGTGTAAGATTTTTACCTGTTAATTACTGAAATTGAAGATACCCATTCAAAAATACATTGTTTTCCTAGCCTTTTCACTTCCATCATGAAATCAAAGTATTCTTTTGGACTTAGATATAGTCACATAAAAGGGGGATCTTCCCCATATAGAGGCAGCCATTTTGAATACGAGAGCCACAGAAGGACATTTGGGCTCATCCTTCGCCTCGGCTCCTGCTAACAGCTGCTTAGCCGCGCTGCGTTTGGGAGTGAAGGACAGAAGGAGAGAAGGGGAAGGGGAGGGGGGAAGGGGGGAGCCTGTGTAAAGAAGCATGCTGCCGGATCACACATCGTAATGGATACAACACGTATTTTGGACTAAATTGTTTTACTGGATTTTATTCGCTGGATCCTTATGGACAGATTGAGACCAAGTTTATGATGAAATACAGAGTTTGACCTGTGCAGAGCCTTCAAAGGTAAGCTAAGTAAGCTAAGTTTTGTGCTTTTCTGTATAAAAGCCCCATGTGCTCGGGGAGTGATTGTTTTGCAGGGAAATGAATTGCATAGTCAAAAAGAGGAGACTGTAAGGTTTCATTTGATGTGTAGATTGTCATGAATCATGATCGGGATTGTGTGTTTTCATGCGAAAAGAAAAAAAAAAAGTGAACGGGGGACCGCGCTTTATGTATACAGCGGTGTGCGGTTCGTGCGCGGGCACGCGCGATCTCGGCGCTACGTCGCGTCCGGGTGACCCTCGAGGTCTGCCATAGCCAAAAGAGGAAGTGGAATAGCTAGTAACCACCTATGCGCCACGAATCCTACACACTGTCCCTTTAAGGAGCCATATAAAAGCATCAAGAAGTACCATGTCATGGGATCTTTAATGTCTCACGGTGCACTTTGAGCTTGTGCACATGCCCTTTTCATCTACAAATGGCAAATAAACTAACCTAACTAAAGGTGGGTAAAGTATCCATAAATGTACTCAGTAAGAGCACTGTTTCTTCAAAATAATGTTACCCAAGTAGAAGCACAAAGCAAATTTCTTATACTTCTCAAGTAAGAATAACTGTAAGACTATCAGGACATAACATCTGATTTATAAGCTGGTGAAGGGCACAAACAAAAATGCGCTGACATCTGTTATTTTCAAAGAATAGAGCACCAAATGGAGTCATTAAGTAAGTAAATCTGAGGGAGTGGTGCAAGAAACACAAATGTTCAAATCAGTTATTGTCAACATGCAGCTCTGGAAAAAAATAAGAGACCGCTGCATCTTCTGTATGATCTTGTCTCTTTTTGATCATGCTTCTTCCTATAATAGTCCATACATGTGCGTGCTCTTCTGAGTCCATAGAATTATCATAGAATTATCCTCCATTTGCCCTTTTGTGTGGCGCTTTATTACCCCGATCAGTCATGTGGTGTTCCAGTGCTGCACCACTCGCGCACATCACACCAGCAGCATCAATTCTTTATAAAGGCAATAAAACACATTTACAGTCGGGGCAATTACAGCCAGTCATCCATCGGGTAAGCCCCTCAAAATTATCAATATCTCGACAAATTTGTGCTTTATTATCGATGAGTGATGACTGAGATGGTGGCGTTTTTAGTGAATATTTAAATGTCATCTGGCTTAGTGTCATGATTAAGGATGAGGAGATGCAGAATGGCGTTCATAATACAGGCGGATAGGTTAAAATACGCTCATTTAGATGCACACAGCGTAGCACAAGTTTAAGAAGCCCAAGTGGGAGAATGGAGAGCAGATTCGGGCAACTAAACATCATTTACTGTGTTTGGAAATGCATGGGCTTGCATCTTTCCATCATTTAACATGGGACTACATCAGTGCGTGTTTGTCCAAGATTAAGGGTATATAGTTTGCACAGTAGTAATATATTCTGCAAAAACATATAGTCTTTTTACTCAAATCACTGGAAGAATTTGATATTGACTGAATTGCGTCACAGATTATTGTAAGTGTGGAATGTGTTTTGATGATGAATCACAAACCAATACATCAGAATAGAGTACATGAGTTTGTTTTTTTTTAATTTACTAGAGCGCTGTTTTATATTCAATATTCAAACATGTGACTTGTTTCAGATCCTCTGTCCTGAAAAAAGAGAATAAATCCAACAGTTACGCACCAAGCAAGGGCCGGGTTCAATGAACAGTGTGATTTTCACCATTAAACCAATGTGCCCAGGCTAATCTAGCATCTCGAGAGGGGCCCACTATCAGCCTGTCCCGGGCCTCTGGTTAAAGGATAGGTCAAATGCAGCGGACAAATTCCTCCACAGAGGCATTTTAAAGGGGCTGTAAATACAGTACTCTTCCATTAAGAGTCATTATTTTTGTGTATCTTAAGAGAGGGTGCAAGCACTTTTAAATGAGGATACAATGCCGGCTGGTCAGCTCAACTGGTAAGTCACTGACTTTCCCCCTGGGGGTTGTGGGTTCAAATCCCCCCCGGGCAATGAGCTAACCAGTGTGGGTCTTTGGGCAAGACCCTTCACGGTACTGCCCCCCGGGCGCTGAAAAAAGATGGCTGCTCGCTGCTCCTGAAAAAAGGATGGGTCAAATGCAGAAGTCAAATTTCTCCCGTGTGTCACTGTGTGTCATTGTGTGTGAGACCAATAAAGGCCAATAGGCCAAGACTTAATCTTAATCTAATGCATCCTTTTGCACCCCTGTACACCTAGGCCGACCAGGCCAAGTTATGTGCACTCAAGAGTAAAGGCCGCCACACACTACAGGATTTTTTGGTCTTAAACGATTTTTAAACATGCAACAAAAAGCGCACACCACAGACACGAGGAGAATTTTATGAGACTTATCTTTTTTATGAGAATCTCCAGTTGCAAAGACTGCAGCGGGATACGTCTGCATTAGGGATGTCAACAATTAATCACTTACGATTAATTGTCGATCAAGACGTTGGTTGAACAAAATGCATTAATTGCAATTAATCGCTAATCGCGGACACGCGCACCCGCGTGGTCACGAAACAAGGCAACCGCGCTGGGCCAAGCTTGACTCACAGCCGGCCGCAGGCGCCAACGGCACTGCTCAGCAGCCCCGGTGTACGCGCCGGGGCTGCTGAGCACGAGATCGAACTGCGGCGCCCGGAATGCATAGTCTCAGCCCTAGCCACAAACCAGCCGCACGAAACCAGCAGCAGCACGTGGTGGTTTAATCCTGGTCTAGACCTGGTCCAGTCCTGGTTTAGTCCAGGCCCAGTCCAGGTTTAGACCTGGTTTAGACCTGGTTTAGTTCTGGTCTAGACCTGGTTTAGTCCACGTTTAGTCCTGGTCTAGTCTCTTAGCCAATCAGGATGCAGAACACAATGTTACACTATAAAAAAAAAGGTTACACTATTAAAAAAATAAAAATATAAATAAATAAATAAATAAAAATCCGCGAACTGCGATAGAGCGAGGGATGACTGTATTTTGTTATTCAGCATCAATACATTTGTCTGCTTTTAACTAAGGAATAATTAATTGAGGAATATACAATATAATAATACTATGATATATTTTTGACTCAGTGTTATGTATACTATAGCTTATATTCTTAAAGATCCTATTGAAACACTAAAATTCAGGTGAAAAACGCCGCTTATCAATTAATCGTAAGTCGATCGATAAAGTCAATCAACTATATATTAATGAATTAATCGATAATTTGCATCCCTAGTCTGCATACCTGCATACATTTCCTGCCTAGAGTTAGATCAGAGCTGATCAAAACTGAGTTATTATTATTTGTGAAATGTGGTGCAGTAATTCAGATACATGATTTTTAATGCACAGATGGTTGTCCATAACTATCGCTAATCTGTAGCTTCATCGTGATCTGTGCACTGTGTGGATGTAAACAGACACACGTGACGAACTTTTTTACTTCTAAAGAACGCTTCAAACTGGATTCACTGTTTTGTGGACTTGGTGTCATTATTTGCAGAGGACAAATTCTATGATAATAAACTGATGCTGCAGTTTATATATTTACAACTTTACGAGAGGTGAGTAATAATTATTTTCTTACTGAGTTTGTAGTATGTTGTGCCTCTGTGTCCATCACTCTGTCTGCCCTTGACGCTCTGTTTTATTGGCTTTTATCATAGTGTTGCTGATGTTTGGTAGTTATGATCTGACAGAGCAGCTCAGACACTGACACCACACACACACAAGGAGCACAGAGTCTTCAAAATCGCACACAAAGACACAAAGTTGGATCATCCTCCCTGAACTCGGGGATAAGCAAATCGCAGCCAAAATCGAGCAAATTCTCCTGTAGTGTGTGGCCTTAAGAGTGTTTTTCAAGGTATTTTTAGCTGTAAAAATGTAATTAAAAGAATGCAAAATAGTTTGATGCCATTCTGTGCATGAAACATTTCAGGCAAATCAATAACATTTCCTTGAAGAGAAGCTGGTGCAGCCCCTCCGGAAGGGTTACACAGTGCACATTTAAGCCTACAAACAAACAGCACTAAATCTTAAGATTCAGTATCTGAGCATAATGAGGGACCTCATAAACCCTGTGGAAATACGGAGTGGTACTGTTGTGCTTATGCTCAATGAATATTTGAGTACGCCACTGTTTTGATGTAAAGTTAAGTGTTCAAAAGGTCTATGAATGTTTATAAAAAATACTGGGATAAAATGAATCTAAAAGTATTTAAATTGCTTTGCACTGTGCAGTAATATGGGTACCTTTAGTTACAAAGTATATCAAATGCCACCTGCTCTGACATTAACAAACACAGCACACCTGGCTTTTATGAAAATGCACTCTCTGCTAACACGTTCATCTGACAAAGTGCCTGTTTTAGCCCTTTGCCTTGTAATGGAGATATAACCACACATGAAAACCAAGATAGCTTCTCCATCAGCCTGAACGAATTGACCAGATTTAGTTGAAAGAAACTCAAACTAATAAACCTTTTTTTTGTTGTTGTTGTTGTAAGAAACTCAATGTTTAAACACACTGAACTATAGACCAGAACTAAATTAAGATTAAGGACCAAAGATGGAAAATTACAAAAAATGGCAATTTCTGTGTATTGTACCAACTGCTCTTGATGACACATTTTACACATTGACAAAAGGTGGTAATCTTGACTCAATTTTGTGTTGAAGACATGTTGTCATCGATTCAAAACACAAGTTGTAACGTAACACTATAAGAAGTGGACAACACATGTCTCCTTCCTATTGTGTACAGTGCTGAGAGTCCATCCATATACAGTGCCGTGAAAAAGTATTTGCCCCCTTCCTGATTTCTGTGTTTTTTGCATATTTATCACTCAAAACATTGTCAGATCATCAAACCAATTTTAATATCACACAGAAACAACCCAAGGAAAGACAAAATTCAGTTTTTGAATGATGATTCCATTTATTAGTGCACAAAAAAAATCTAAACCTATCTGGCCCTATGTGAAAAAGTAATTGCCCCCTTAATCTAATAGCCAGTTGAGCCTCCTTTGACAGCAATAACTGTAACCAAACGTTTGCGATAATTGGTGATGAGTCTTTCACACCGCTGGGGAGGGATTTTGGCCCACTCTTCTATGCAGAATTGTTTCAATTCTGCCATATTGGAGGGTTTTCTTGTATGAACTGCCCGTTTAAGGTCACACCACAGCATCTCAATCGGATTTAAATCCGGACTTTGACTTGGCCACTCCAAAACCTTAATTTTGTTTTCTTTGAGCCATTCAGAGGTGGACTTGCTGGTGTGTTTTGGATCATTGTCCTGTTGCATGATCCAAGAGCGCTTGAGTTTGAGGGCACGAACTGATGGCCGGACATTCTCCTTCAGGATCTTCTGGTAAACAGCAGAATTCATTTTTCCGTCAATCACAGCAAGTTGTCCTGGTCCTGAGGCAGCAAAGCAGGCCCAGACCATCACACTGCCACCACCATGCTTTACTGTGGGCACCATGTTCTTTTTATCAAATGCTGTGCCATTTTTACGCCAGATGAAACGGGCTGCAGACCTTCCAAAAAGTTCAATTTTAGACTCATCGGTCCACAAAATGTTTCTCCAAAAGTCTTGAGGGTCATCAAGGTGCTTTTTGGCAAAGGTGAGACGAGCCTTTGTGTTCTTTTGTGAAAGCAGTGGTTTTCTCCTGGGAACTCTTCCATGGATGCCATTTTTGGCCAGTGTTTTTCTAATGGTGGAGTCATGAACACTGACCTTAACTGAGGCCAACGAGGCCTGTAGTTCTTTCGATGTGCGTCTAGGTTCTTTTGTGACTTCCTGAATGAGCCGTCGTCGCACTCTTGGAGTAATCTTAGTTGGTCGACCACTCCTGGGAAGGGTTGCAACTGTTCCCAGTTTCCTCCATTTTTGAATAATGGCTCTGACAGTGGTTCGCTGGAGCCCCAGAGCTTTGGGAATGGCTTTGTAACCTTTTCCTGAATTATAGACTTCTATCACTTTTTTTCTCATTTGTTCTTGAATTTCTTTGGATCGTGGCATGATGTGTTTGTTCTTGAGATGTTGTAGCCAACTTCACTTTGTTTGACAGGAACTATTTAAGTGATTTCTTGATTCAACACAGGTGGTGACAATCAGGTGTGGGTGTGGCATGTAGAACTGAACTAAGTTTTCTCAAAACTGTGGTTAGTCACAGTTAGTTTGTGATTTAACAAGGGGGGGCAATTACTTTTTCACATAGGGCCAGATAGGTTTAGATTTTTTTTGTGCACTAATAAATGGAATCATCATTCAAAAACTGAATTTTGTCTTTCCTTGGGTTGTTTCTGTGTGATATTAAAATTGGTTTGATGATCTGACAATGTTTTGAGTGATAAATATGCAAAAAACACAGAAATCAGGAAGGGGGCAAATACTTTTTCACGGCACTGTATCTTCTGCTTATCTGGAGCCAAGTTGCAGGATTCTGAGCAGACATCCCCACCACAGTCCCTTTCTGCAGTTCTTTCACGGGAACCCTGAGGCGTCCCAGGCTAGCTGAGAGACAGAGGGTCTGATCTTGCCCCCAGTCTTAGCGCTAGTGTTAACGAGGGGGCGTGTCCAGGTTGGGCTGTACTTTGCTGTTGGAGGCTAGAGTGGGACAGTACAACTACATATGGTGATGGCATCTGAACCAATCTGTGACTGCTGTAGCATTTAAAAGCACTACCAGTATGTCTGCAATCTTTGCCTCATTACCAGGCAGCAAAGAGGGGTGTGAGGAAAAATGATGTATGGGTACAATAAAACAGCTCCGGAGCCCCATGCTGCAAGTACACACCTGTAGAGGTACCGGGAATATAGAATTTTGGATGGGCCATGACAGAACTGGCTGAGTTTGCAGTAGCAGCTGCTGCTGCTGCTGCTGACCACTCACATTCTCATCTCATGGGTGTCCACTGCATTTGGTCCCACACAGCTGGGTGACTTGCGGATTATGGAATATGTTCATTGTCATAAATGTGTCTGATGTTACCGCTTTGTGACTGCATGATCTAAATTTATCCCGCACCAGTGAGTGCACAGAGCAGAATGCGCAGGTCTGTGCAAAGCAGTGCTCATGTATACTTCTCTTGAGCCGCTGTACAAAGCTCTTCTGACTGCTGCAGCCAAGACAGCAGCACATATGAGATGTGCGTCTGCTCCGCTGTCACAGCCTCGAGCTGTCAATGAATGCGCACGCTGATCTCTGAGTGGGTGTCAGCTCCGTGCAGTTATCTACAGTTCTGATGGTACCTAACTTTATATACTAACCAAAGGTGCACAATAGGAAGACTGTATATTGGTCACGAAATTAAATGGAGCTGATGACAGACACGAGGATGTGAGGAAACAAACCACAGACAGGGTAAAAAAACACACTTTAGGACATCATTGTAAACGGCCTCATGTGAATGAGCAGCTTTTGTACAGATCCAGATCAAACCAAACTATTGAGCAGAGCTAAGCCAATACAGGAAGCAGGTGAGTGGCTGTGCTCTACTGCGGGAGGGCATCCGGAGAGAGCACAAACATCCCGCATGTCACATGAATATGAATGTTAAGCCTTTATCATTCTAATATACTGCATTTCCAAATAAAATAAGACTTTAGTATGTTACATGTTGTTTTTCAGTGGACTAGTTTGATATTTATTTTTAACCTATAGACCCTAGCGTGTCCTGGGTCTTCCCTGGGTAACCTACTCCCAGTGGGACATGCCCAAAACATGTCCAGGAGGCATCTGAAACAGATGCCCAAGCTACCTCAGCTAGGGCTCTGGCTCCATGCAGCATGGAGGAGCAGCAGCTCTACTCAGAGCTCCTTTCCTATGAACTTCTCACCCTATCTCTAAGGGAGCACCCACCCTGCAGAGGAAACTCATTTCAGCCGCTTGTATCCGGAATACACTGACAGTCATTTCTGGTTAATTGTCCTCTGCTGCAGAAAACACTTGGATATTTGAGGGTTTACAGATAAGCACTTTACAATGGACTTTTTTTTTTTTTAATTTTAAAATCTATAATCTATAGGAAAATGAATGGGAGTGTTACTTACAGACATAAAAAAGGAGCAGGGCATTTGAGCTCCAGAACAGCTCATATCTCACCTTCCAAACTAATATGAACGTACTGAAAAAAATAAGAGACCGCTGCAAAATGATCAGTTTTTCTGATTTTACTACTTATAGGTATGTGTTTGGGCAAAAGAAACATTTTTGTTTGAGTCTATAAACCACTGACAACATTTCCCTCAAGTGTAATAGAACACTATTACACTAAAAAACTAAAACTGAAATGCTGAGATTGCTGTTGAGCATCACGTTTTTCTTTGATGTTGTAACATGAAATTTTGGTATCATGACAGCACTATTTCATGATATAATGGTTTAATAAATTAACAATATATAATATATGCAAATATGACTTATTTAACTGTTTAATACATTTGTGTCTGAGGACTTGAAAAGACTCAGAAATCTAAGTATAGGACTTGGACTCGACTCGGACTTGAGGCCAAAGACTTGAGACTTGAGACTTACTTAACTTGTTGTTAAGTAAGTCATGAATGTAGCCAATGAATATGGCTACTCATTGCACATGAAGAAGTGGGTTCTGTATTGATGCATATACTAGGATGAAGTCCAAAGTTTCGGCAAAAAAAAAAGAAACATTTTTTTCAGATTTAAACTATTTTTGTTCAAAAATAAAAGTGCTCCTCTTTTTCATTTATTCTTCTGTTACTAGTGTTATATATCCAAGCTGAATAGCATGTGTTCAAAGGAGGACATGGGTGCATCGTCTATGGTTCATCTATAGTTTTCTGTCCAACTTTCTTCATCTTCTCCATTTTTGCACATAATGATATCACCCAAGACCGATCATTAGTGGAATCCCCACACCAACCACAAGTACAATTGTGTATCTATTCTATTCAACTTACTTCTCACTAAACCCATGCTGTGAAAACTCTTAACTTGTACATAGACTACATTTACTACATATTTTAACAATAACTCAACCAAATACAAACATTTAAAACTTTACATTTACTATGTTCTTGATTTAATTTGTTCAGATGATTCCCAGCTCCAGTATCCTCCTATTGGCCTAGAGAGTCCCTGTAACGATAGTGTACTAGTATATGTAATCCTAAAGCCCAGCAGGAGGTGAAAATAATGAGAAACACCAATCTCGCAGAGTACACAGGGTATAGACTGCATCATTATGCTGTTAGGATACGGTAATGCATTCTCCTCATCAAACTGCATTTACCGTCTTTTAAGAGTTTCTTGTTTACTGGTCTATAGACAAAAACTCCAGATCGGGTGCGGCTGAGTTTATGTTGCGTTAATGAGAATTTTGCCAGCGTTATTATAGTTTGGTGAATGAAGGTTTGAAAGGTCTACTATAGAAGTGCAAATATGTGAGATAGATAGTGACACTGAAGCTTAAAGATGGATTTAATTGGTGTTGCTTTTTACAGTATCAATCTGTATTCACTTTGTTTTAGTCACTGATCATAAAGTGTGTAAATATATTATTTATTTGGCAGCTGCAGTTGCCGTGGAAGCTGAACACAGGGAAACAAGACCAAGATGTTAGTATTATTGGGACAAATGGAGCTAGTGTAAATTCAGCCTGGAAGACCTAACTATGCTCCTACCTACCTCAGCCTTTAACACCTCGCTCCAATTACTCCTCTCTGCCAATCGTCACCTCCTCCTCATCCAATCAGCACCCAGTTTGCCCAATTTAAACCCCATTGCAGGTGTGCAGCTGCTTCGGTTCATGCCCCGCCCCACCTCCTCCCCAGCACCCCCTCAGCTTCTTATCATCTCATTGTCCCCTTCACTCTCACAGTAAAACTACAAGAACAATAAAACTAATAATACTTTTCTTATTTTGTCTCTCAAGACTGAAATATAATTTATTTGGCTGTTGCAGTTGCCGTGGAAGTTGCAAACAAAACCAAGGTGTTAGCATTACCCTTAAGGGGAAATAGCAGTTGTCTTGTTATGATGGCCAGTGTAAAATTGCATTTTCCAGATGTAAACAATGAGGTAAACAATGCGTACAGTATTAAAGGAAAAGTAACGTTTTTTACAATTTGAGCCTTATTTCGGTAATAAAACAAGTTGTTTTACTCACCCATAGCACTTTGGTGTCATATGGAGCATTTCCAGAGATGTTTTAGATTAGCGTTAGGCTAACGCCGTTAGCCTAGTGCGACTTATCGCCATAGCTCGGGGCATTCCCCGAGCATGTAATATGCCCCGTGCGGGCTCCAAATAACACAAACTTTAGCACTTTTCAAATCATAGAAGCTCGATGTCTTTAGTCTACGATTTCGTTTGAATCAAAAGTGGCCTGTAATCCGAGATTTATCCATAGTTTACAGCTATGCGTTCCATGTTTGGGTCCCGGGAGCTGAGACCAAACTCCGCGCATGCGCACTGGTGTTCTCATCTACTCGAAACTATGGATAAATCTCGGATTACACAACACTTTTGACCAAACGAAATCGTAGACTAAAGACATCGAGCTTCTATGATTTGAAAAGTGCTAAAGTTTGTGTTATTTGGAGCCCGCACGGGGCATATTACATGCTCGGGGAATCCCCCGAGCTATGGCTATAAGTCGCACTAGGCCAGTGCTTCTCAATTATTTTCTGTGACGCCCCCCCTAGGAAGAAGAAAAAATTTCACGCCCCCCTTCCTGCGCGCGACTATAAATAGTATTATTTGTCTAGAAAATTGTTATTAGAACACCATTGTATCCTTTTATTAACATTATAAACAAAAAAAAAGAAAGAAACTTACAACAAAGACTGCACTGAGGACTCAAATATTAATGTGTTTTAATGCAGCTTTGCGCACATTTGTTTACGTTTTACAGAAATGAAACTTAAAACCACCTCATTTGCATAAGCTAAAAGCACTGAAAAAAAAACGCTCTCTCCTTGTGCCACTGATGCGTCAGCTTCTGTCGGACTAAAGGACACGACTCAGTGGAATATACGTGTTTTTTCTGTGACAGAGGATGTTTTGTTAATGGTGAGACTGTGCGTAAATCGCATGTGAGAACGCCACTGCCAACTACTGTTGTTGATGTGCAATTACACTTAGTTCTAGTACAGTACAGCAAAAAAACATGTTTCCCAGGGTCATACGCGCCCCCCCTGGCATCACGCCATGCCCCCCCAGGGGGGCCCGCCCCACTATTTGAGAAGCACTGCACTAGGCTAACGGCGTTAGCCTAACGCTAATCTAAAACATAATAATAATAATAATAATAATAATACATTTTATTTGTTAGGCGCCTTTCAAGGCTCTCAAGGTCGCCGTACATCAAGCAATTAAATACATTAATTAAATAATACAGTACATAAAAACAAGATAAAACAAAATAAAAACAGTGTAGAAATACATTTTAAAAACAGATACAGATTAAAAGACAGTGCAGTTATGGTCAGAGTGGTCAGAGTGAGAAGGCCTCTCTAAACAGATGAGTTTTGAGTTGAGATTTGAAGTGTGAGAGTGAGTGTGTGTCGCGGAGAGCATGGGGGAGGGAGTTCCAGAGCTGGGGAGCAGAGCGGCTGAAGGCTCTGCTTCCCATAGTGACGAGACGGGCAGGAGGGACAGTGAGGTGCAGGGAGGAGGAGCGGAGGGAGCGGGCAGGTGTGGAGATGTGGATGAGGTTCGACAGGTATGGAGGGGCGAGGTTGTGGATGGCTTTGTAGGTGAGGAGTATGATTTTGTAGTGTATGCGGTGTGTGATGGGGAGCCAGTGGAGCTGTTGCAGGACAGGTGTGATGTGGTGATGGGAGGGTGTGTGTGTGATAATGCGGGCGGCTGAGTTTTGGACCAGTTGGAGTTTATGGAGTGATTTTTGTGGGAGACCGAACAGGAGAGAGTTGCAGTAGTCTATACGGGAAGTGACCAGGCTATGGATGAGGATGGCGGTGGTGTGTGGGGTGAGTGAGGGACGGAGGCGGCGGATGTTTCTGAGGTGGAAGTAGGCGGACCGGGTGGTGTTGTTGATATGGGAGGTGAAGGAAAGTGTGCTGTCGAGGATGACACCCAGACTCTTTACCTGAGGGGAGGGGGAGATAGAGGAGCCGTCGATGGATATGGAGAAAGGGTTTATTTTGCTTAGGGTGGATTTGGTGCCGATGAGGAGAAGTTCAGTTTTATTGCCGTTAAGTTTGAGGAAGTTTGAGGTGAACCAGGTTTGTATTTCAGTGAGACAGTTTGTCAGAGAGGAGGGTGGAAGTGTGGAGTTGGGTTTAGTGGAGATGTAGAGCTGGGTGTCATCCGCGTAGCAGTGAAAGTGGATGTGGTGTTTTCTAAAGATGGAACCAAGGGGGAGGAGATAGATTAAAAATAGAAGAGGACCGAGGACAGAACCCTGAGGAACACCTGACGTGACAGGGGAGGGCTGTGAGGTGAATGACTTGACCTGAATAAACTGGGAGCGGTGTGAGAGGTAGGAGTGGAACCAGGAGAGGGGAGTACCAGAGATGCCGATGGAGGAAAGTCTGTCAAGGAGGATGGAGTGTGAAATGGTGTCAAATGCTGCACTGAGGTCTAGCAGGAGGAGGATGGAGAGTGAACCAGAATCAGCAGAGAGGAGGAGGTCATTGGTGATTTTCAGAAGGGCAGTTTCAGTGCTGTGGAGGGGACGGAAGCCAGATTGAAATTGTTCGTAGATGTTATTGGAGGAAAGATGGGTGTGGAGTTGGGCAGCAACAGTTTTCTCAAGAAGTTTGGAAATGAAGGGTAGGTTTGAGATAGGACGGAAGTTATTGAGGTCAGAGGGATCAGAACCGGGTTTTTGAGTATTGGAGTGACTGCAGCGGTTTTGAGAGTGGAGGGAACAGTACCGGAAATGAGAGAGGAGTGAATGATATTAGTTATGAGGGGGGACAGTGCAGGGATGGAGGTTTTGATGAGGACTGTAGGGAGAGGATCTAGTTGACAGGTGGAGGATTTGGAGTTCTGAATGAGAGTGGAGATTTGGGAGACGGAGGGCAGGGTGAAAGAAGAAAACAGGTGTGTTGGGGATACAGAAGATGAAACAGGTGGGTTTGAAACAGAGGGGTTAAGTTGCAGGTGGATCAGTTGAATTTTGGAGGTAAAGAAAGCAGCCAGGTTATTGCAGAATTCGGAGGAATAGAGGTGAGGTGGAAGTGAGTCCGGGGGTTTTGTGATCTGTGAGAGGAGTGAGAATAGTGTTTTTGAGTTTCCGTCATGTGAACTGATTAAATTAGAGTAGTATGTGGATCTTGCTGTGGATATGGACTGTTTGTAATGGAGGATGTGTGAGGTGAACATGTCTTTGTGTATGATGAGTCCGGTTTTCCTGTACAGTCTCTCCAGTCTGCGGCCTTGTGTTTTGAGGTGTCTGAGGGCAGGGGTGTACCAGGGTGCAGAGTGAGTGAATGAGACGGACCGGGTTTTGAGTGGGGCTACGGTGTTGAGTATTTGGTGGAGGTGTGTGTTGTAATGTGTGAGAAACTCATCTGTTGTAGAGAGGCCCTCAGCACTGGGGAGGTTATTGATGAGTGATGAGAAATGGTCCGGGTTAATGTCCTTGATGTTACGGAACTGTATAGTGCGGGGTGGGTTGGATTTTTTGAAGCATAGGTTGATGTCAAATGAAATTAGCAGGTGGTCAGAGAAGGGGATGTAGTGGGTTTGAAGGTCCAATGGGGTTATTCCAGTGCAGCATATTAAATCCAAGGAGTGCTTTTTGTTATGTGTGGGAAAATTAACATATTGTTTAAAACCAGAACTGTCCAGACAGGAGGTGAATTCTTTGGTGAGTGGGTTGATATAATTGTCCATGTGGATATTGAAATCTCCCAGGAGTATGACGTGTGGTGACAGTGTGGTGAGGTGAGATAAAAATGCTGCGATGTCCGTGATAAAGTCCGTGTGCTGTTTCGGTGGTCTGTAAACTGTGGCAATGATGGTGGGGATAGGTCCAGAAAGTTGACAGACAGTTGTCTCGAACGAGTGGCAGGTAGGCACACTCACAGGCACCACCCTCCAGTCATCGCGGTGGATGAGCGCGACCCCGCCTCCTCTGCCAGACACACGCGGTTTAGCCTGGTAAACAAACCCTCGTGGAGTGGCCTCGTTGAGATCGGTGTAATCGCTTGGCTGCTGCCAGGTCTCCGTCAGCGCCAAACAGTTCATCCGGTGGTCCGCGAGGAGGTCCTGGACAAGCTGGCCCTTGCCCGTGAGGGAGCGGACATTCAGAAGCCCGAATTTGACCGGTGTGTTGTTGAGCCGAGCAGCTGCGCCAGCCACACCAGCCGACCTCGGAACGCGGGTTAGCACCGAGGAGTCCGAGCGTCGTCCCGTGTGTCTCCGGGGGTGACGGGCCAGAGACCAGAAGGACCGGACGGTGCTGGAACTGCCATATCCGTAGTTTCTTCGTGCGCCCCGATGCGTGACTCTGCGCCGGGGCACATACAGTATGTCCGGGTGGTGGAGTAGAGCAGGCGCTGGTGGATTATATGCATTTTTATAGAGGAAGAACTCCGTGGGTGCATACTGGAACAGTGCTTGTGAAGAATGATGGATAACAGACAGGATGAACCAGGTTAGGACAAGCCGCACACAGGAGATCAACATAGCCGGGTTGGACTTTAGATGTGGAGGAAAGCAACAGGTAGCAGGTAAGCTAAACGTCGCTAACACACATCAACACTATTGACAGTTCGATCTGGTAGTGTGATGGTTAGATGTATTAACTGTCCACACTGTTGGCATAAAGGATACTTTAATTCCATTCGTTACTCGTTTGATACCAGTGTTTACCTTAGTTGTCCTAAACCCAGTATCCTATGCCTTCCCAGATTCTTTATGGTGATGAAACAGACGACCGAAAGCTTAGAATATAAAAATTATACTTTTATTAGCCCTGACAGAGGAGTCTAATTAGAAGCGCCCGATTCCTATCTGTCCCTAGGTGGTACAGACAGAGAATAGTGCATTTCCCTACAATTCTAACATTTATAATATGTGTTTTAGAACAAAGAGGAGAGGTGTGGCTTGACTGGTCTTCCCCCTTCTGGAGGCAAGCTGAAGAGGAATGTAGATGTAGATTCCTTATCAGTCTCTTCTCATGCCCTCTCATGACCTTTTCTCTCCAGACCCCCCTATAACTCAAGGCAGAGTGGTTGCACAAACAGAAAACACAATACATCTTCTAACTCCTCCATCGTAGTCATTTTTATTTTCTACAATTCCCCCTTCTGTCGGTCACCTAAAGTGGCCGACATAAAATCTCTAAACTAAATGTAAAAATATAAGTCAGAAAAAATATAAAACCTTAAAAAGTAAACCATATATATGTAAATATAAAAATCCAAACATAATATTGCTAAATAGGCATGTCCTCTCATTAGTTACAGATACAAAACTAAAATCATAAAAGAGTAACCTTCACCCTTGGTCTCCCCTTCTGACGCTCTACTCACTCAAAACCACATGCTCTTCAAAGTCTGTGACATTTAGGATTTCCCTCTCCCTCCGGGGAGACACCCAGGTCACCGTTTCAGACTCTTCCATGGTAGTGGTCTTGAGGGCCATGTATGCACCCCCGGGTGGAGAGATCATTCCATTTATCATTTTTCCCACCATACCCTGCAAACAAGGCAAAACACAGACACACAGCAGGCAGCATACCAGTGCAATGGTCAGAAGGGGTGTGACTATTTTGAGAAGAACCTGCCACCAGGCGCCAGAGGTGAACCAAGTGCCAATATTGAAATTGCCCCAGTCCGGGTCGTGAGCTTCTTTAAGCATCCCTGTTAGTATTGCGACTTGGTCATGGATATCAGTCCAATTGTGAGAACTGTCAGGTATGTACGTACAACAGTGATCTATTCCCATCTTGGCGCAGAGCCCCCCGTCTGCAGCAAACAAATAATCAAGCGCCAGTTGATGCGTAGTCAGCATAGCCCTCATTGCTTTTCTTTCAGGGTCTTCTTTTAATTGCGTGGTAATCTGATCTAACACAGAGGTTATATTTTCTAGTGTCCACCATACCTCATTCATTCTATGTCCCAAATATGCCGACCCGTACCACGGAAATAAAGTCATAGTAATTCCTCGTAAGTCACTTATGAGTGGGGTGCGTGTCTGCCCAAAAACCTGCGACCGAGTGGGGGGTTCCCAGGACCGAATGTGTCGGTAACCTCGGGGATGGGGATAAGTGAAATTAACTATGTAGGCAGCTGGGGCCAAATTAGCCAAATAACACGTTCCACACCAACCTTCAGGTAAATACAGGTAGACTTTCTTACCACAAACCCACACATATCTTAAGGGAGCCGGACATCCTCTTTTCCCTGGCAGAGACCAGAGTGTGGTAGTCCGGCTAGGCAGAGTTCCCGTATAGTTCATGTATTTTAAAAAGGCTGTGACGTTCATGTGATACCAATTAGATCCCATATATTTATGAGTGTTACTGCCCCATGGATAAGCCAAATATGTCTGATTTGGTTTGGTTGGATTTTCTAATTCAGATACAACCATTTTTATTTTCACTCTCGAATGTCCCAGGAATGTAGTCCTATTCGAACATTCCTGAAAAAAAAAACCAATTCTCCTTCCTGTGACTGTCGTCCTACTGCAATTCCTTCCAGATTAGTTCTGTTAGTTTTCAAGTGGAAAGTGGACGGGTCCTGCCAATTTGATCTATTCCTAAAATATGGATCTGGACACCAAGAATCCTCGTGCCCTTGATAACTCCGGAGTGCACACACCGTTCTATTTATAGAGGCGGGTCTAACCCCCCATAGTGGTGTATGATCGTGCGCATGTGGTATGAGAAAACATATATAACACCTTGTGGTAATATTCATTTGAGTTTTAGTGAAATTCATCAATCTCCACCACATATTATCCGTAGGCAACTGGCTAGTGTAGGTGCTACGCTTTGCTCGGTAATTACAGTCGGTGGGAATCGCGTATACAATGGGGTCCACCGGAGGAACTGGCGTGGCAGGAACTTGAATGAGTGAGAGGACTAAATACCATGCCTTGAAAAGTAAAATAATTAAAAATATAAACAAACATGCATGTATTGCCCAGATAAGCCAGGCGTTAAGCATCGATGTAATTGTGCGTGTATGTATCATAGTTACTCTCCTCCCCCTTCCGTCCGGCCCGATCCCGGGACGGACGTCACGCTCTGGAGGAGTCATGGCGCAGGTGCTAGGTGACGTAGGTGATACCACTGGTTTCCGCGACCTTGGAGTTGAACAGCACGATCCGTGCGAGCAACCACGTTGAACGGTCCCGTCCAACGGGGATCAGACCACTTCCTGGAATGAACTTTGAGAAGAACTCTGTCGGGGAGGTCAGGAAATTCAGCAGTGGCTTTGTCAGGAATCACCTCTCTGTTAGATTTAACCTGCGCAGACAAACTGGAAACAAGGTGTGAGAGTGAGGACCAGTAGGGTGTATACTAGAGAGGGCCACCGGAGACGACGGGGCCAGATGGTGATCCAGGACCCGGCATCCGTCGTCCATATAGCAGCTCAAACGGAGAGAAACCTGTAGAGCGAGAAATAGATGCACGTGCTTGTAGCAGAGCAGCAGGAAGAGCATCCAACCAAGAGAGATTGGATGAGGCACACATTTTAGCCAAAATAGACTTCAGTGTTCAGTTCATGCGTTCCACTTGGCCCTAAGATGAAGGATGATAAACATCCATAGGAATGTTTAAGACCCATCATGGATTCTACTTGTTTTAAATGTTTTCCAGTGAAATGAGTACCCTGGTCCGTGTACTATATGAGCTGTCTTTTGGATTGCCTGGGCCACAGCAGTCGCATGAACCACACATTGAGGGTGCTTTGCATCCGCAAGAGGGATGGTAGCGCTGAGATATGTCAGGACTTTCCGGCCGCGTGCTCCTTTCTGAAATAAAACAGCATTCATGGTCAGTTGTGAATTAGAAACATCCAAGTAAAAAGGTTGGTCATAGTCAGGTGTGGCCAAAGCAGCCGCGGAGGCCAGGGAGCTTTTGCAGGATGCAAAGGCGGCTTCTGCCTCCTCCGTCCATTCCAAACGAGCGGAGGAATTCCTCACTCCTTGAGCCTTCACCAATGCTCTCAGAGGGAGCGTCAAATCTGTGTAGCCGGGCACGTATGCTCGGCTGTACCCGCACAGCCCTAGGAAGGACAACATGTCCTTTACCGTTACTGGGCGTGGGGCCTTCAAAATAGATTGTCGGTGTTCCCCAGACACCTGAATGTTGCCTCCATCAATGAGGCGTCCTAAAAACGTGACCACTAGTCTACAACACTGCAATTTCTTTGTAGACACTTTCAAACCTGCCTCATGCAGTTTTCTTAACACTTGTTCTGTCCCTCTCAAACACTTGTCAGCAGATGGCGCTCCTAGAAGGATATCAACATATTGCGAAAGCACGACCTCTGGCGGCAGCTCTAGAGAAGACAGAATAGTTTTCAGAATCTGATTGAAAATGCCTGGTGAATTTTGATGCCCTTGTGGCATTCTTGTGTACTGCATCCTGTGTCCTCGGTACGTGAACGCGAAATAGTGTCTACACTCTTTTGCCAGAGGCACGCAATAGAAAGCATTAGCCAAATCAATCACTGTGAACCATTTTAAATTTGGGGAGAGTGTAGACAACATGCGATGTGGGTCCGGAACAGATTGCAATGGTGTGGCGGTGACGTCATTCACCTCTCTCAAATCGTGTGCCATATGGTAATTTACTCCGTCGGCCTTTTTGACAGGTAGGAGAGGAGTGTTCCAATCACTCCTACATCTTTCAATTACACCGGCCTCCCAGAGACCATTCAGTGTCTCCAGCAGTCCCTCATTCTGTTCTCGAGTGAGTGGATATTAACGTTTAAAAACGTGTGAGCCTAGTTTCATGTCAATGTAAATGGGTGGGATGTTGCAAAGTCCTACATCATGAGGATGAGCAGACCAAAGCTCCTCCGGAAGAGAGTCTAACATAGTCTCCGCATCTTCATGATCAGAATGTTCACGTCCGTGGTGGCGCTGGATTTCTTCCCGCGCCAAAGTGCTTGAGTCAGTCGCGTATATTTTAATACGCCAAATGTCAGAAGAGGGTGACCAGTCAACGTCTGGTGTGTCTGTGTGTGTCCAGTCAGTCATTTGTTGTGCCTTCCGCACCATTGGTCCAAGCTGTCTGGCCTCGTGTGCGACATTTAAGCCCAGTGAAATGTGGGGAACAGAGTCGTCTCCTTTGAATAATGAGAGTAAATTTTGAGGCAGTATGCAATCTGCTGCCACCCCTATTTTAGAAAAATACAAAAATCGAGAACTCAGCTGTGCTTCTGTACCCTCAAATGTTTCAAAATTTTCTCTATACATTTCATCATGGTCTCTATCATAAAATAGGGTGCTATGAAGTGGGTCAGATAGAGCTGCAAATGCAAATTTAGATTGTAAAAATGGTGTCCAATTAGCATAAATTGATGCTATATTTATACCCCTCCTGTGGGCTCCTGATCCAGGAGCTCACACCAATAAATGATAGCAGTTTGTGGCCTATCAGTCAGGTCAATCTGTGGGAGGAGCCATTTGCACGTAGGAGAAGGAACCTGGAGACACACGGGAGGCACCCGATGGAAATGTAGCAGTGACCCCTTCTGGTGAGCACAAAATGGAAGCACCTGTTTTCATAAGCAGATCCCGTCCCAGGAGCGACACGGGTGTCTGCGGAGAATACACAAATGAGTGATACAGGCGTTGACCAGCAATAGAAACAGGTAATAAATCAGTAAGGGGCAGGGACAATATCTTCCCAGCCAAGCCAACCAAGGAAACAGTTTGTGTAGACAGTGGGAAGTAGTCAGTGACAGAAGAACGCAAAGCTCCAGTGTCCACCAACATAGCCAGCTGTCTGTCACTCACCGTCACCAACAGCCGCGGATCAGCCCCTGAATGTAGAGCAGCGGCCATGCCTGCTGGGCACCCCTATTCACATTGTTCACCCCATCCATCCCAGCGGTGACCTTCGTCACACGACAGGGAAGGATAGTTGCCCTGGGATTGAGGAGCAAATCTCCAGGGAGCCCACGACCTCGGGCATTAAACGGAGTGCCTCTCCCCTGTGGATATCCAGAACCCTGTTGAGTGTGCTCAGCATGTGAGCAAGCTTTGGCCCAGTGTTCAGTAGAGCCACAGATATAGCACCCGCTGTAAGACGGGTTCAGATAGCGGCCACTCTGGGCCTGTGCCATGGACGCGCTGGCACCTCTAACCACAGATTGAGCTTGTAGGGGTTCTCTTGGGGCAAATGCAGCCTGAAAATGTTGACCCAACGGTTTAGAAGCTTTACGTTTATCCTGTAAATCTGCCAATTGTAATTTTGCGAGAGCTGCAGCTGCTATTTCCGCTTTAGACTTTTCTGAGACTTGGGCGTCGCGGTAGCGAGACAGCCTGAACACTATATGTGGTGAAAAAGCCTGTTCTGTGCGTGTCATGTACTCAGGATCATCATTAAGCAGGTCTTTAACGGGGCCAGGTAAGGCCTCCTTCAGATTGGTTCGGAACATTGCCTGCGACTGTATCTCTCTAGTGGGGTGGGCGCCTGTGCGATCCACTCATAATTGCACACATTTCTCAAAAACTGTGACGGATCCTGGTCTACTGTGTATGTGGGAAAAGTAGGAAAAGTAAGACACGTCTCCGGAAAGAGGCGTCTCACAGCATCAAAGATGAGCCCGTAACAGTGGGCCACCGGTGTTTCATGTGGGAAAACCAAATGCGCCAGATGCGCGCTCTGTTCACATGTGGCGGGGGTACACGCCCTAGTGCATATAGCACAGAAGTCACCGAGACAGAGTGGGGTTCCCGCGGACAGAGACAGAATTTTTCGGAGCCATGTTCTACCTCCTTGAGCCAATAGTGGTAATTGTTTTGCCAGAACAGTGATGTCTGTAAATTGATAAGGTTTATACACCTGCACTTGTCCAGGACCCAGTTGAATTAACGGATAATTGCCTACGCACCCTTGGAACTCCGAGTCATACATTTGTGTTTTTATTTTCTTTCAATAACTTTTTCATTCTAGCGTGAGCTGCCGCCTCCTTCTCTCTTTCCTCCTTTTGTTCCTCATCTGAATCTCTCATTTTATCAGGATCTTTCTCGTACTCCTCAAGTTTTGCCTTCAACCATTCTTTCTGTCTGTCTCTCCTATCTGATTGTCTCAGCCTGTCCAGACAATTTGACCGCTCCGCTAACTCCTCCTTCTGCTTGCTCCACACACTGGATAGAGGTGGGGTGAGCACCGGGGTATGAGACGACACAACGGGGGTCTTCCTTACTAATCCAAGGGGGGTGTGGGTGACCGCGCTCGACGCTAAGCCCTGATCAATGTCGTCCCAAGGAGTTTCGTTAGACTTTTCCTCTACGTCACTGTCGTTCTGTGACGGTGGGGACGACTTCTGTTCTTTACTATCCTCATGTGTCTTAGTGTACTCCAGGTGTCCACTAAAGTCCAGGATAGGGGCCATTATTACACTCGGTGAAGTCACATATGGTGGGGGGACACAGGGGCTGAGGGAGTCAATGAGGGGTAGATTCCACTTGAAAGTACCTCCTCCTCCTTCTCCGCCCGGGCGCGTGAGGCCATAATCATCATATGATACATTGCCAGATATTTCTGCCTTTTCTTTAATTCTTTTCTGAATGAACGGCAAGTTAGGAAGCTGGATTGAGAGGTGTTAGACTCTAACAGTCTCACACACCTCTCTTCACATTCTCCCATAGCCTCACAAATGGATGCGCATTGCGACCACGATAATTGTATACCCTGCATAGGGGCTAACCATTTGGTATACTGTTGAATGTTTATCACAGCTTTGTTTAGTCGACTTTTGAATTTATTATAATAATTTAATTATTTATAATTTATTATTTATTATTATTATTATTTTTTTTCTTCTTCCAATTGGATCCATAAATAAACAAATAAACAAATAAATCAATAGATTCTCTGAGCTCATTTTAGGAAAATCATCCTTTGCCACATTACATTTTGGGATGATTCCCTTACATTTGTCCGTCATTTTTGATGACGTATAAGGTCGAATAGGGACTCTAGGGACTTTTAACCCAGGGACTCCAACCCTTCTATCTCTTGGCCATTATTTTCGACTTTTATAGACGTACCGGTCTCTTCTGAGAATTCTCTTTTTTCGACTTTTATAGACGTACCGGTCTCTTCTTAGAATTCTCTTTTTCGACTTTTATAGACATACCGGTCTCTTGTGAGAATTCTCTTTTTCGACTTTTATAGACGTACCGGTCTCTTCTTAGAATTCTCTTTTTCGACTTTTATAGACGTACCGGTCTCTTGTGAGAATTCTCTTTTTCGACTTTTATAGACGTACCGGTCTCTTCTTAGAATTCTCTTTTTCGACTTTTATAGACGTACCGGTCTCTTCTTAGAATTCTCTTTTTCGACTTTTATAGACGTACCGGTCTCTTGTGAGAATTCTCTTTTTCGACTTTTATAGACGTACCGGTCTCTTCGGGGAATTCTGACCTCCCGGAAAAAATTCTCTCTTCTCTCTTCACACTGGATTTTTGTTCCGGTCCCAGACCGATCCTATCTAATATTATGCTCTAACGCTCGTGCACACTAATAACAACAGCCGTACAATAAGAGTAACAGACAGCCCAAATTTGATTATCCAATAGGAGAATTTATATTAAAAAAGGTTTCTCCTTACCTTTTTTAGTAGTTAGAGGGCCCTCGTAGGACTGTCTCAGACTCTCATTTTCCGTGAAGTTGGACTCCTCTTTTGTCCTAAACGATATAACAACGCGAGGTCGTCAAATCACCATCCCGGACGAGCCCCCAAATTGTTGGCATAAAGGATACTTTAATTCCATTCGTTACTCGTTTGATACCAGTGTTTACCTTAGTTGTCCTAAACCCAGTATCCTATGCCTTCCCAGATTCTTTATGGTGATGAAACAGACGACCGAAAGCTTAGAATATAAAAATTATACTTTTATTAGCCCTGACAGAGGAGTCTAATTAGAAGCGCCCGATTCCTATCTGTCCCTAGGTGGTACAGACAGAGAATAGTGCATTTCCCTACAATTCTAACATTTATAATATGTGTTTTAGAACAAAGAGGAGAGGTGTGGCTTGACTGGTCTTCCCCCTTCTGGAGGCAAGCTGAAGAGGAATGTAGATGTAGATTCCTTATCAGTCTCTTCTCATGCCCTCTCATGACCTTTTCTCTCCAGACCCCCCTATAACTCAAGGCAGAGTGGTTGCACAAACAGAAAACACAATACATCTTCTAACTCCTCCATCGTAGTCATTTTTATTTTCTACAACACGTAGACCACAAATGCAAAGTCCGTAGACAATGCGGTAATCAGAAGAAAACATAATCCATACGAGCTGCGGCTGCCAAAAAAACGCGCCAGCATTCGCTCTACCGGAACCGGAAGTGCTCCATATGACACCAAAGTGATATGGGTGAGTAAAACAACTTGTTTTATTACCGAAATAAGGCTCAAATTGTAAAAAACGTTACTTTTCCTTTAAGTTTCTGGAGTCACATGCATGATTTAATGGAAACAGAAAGTAAAAACCATATTGGAACATTCTCCATGGAGGTAGATATGTTTTATAGATAGATATGTGTTGAGGATTGTAGCCAAAGGAACAACATTTCCATGGAAACAAGCAAGAAGCCCTCCTTCTGGCCAAATAAGAGTTATGATTGTGGAGATGCAAGCCTGCTCACTGTAAAAACATGTTTTTCTAAAGTGTCCTTTCTCTAAACAAAATTGTAGCGCTGTCAAAAAGTAAAATGTACAAAAAAGTACTCATGTTGATATATCTAGTATGATATATACCGCAGATATTTCCATATTTTAGCATATCCCTAATATGCAAGCATTGGTGAACTGGTGATGAATTTGAATAGTGCATACAATAGTCAGTCAACATTCTCTGCCTCTCACCCCCAAACCTTTGTGGATGGCTTCCTTGTGAAAAAGATTTATAATAAAAAAGTATTATTGACAGCTTTAGGGCACTGTGGGAATCCAGACATCCACATAGAGAATAAACCACATCAATATTTTTCACACTTGCATCTCTCTGTACTGGCACTGGAGTGACTTCCCTCACCCCCTCAGCATGTCCTCTCTTGCCAATCAATGTTCATTTTACAGGCTCCACCACACCCCTCACATCCATCCCTGGGGCCTTTTGGACATCCCAGGAGCAGAGAGGAATGCGACTCTGGCTCGCATTGCAGTCTGAGGCGCAGATGGACGGGTCAGGCCCACGAGACAGGATTCGGCGTTCCAGGTCTTCAGTACTGAGAGCAGAAAGGATCATGGGAGAGCACTGGGCAGCCTGGAGGTACTGGCAGCCATTTGCAAGAGCGGATAGTCGCTAGTGGGATGCTAATGCACCATAACGGGCTGGATGGAGGGGTGACTGGGCAGAAGAGTTGGAGAATGGATGGAGTCTGTTTCCAAAGATGGAGAGAAGAGGAAAAATCTGCAGACATTACCATCTGCCTGAGTTGAACTGCCCCACAACTCAGAAACTGCAACCTAACTTTGAAATGAAAGATTGTTGTTATTTAATATTCTATCAAGATTGCCACATCGAATATGTTCTGTTCTCAAAAGATTACATAGTTGCAGCATCTATTGATTTTACATGTCCATCAAGCAGGATTCAATATTTTTCCCCGTAAGGATATAGATGTATGTGTCTATACAAGGCTTGAAACAATGACCCGTGAGCTTGGTGAGTGAATACATTAATACAATTGTGCCACTCCAAATTAACGAATGAAAATTAATTAGCTTATAGTAGGGGTATCTCATTTTTTGACTCTTAAAAACAGAACTATAGCTTATGTTAAAGTTGCTCTGTGTAACTCTTCTGGCGGAGGTCCATGATCTTTCTCTCTCTATGGAGATAATGCCTGGAATATTCCACAATATGGCATTACACATGTATATGTGCTAGCCGCCACATTCCAGATAGGAAGTTAGCATGGCTCCCCTGGCTCCCATTGACTTACAATAGAATATTGTCATCCCTCTCTCTGTAGCTGCTGCCGTGAGCCTCATCAGTTTGGTCTTAAAATGTTCATATAAACCCACTCTACATGATCCTGGTGTTTTTTTTTTGTTTTTTTGTTTTTTTTCCGTTATTTTGTCTGTTAAAAAATCCTATTCATAATATGGAGCCTGGCTCCAAATTCACTCCTACAACCGTGCCTTGTTGACTTGTACACTGGCAGTGTTTCCAACAAATTGTGTATTTTGTTTTTTTAAATTGGCATAAAATCGTCAAACATGAGTATTTTTGAAAGATTTTTTTTTTTTTTTACGTGAAGGGGTTCTGTTCAAAATGACATAAATATATTATATAAATAATACCATCATTTATTAACCAGTTATGTGCCAGTTTTTGCAGCATCCCACCTACTGCCAATCTGAAAAAATTTATAAAAAATAAATAGATAATTCTGCATTTTATTTTCCTATGTGACCGCTGTGACTGGCCTATCAGTGTGGATGTTCACTGTGACTTTGGGCCATTGTTTGTTTTTGAATAAAGTGAATTTGAAAAAAAAAAAAAAAAAAAGAAGTTACACTGGGAGTGTTTTGTACAAATTGTGTATTTCAATTTATAAACTAAAAAAATATATGTTTTACTTTTTTTAATACATTACCATAAATAATTAACCCTTTAGATGCCGGTTTGCGCCCAATACCAATACAGCAAATTAGAATTATATGCAATAATTCAATAATAATATACTTATTTTTACTCAAACAACCACAACCTAAGTTGTCATGATAACTGTACCTTTGGATACACACATTTCCCTTAAGGTGCAAGGGTTAAACAATATATCTGTATTGTACTAGGGCAAGATGCATTTTGCTCAAATAAAATTGGGTACAGGGCCTTTAACGTCTCTCCTCGCTCTTCGCCCTATTTGATTCTCCCCTGCCCTCTCTAAGTAAACCTGCATGTTGAAAAATCTTGAACAATCCACCTTTGTTTGCCACCTGTCTGTTGCTGTTTCGAGCTTAGTATTTGCCTGCATTTGTGGTGATGTTATGAGAAGAATGCAAGTCTCATTATGATTTTCACATTTCTTCAGCGCAAACTCAAATATTGGCCCAGTTTGAAGAAACACAAACATCGCGATATGACACAGCAGATCCTTTAAATAACCAACTCCTCACTGATGTGAATGTGAGAGAAAGAGATCCTGTGAAATGTAGCAAATAATGAGCTGCTTCAAACAAAGACAAATCCTCCACAGTGGTCTGAATAACAATTTAAACTATTTAATGTAAGCCAGGATTACATTAACGTCATCTGGGTTTTATTTTAGACCCTTTTTGAAATAAGGATTGGGAGGAAGATGCGTGAGTTTGTTCCCCATGCAGAAAAACAGTTATACATTTCAATGGGATTATGACTGATCACGCTACTTTAAAGGTGCACGGTGTAACCTTTTAGCTTGTCTTTATGGAGGTGGTATTGTTTTGCCTGGAAAGTTCCTCAGTATGGCATTAAGTATATCTTCCCTGCCTGCATTTATTCAAAGCACGTGTTTAAATTGTTCAAATACTGTAACTTAGCCGTGGGGCTTTTCTTGCTTGTCTCCACGGAGATATATAAATCTGCATTTTACATAATATATTCTCACTTAATTTAAAGCAAACCTATTATACAAAATTGGTGATACACAATGACACAAAGGATTCAGCAGTGCTACGTAGTTATTTTTGTACAAATGAAAAATCTGGTGCTATCCATCGGAGTTGCTGAGTCTTTGTTGTGATGACATTTACAGCGACGCTAGCTCCCACTGAACACTGCAGTTTTCTAACACAGATTTGTTTCTTTTATTAAATCTTTTCGATGAATATTTCAATTTAAAATGTGCTAAATATAACATAATGATCCATGTGTGCAGAAGATTATGAGTATATAGAAAGCTCAAGCACAATATGTCCTTTCAGTTTGCAATGGGGGAAAAAAAAACTTGAAGTAAGCTAAAACTCACAAATGATTCCTGTATAAAGAAATACTTTGTTTCTTGGCCTCTCAATCAACAAAAACTCTATGGTGACCATTGGCTATACACCAATACTAATCATTTGTGTAGTGTCAACTGTTCCAACCCTGTTTAAAACGCCTCTAATATAATATATATAATATATATTCTAATATATAATGGATAGAAAGATAAAAATGACTTCCACTGTTTGTACGTCACAATTGCTTACTCGAGTTCGCTTCAGTGTAAACAAAAAGAACCAGCGCCGAACGTACCACTTTGTGCAAACTTAGCTTTTGACACAGACAAGTCTAACCCAGCTTGTCAGTCATCCACGCTGCAAAATAAACATTGTATTGGTGAAAAGTCAGAGTCGCCAACAAGTGCACAATTCAGTGAGACGGATGGCAGACAGCAGGACGGAGATGGAGGGAGAGCGAGAAGGAGAGCAAGAGGTTGTGTGCGGCAAAGTTCACTCATTCTAATCCCTTTGGCCGAGAGCTGTGAGTCAATTATTCTCCATTTGTCTTTTATCTGGGCACTACTGTCTGAGCATGGGTCCACTCTACGGCGTGTCAGGCTCTTATTGATGCTGTCTGGGCTAAAGCTCTCTCACGATTCCAAAGACGAGCGCTTGGACGTGCCAAGGCCGGGGGGGTAATTGTGACACAAATTGGGGTTGGTTTCACAGGTGACTTCTATTAGGTTTGGGAAAAACTGAGAAATGGAGGAATGGGAATGTATTGAAAAGTCTGGAGGAAATAGTGGTGTTATAAAGTTTTAGGTAAAGTTTGCAACAAATTGAAAGTGAAGAATGGTGGACACAAATGGTAACGGTATAGGATTCTTGTATCTTGTATCTCAACTCTTGATTATAACTCAGGTTCTGTATTACACAAAATGGATTCTTCTGAGCTTTAAGCCATGTTATAATGTTAATCAAAAACATAACCGGTGTTGCGTTTTGTTTCATTCACACATGTTTGAGTAATCTTGGTTTATTAGTCTATCCAAAAATGTTGTGATGCACCTTACGATATCTACCTTGTTTTCAAGATAACATCTACCTTTACTTTAGTAGAAATAGGCTATTTCAGGCCTGAAATCATTAAAATAATTCCAGTGGTTGTGCATGGAATTTAAAAACACAGTGGAGCACTTCCTGTATGACATCACAAGGTGGAGCAGTGTGTTTTCCGCTTGAGAGACCCATACATTGACCTCAGGGATTTGTCTTCAGATTTTGAGCTTGGTTTGGGCTGGACCACCTTAGCTGGAGGATTACCTACTGTGCAAGTTTGGAGATAGTCAGAAAACACCCACCCAGACACAGTGGTGGCACGGTGACTGAGTAGCAAGAAGCTTCCGGGTTCGATCCCCAGGCCTTTCTGTGTGTGTTCTGTGTGGAGTTTGCATGCATGGTCTGGGTTCGATCCCCGGGTCGCCCGAGCCTTTTTGTGTGGAGTTTGCATGTTCTCCCCATGTCTGGGTGGGTTTCCTCCGGGCACTCCAGTTTCCCGGAAACATGCACTATAGGTAAAATCCTCCAGCTTAGGTCCTGACCAAACCTGAAGCAAGAAGATCATGGAGATGGTCCCCGGGCGCAGTAATGTGCTGCCCACTGCTCCTAATAACAGGATGGGTTAAATGCAGAGAAGAATTTCTCCTGTGTGAGATCAATAAAGTTGCTTCTTCTTCTTCTTCTTCTTCTTCTTCTTCTTCTTCTTCTTCTTCTTCTTCTTCTTCTTCTTCTTCTTCTTCTTCTTCTTCAAACTCCTCACAGAGTCCCCAGAACCTTTTGCTGTGAAGTGTGAGTGCTAGCTACTCGACTAGCATGCTTTGAAAGAATGGGTGCAGTCAAAAGAAAGAATCTTTATACACTGATTATTCAACAATTTTGTATCTGACTTCCATCTTTGAGGCTGGATTGAAAAAAGATCCTTTGTATTTTAAATAGATCCCTCCAACCTCAGCCTGTATCCTTTTTATAGTAATATGAAATGAGGTAACAGCAACAACAGTCAAAGAAAAGAATATATTCAGAGTCACAATGCACATCATGTTTTTGCCTCTCCCTATGGGTGACTGCTCACCTGCTAAATGCACTGTTATCGCACATTTTGCTACATGGTGAAAAGTGGTTCTCTCCTTTTTAGAATTGTAACAAACAAAACAGCTGCTTCAGACACAGCCCTGTAGAGATTATACAGAAATAACAGTGATGTCATGTCCTCCATAACCAGGTGATACTTAGGCACTTAAAACTGTCTGAGCACTGTCTGAGTTCTGTCTGGATTAATGATTCCTTAATGTACAATGCTTTAGTTCCCAGCGGAGGAAACACTGTGAAGCCATTACTGTATAAACCACTTGACCATGTGTTTCACCACGGCAACTAGACTGTTTGCCATTTTAAAACATAATGTTCCGACAGCTTTAACGGTGGTCATGTCGACGTAGTTTTTTCTGATCATGACTACCCCTGAAACCGCCTCGAAGTAAGGAGTAAACTTTATTATATAGCGCTTTTCACAGACATATAGTCACAAAGTCACAAAGTGTTTCACAGTAAAAAGTCATCAAAAGTGTACAGCAGAGATACAGTCAATATATCAACAAGTTTAAAATGCCTGCTTAAAAAGTTAAGACTTTAGGTGCTTTCTGAAGGCATCCACAGGGCGTTGAAAGAGGCAATTCGTTCCTTTAAAGGAGCGGTCTCCTTGAGTTTTAAAACTTGTTTGACGAACCATCAGCAGGTTCTGCCCTGATTTCTGCCCCTGGTTTGATCAGATCCATGAATGAGGGATTACACCGACTCATTTTAGAACTTAGTGAGTAATGTAATAGGTAAGAGGTATTTTTACAAATGCCATTTTAAGGATCTCCAATGTACATTTGTTGTCTATTTCCAACCTTACTTGGTGCTTTTATCCCTTTTAATGACATTCAAAACAGATTATATTAAGGAACTATTTTCCAATTCTCAATGACACAATTAAGGTCGTTTTCACACCAGGAAAGTCCGATAGTTCACTTACTTTGGTCCGGACCAAATTTTTATTTTTATTTTTTATTTTGGTGCGGTTCGCTTTCACACTGCACTTTTTTTGTAAGTGGACCAACATCTGTAAACAAAAGCACGTGTGCTGAGGTCAATCAGCCATTGGACAGAAATGAGCCATGTCAAAACGCCGTGTCCAAACACGTGAAGGAGGAGAATCATGGCGTTACGTGCTGTTTTCAATGTAGTCACAGCGATATGGTTTGCACAGTTTTTACAGTTCGCACAAATGTTTGAGCAACATCGTGAGGTTTACACTATTGTACAATCAGCTAATTTCCAAACGACGAAGACACAGGGCAAGACGGCTACGGAGGACAGCGCTCATGTGCGCGCATCAAGTTCTGACTCTTGATCTTCATGCAAAACGTAAGTAAGCCTTGTTTAGTTTTGTTTCATCAGCCTCGCTTTCCCATAATGCTCGACATACGACGGGAGCTCGTTAAGTACAAAAAGCCATTTGTGTCGGATCGAGTCCGGTCTGCATTCTCACCTCAAATGAACCGCACCAGGATTCGAATGGAACCGTGCCGAGACCCAGCTTTTTAGGTGGTCTCGGTTCACTTGTTTGCTCCGGATCAAGATTTTTGGTTTTTATTCACACCAGCCCAAAAGGTCCGAATCAAAGGAGCAAACGAACTCTGGTTCATTTTAAATGAAGCAAACAAGGCAGGTGTGAAAACGACCTAAGTGAGAGCACTAACTGAAGGGTAGACTTGTGAAGTGCCTTGCTTATAGATACAACAACTGTACACAATGATAGGAGAGGCATTGAATTGTAATTTTCTTTCCAACTGGCCACTAAAAACCTAAAATCTAATTCTACCATTTGGCAATAGTCAGCAAAGTACAAACACTCCCAAACTGTCTGCATTAGACCAGTGTGTACCTGAAGACTACACTTTGACAGACATACACACTTGACTGCATAACTTACACCTCTCCATTGACATCTAATTAAGACCTAACATGGTTTCATAACGCATCCTAATTTCCTGCTTTACGCTGCCTTCGCTCTTTTGGAGGACCATCAGAAAGAGCTTTGCCAATTAGTTTTTAATTGCACCTCAGTGGATCAATGGGAGAACATTATGCTCAATAAGACTTCCTCCTCCCTTTTTAATGCTAATGAGAAAGTCCATTTTCAGGGAGAGTTGCCAAATGTATCTGCAAAGTCACTCTTAATGGTCCGCTGAGGTGCCAGGCGAGACAAAACACCAACCGCAAAATCAGTTTACAGGCCCAAGGGCACGTCAGCATCGCCCGCAAAGTTCCTTATTGATAAATATTGCCGTTTCACTAACCCATAATCCCATTTTCTATCATTCAATAATATCTCTCAGAGGGTGGACATTGGAGGCAGCTGTTGTAAAACCAAATGTTGTTTAAACTGTGAGTATAACATTTCTGACACTTTATGCAATTCAGAAGGTTTTTTTTTTTGTTTTATTTTCAGAATCATGTTTTTGGCTTTGGTTGCTTGTTAGTTGAGTCATCCACTACTATTATTAATGTTACTGCTACAGAACTAGAGCTAGCTGTTTGTTGTGATGAGTCAGTATTCATTCCTGAAATAAATTGCTTATTATTTCTCAAAACATTTTAATCCTAATGTTGAATATTGGCGGTGATTCCTCTCTGTTTTCCAACATGTCACAGTTAAACATAACAGAATATATAGTGAGGGCATCTGCAATCAAAAGGTACAATAATCTGTCAGTGGCCAAGCTGCAAACATTGCCACCTTAAATAAAATGCCTCTGTAATGAATGCATGATTATAAATCATAATAATAATGGTGGAAACATTTCAAATCCATTTAGAGTAATATGGCTGGTTATGAGAGGAAGGGCATCTGACATTAAAAGTCCCATATTACACAAAATTGATTCTTGTGAGCTTTAATCCATGTTAGAATGTTGTTAGTAATCTTTTATTATTAGTCTGTTTACATCTCCAAAGCTCAAAATGCTCTGCTCCACTTTGTGATGTCATGAAGCGGTAGTTTTCAAGTTATCAGCGACCTTTTACCTTTAGTTGTGGAGCATTTTCTGTATTACCACATGAGATCACAAGGTGGAATAGTGTTTGAGAGAAGAACTTAGCCTAAATAGAAAGAAAATAGCCTAAAATGTGCCCTTTAAAGATCCCATGACATGGTACTTCTTGATGCTTTTATGTGGCTCCTTAATGGTTCCCTAATACTGTAAATGAATCCTTCTTCAAAATCAACACTCAGTGCATGAGAAACAGAGATAAGATGAGAAAGAGTATTTTTTCTCTCTCTGGAACACTCCATAATGGGCGTTGTTGCTTGAATGCAAATGAGGAGAAAAGAGCTGGCCTATAGTAGAGGGTGGGGGCGTGGCCAAACTCTCCGCTCTGGCTCTGAGCGCTCAGCTGATCCATTTCCGTGTTTTTGCACGGGGGGAGAGATTTGAAGCGTTCCATTGAAAAATAAACACATTTCCACAGAAAATAAAATTAAACCACTGCTGTTCAAAGGTCCAGAGGCTCAGATAAAGGACTTCCGAGCCTAGAAACACTCGGACGTGCCTCCAGGCAAAAAAAAAAAACGCATTTCGCATTGCCTAGCGCATTCGCAGTCCAAACTCTCTGGGCGTGATTTACAGAGACGCTGAGTTCAGACAGACGGGGGTGGAACTGCATTTGCATTTCTTTTTTCGATCTGACGTCAATAAGGTGCCTTGTTCAAAATCGCCCGTTTGAGCTCCGATTTTTTGTAACACAGAAACCCTAACCCTCGCAAATGCTCAGTTTAGACATTTCGCAACTTTTAACCATGGGGGGGGGGGGGGGTCTAAACAGGGTAGGGGAGCTCACATTAACGTTCAAAAACCTCAGAAAGTGAAAATTTAATGCCATGGGACCTTTAAATGAAATGTCTCTGAACTGCATCATTATAAAATATAGATAATGGTGAAAAGCGTCCCAATCCTTTTAGAGCAATCTGGCAGGTTGTGAGAGGAAGTGTGTCTGACCAAAAAAGAATCGCATGGACTATTCATTGTGTATTTAACAGTTTAAACATTGACATTTTTATAATACCTTCCTTCTATTGTGGTTGCCAGCACACAGGGGCACAGCTCAAATTTCTTCTTTCTTTTCTTTTTCCATGTTTTGTTGAATAGATCCACAGTATACAATGCATATGTTAGAATAGTCTCCCTCCACAGCACATTCTATCCTCCACGGTCTCGTATTATGGAAATTCCTCACCATCAGACAGTACAAGAACATAAAAAAGAAAAACATCTTACAACACATGTACGCAAGAGTTGTTTCCTCCTTCACCCACATATTCAAGACTCTTCTCACTCTTCCACTGGGATGTACTGACAAAGACCCTTTCATACAAATGCATTACTTTAACAGCTAATCTCTGCAGGAAGAACGCATGTGTGGAGCTCGAAGGATTTGAAGTCTTACAATCACGTGTGATCTATGATTCATGGAGAGAGCTGTTGATAAATTTATGGATGTCTGTTGGAGCAGTTTTCTTTTGGCAGAATCAGCAGATGGGAACAATATTAAACTCCTCAGTGCCATGTTCTGGTGGGTACAGAGTCTAGTGCTGCTGTCAATGGATGTACAGAGTATGGGCAGTACAAAGATTTTTACTGTTTCTTTTGTTGTTGTTGTTTTCGTTGTTTTCTGTGACAATGGCATCTTGAATCAAGCTAGTCAGTATTTTTCATACAATTTGATTTTGATTTCAAAGTACAGGTTTTGCTCTGAAAACTCAAAATATCAATAGGAGTTCTATCCAGGGGTTTCAAAATGATGAAAAATAGGATTGCTGCCATAGCGACTGACAATTTAATTCTAAATACTATGCCTTATGAATGGGAAAAGTTTTCAAAATTTTGCAGATACCAAGAAGGTGAAATAAATCCAAAAATGTGTGACAATTTGATGCTTATTTGGCATTTCGTATTTGAAAGCCCTACTCTGTTAGAAGCTCTGTTACTCTAGATAGCTTTATTGAGCGTTTTTACACAATCTGACCAAAAACAACTGACTTGATTGAAACTACAACAGGTGAGATGATTTGTATTCTGACGTAAAATTACTGTTACAAACAAGCTAGCAGCTAGTTGGTCACTCTCACCTTTTTTCTTATTGAAAATCAAACTCCAAAACAGGACCATCAATGCTCGTATTGATCACAGGCTTCTGGAAGTTTATTGTTTAAAGTTGCTCTATGTAACGTTTCGGTTACGGGTCCATTACATTCTATGGAGATGTCATTGCTCTGCTTCGAATGTTCCACAGTATGACATTAAACAGGCATACTGACTGCGGGCAGGATTTCCTCTTCACAGATCTGACCTGTTACATCGCCTGGTGTGGTCTCCATGGTGATAGTTTTATCACCATGGACCCTCTACCAGAAAAGTTACCCAAGGCATCTTTTGTATTTTTTCTTGACTTTTCAGACTATATTTACACATTTTTGACAGGTTTTGCTAATTTGTTCATTGTATCACTATGGTAACTGAACATTTTGCCAAGAGAGGTATATTAAAAAAAAACAACAACAACATGATGTCACTGCAAAGGATCAATTGCTGATATCTAGCAATATTGTTACACTGTTCAGGTTATACAATATACAGATTTTGCATATGTTGTTTTGTTATGAATGAATAATTTAAAAAAAAGTGTATTCAGGGCGTTTACATGAGAACGCTTACGGGTAAAAACGACAAAATATTTTATCGGAAGTGCCTTACGTTTAGACGGTGATGGCATTTTGAGGGCTTAAAAACGCAAAAAACTGAAACCGCACTCCAAAGAAAAGAAAAGAAAGAAAACTTGAATACGCTCCGCCGTAGCGTTTTCATCTACACTGCCCAAGACGCAAAACTCTGGTCAAATCTGCTGACGTCGCGTACGTGTTTACGTCACATACGTGTTTACGTCACATACCTTGTTTATGTCCACACATTGTTGCGCCTTCGTTGCTTTATAGTTGAACTGACCACACGTAATTTTTTTTGCTACCAGTATCCATGTTTTGTTTTGCTTTTCACGGCGCAGATGAGAAGAATGAAGATTCTAGGCACGCGCGCGGACATAGTGATAATGTATCACAGCGCCACCTAGCCGCCTGGCATGCATACCCAATTGAATTCCACACACTTTTGCGTCACCGTACGCACGCTGATTTCCTCCTGAAAACACTCGTCTAAATGCTCGCCTAAAAAGTGAAGACATATAAACGTAGTTTGCATTGGTCTACTACTTCCTTATGTGAACTTTAGCCATTGGGGAAAAGGATGAAGGAGATATATGTTTGCACAAGACAACAGCTTGTTTAAACAAAGATGGCCGACCAAGACTAACATTCACTCACATGTTGTTGGTACATTTAAATAATTAGCTGTCGCTGTCTTCTGCACAGTCTGTAAATGAAATATGTGCCATTTCCATAGTAAGTTAATTGTTTTCCTATGTTTTGCTATGCTGTTTTTAACACTGCACACACGATTACACAAACAGACAGAATGCAGAATTTGGTTTATTTGACAAAAAAGTGGGTATGTGTGTGAAATGATGCAAGACATATGCATATTACAGAACCTCCCATCTGGAACCAGTGCCACGTATGTCAAGGGGCTAATTGCATCAGGAAAACACTGCAGGATGGAGGCGTCGACTACAAAATCAGATTAAATCCCAAATGTAAAAATGGAAGATAGATTTTGACACATAAAATGAAATACCTTGCTATAAATGAATCATGCTCCAAAAATCTTGACTCTGTTTTGCAATATTGCTGCAATACTGTTGTTCAGGAGAGATTTCCCAAAAGAGACGGGATTTGATTAAAGTGGGATTGCATATGCGAGTGGTGTAAACAATAGCTTTCTAGACATGTAAGATTGATGTTTATTTCACATGATGATACTGAAGACATCGGAGGACATTGTGTTTCATTTCTTTTCATGTACATATACGGAGCAGTTCCTTTTCTACCCGGCTTTGAACGCATTATACAAAACAAATTTAACACCTTATTTTGGATATTCTGCATATTCTTTCTTCATGGAGATGTTATTGCCTTGTCTGGAACGTTTCACAGTATGGTATTAAACTTTTCTGTCTTCATGGAAACCAGACCAAGTTACAGGTCAGATCAGTGGAGAAGCAACCCCGTTCACTGTCAGAATGCCAGTTTTCTCTGTATTTTTGAGTTATAAAACCAAATGTAATTTAATAAATGTAAGGTAGAGCTGTTGTCATACTGTGGAACATTTCAGACAGCTCAATGATATCTCCAGAGAGAAAAGCATATGACAGATTCTCCACCAGAAAAGTTACACAATGCACATTTATTTTTAATGTATTTATTTTATTTAAACAAGGACAGTGCACAGAAGACATTAATCTCCCAGAGGAAAGATGTTCTGTATCAGTTTACAATTAAACAATTACCTCATGGCTTATGGAATGTTAAAATGATGGAAAGGATCGAGATGAGCACCAAGAAGCTCTCAAGTGTAGCTCATGTTATTTTATGTTATTATTCGGGGCCCAGACACCTCTTCCAACTCCTCCGGTGGGACCCCACGGCGTGTGACATGCAAATAAATATACATGTGAACAATATAAGCAATGCGTGAAGAGTCCCTCAGTCGTCCAGGTAGAATCCATGATAAAAGGAGAAATTCAATTTGTCAACTGGACAAAGTTTGTTGGGTCGAAAACGTTTCGCCGCTCATCCGAGAAGCTTTGTCAGTTCTGGTTCTAGTGCTGGTTAGACCCTGTTTATATCTAGCTGCAGGGAGGAGCTCACTACACTGAAATAGCTCAGAAACTATCTCAACTAATCTGTTTCTTTTGTTTTTCGAATTTCTCTGGCATCTAGTTTAGCATCCCTATTTAAGCCTAACGACCCTCTCCACGCCTCTGCTCTGAAAATCCTCTGTAGTTTTTCCGAAACGCCAGCCAGGTACAGAATCCGAACCCAGGAGGAAAGGGGTAGCGATTCCGTACCTGGCTGGCGTTTCGGAAAAATGACAGAGGATTTTCAGACAATATGAAATCCCAGTTTATTTCAAACCCACAAACAATTTAAGACAAAAACTCGTCCACCCAAAGGACAAAACACCGAGCCACAAACAAAGCAATGTGGTCTACTCCATTCAGTGTAGTGAAGACTGCAGTGAGCGCTATATTGGAGAAACAAAACAGCCACTTCACAAGAGGATGTACCAACACAGGCGGGCGTGCCAGAGTGGACCGTCATCTGCCGTACATCTTCACCTAGAAGCCACGGGCCATTCTTTTGAGGACAGTGAGGTTCAGATCTTAGCCAAAAGAACTGGTTTGAGAGGGGAGTTAAAGAGGCCATTTTTGTCAAAAAAGAGAATCCGTCGTTAAACAGAAATGGGGGAGTTAGACATAACTTGTCTCCCATTTATAATTCGATTCTCAAACAAAGTCAAAAACAGACAAAGAAACATTAGGGCAGACAAGCCAGGGCAGAGGGGTGGAGAGGGTCGTTAGGCTTGAATAGGGATGCTAAACTAGACGCCAGAGAAATTCGAAAAACAAAAGAGACAGATTAGTTGAGATAGTTTCAGAGCTATTTCAGTGTAGTGAGCTCCTCCTAGGGCTGAATAGATATGCTAATACTAGACGCCAGAGAAATTCGAAAAACAAAAGAAACAGATTAGTTGAGATAGTTTCTAAGCTATTTCAGTGTAGTGAGCTCCTCCCTGCAGCTAGATATAAACAGGGTCTAACCAGCACTAGAACCAGAACTGTCGAAGCCTCTCGGATGAGTGGCGAAACGTTTTCGACCAAATAAACTTTGTCCAGTTGACAAATTGAAATTCTCCTTTTATCAATATATGCAATAAATAAAACATGACCCAGAATTTTGAACTACAGTGGAGCTCGTGTTGCCTGCATGCCCACCCAAGACTACAGACTTTTAGAAAATTGTGTGAAGAGGTAGTCTGATAATTCATTATTTTTCATTGCAAATGTTACCAGGATATTTGAGATGTCTCCCACATTTGAGAGAGTGCTACACATACACACATTGTTTGACTGTAGTGTACCACAATGAGCCAGGTTGTGGTATTGGACTTGTTTCAGATCCTCCTGCATTCAAACATAAACGGAGGGACTGCAGAGCCAGGCAACATCACTTGGGGACCTTTCATAATTTTAAATTATGATAAGCCATTGATTGCACTCATTTCAAAATCACATAGCAAAACAAACCACCAAATGTAATTTATTACATCTACTATGTTATGGGAGTTGATGATTTTGGCCAGAAAAGAAAGAAGAAGCTGTAAGTAAAACCAAGCCAAGTGCATTCTGTTAACATAATTTGGAAAACTGTTGGCCATTCACAGTTCAGACAGTTGGAGCAACAATACCAGATGGGTAAATGACCATTATAACTATTCTCAAGTACCTTTTGGACATCTTTCAATGCCTGACCTTTCATGCTCAATAAGATACGAGTGACAACAACCAATGTCAAATGAAGCGATATTTTATTTCCATTTTAATTTAATAGCCAGACCAACCTGAGTGACCTGTATGTAACACTAATGCTAAATGAGCTGTAGAGGCCTCGGTGTGTGTGTGGGCTGTGGTGACCAGCTGTCAGGAGATCTTTGAGTACTTCCAGTGAGTTTCCTCAGATGCTGAAAAGACCTGTGGACTTAATTGGAGAGATGCGGTGCTCCATCCCATTTTAATCAGAAGTTATTGCTGCTTCCTGTGGGTTCAGTTTGTGGCCAAGTTTGAGGCCAAGAGGAGAAAAGGAGCAGATAACAGGTTACCTTACTGCAATTTTATTTTTTTCTTGTTGTGAATGAGATGTCAACAGTGTGATAGGCTGGAGTAATAGGTGTACAACACTATATTCATTCAACTTTTTATAACAAAATAGTAAAATAAACCCTGATATAAACAATGAAATAAACATTAACTAACCAAACAAAATGTGGATAAAATGGATACACACAAGAGGAATTTGTGTAAAATGGACATACATACAGTGCACTGAATACATGTACCTAGAATACATATTTGGATTCTCAGTAACTATATTCTGGTCCAGTTACTTTTTCATTTGGTATTCAGAAGACAGCTAAATTAAAAGGAATACATTGCGGTACTTTGTCATGTCATTTTGGCTTTGTACTGCATGGTGTTAGTGAGATGAATGAAAGTATATGTGCATTTTTTTCTCTACTTAGACACGTGTTAATGCATGACAAACAGGGCAACAAAAATAAAGCATTCTGTAACACTATGTAATAATTTTCTCACAAAAATATAATACAGCTTGGTGTAAAAGTATACAAAAATACTGTACTCTGATTGACCCATGTATCAGAATACAGAATTACAAAATATATTTTAATTCAGTTATTCAGTATTCTGTAATGAAATAAATTTATTAGTATTACACTACCAACAGTCACGCACACACTACATACTTCCTAGGCAATGTGGGTGGCAAGTGTTTTGCCTTAGGACACAACATCAGTTTCCATTAACCACTCCACTTCCCTGTAACACATGGTATTCCCTGCGGTCTCCCATTCAAGTACCATCCAGGCCTGGCCTTGTTTAGCTTCCAAGATCAGACATGCCTGGGAATTGTCAAAATAATGAAGTAATTTATTAACTTTAATCTAACCTTTTTGTTGTGAGGTATAATTAGTACATTACTGTGTCAAGCTAAGTCAAGTCAAGTAGCTCATGGTACTCAATGTACTTCAAATGCCTTCAGGTATAAAATAATGTGCTGAACGAAACATACCATAGCTTATAACCTGCATTCAACATTTCATCGTACGACCGCACTCATTTGAACAGCATTAGTTTAATTACAGTAATCAGATCAGGCCACGGAGAAAGCCACTAGCAGCCATGCGCCGTACAATTCCATTTCGCTATACTGTATGAGAAAAGCCAATCTGAACCTGCTTATCCTCTTAAACAAAATGCACAGCAAACATGTGGAGGGATGCCAGGGCACCGCCGGTGAGCTAGGGCGGGATGGGGGCTGATTAGCGCCCGGTCCATGTGGCACAGTGCAACAGGGCGGATGAACTGCAGTTAGCTTTAATTGGATGAGTATTATCACGTCTGGCAGCTCGCGCCAACATTCAATGAGCTCTCTGTTTGACTGCCTTCTGTGGCAGTGTGGCTGTAATTAAAAGTTAGGCATATGTAAGAGTGTGTAGTGGTGCAATGTAAACATGCAAGGGACACACACACAGCTAATGGGGTTTTAGACTTTGTAATAGTGGGAGCTGTTTGCCTGGGCTAAGGTTAGACATTTTGTTTTCTATTTCTTGTAGTTATATTTCTACATTCCTTCAGCCACTGTATAAGTACTAAGATTACTTATACAGTTGTTATAGCTCACCCACACACTAAACTAAACAAAATTTACTTAGCCATGTTAATGCTATATTCTTAAAGATATCGTTGGAATTTTTACAATGTTGTGTTGTTGAGTTCAACTGACTATACTCGGTTAATTTTTAAAAAATATTTTTTTGTTTTGTTTTTGTTTAATTAACCCGTTTAGGTGATTCAGGATTTTGTCAGTTTTCCGTGATATAAGTCCCTGCTCCTCCATACTGGGATACATCAGCCCTTAATGAGCCATAAAGCTCAGTTTTAAAGTTTATTCCTCAGACTGGAATTATATCATACATTACTATAAAGTTTAGACTTTAGTAACTTCTTTTGTTATGAACATCATTCAACTACTTTGTGTGCAAATAGTGCTAAACAAATAAACTTGCCTTGCCTTTTCAGTGAGCTAAAACGGTCTAATCCGTGTTTTGTTTTTTGTTTTTTAATATAGACAAATCTCTTGCCAGAGAAAGCTTTGTGATAGTTCCATACATTACACAAATAGATGTGTGAAGAGTCCCTCAGTTGTCCATGTAGAATCCATGATAAAAGGAGAAATTCAATTCGTCAACTGGACAAAGTTTGTTTGGTCGAAAACGTTTCGCCGCTCATCCGTCAGCTCTGGTTCTAGTGCTGGTTAGACACTGCTTATATCTAGCTGCCGGGAGGAGCTCACTACACTGAAATAGCTCTGAAACTATCTCCACTAATCTGTCTTTGTTTTTCAAATTACTCTGCCGACTAGTTTAGCCTCCCTATTCAAGCCTAACGACCCTCTCCACCCCTCAATCCAGGGCAGAGGGGTGGAGAGGGTCGTTAGGCTTGAATTTCTCCTTTTATCATTACACAAATACATTATTTTAGATTAATAACTACAGGGAAAATCAATACTACAGTGTCCAGTTTAAATTGTCTGAATAATTCATAATATAGGACCATTAGGAAGCTACATTGGCCCTGTAACCATTTAAATTCAATTAGTTTTGTGGCCACTACAGGGAAATGTGTGGGAAATATTTGACCCATCATCATTTAGTTTATTTAGATTTTTTTACAGGGGCCAGGTACAGGAGCATTAAGGAATACTGAAGAGAGGCTTTGTACCAGACTATCAGAGCTAATTTCCATCTGCAGCCCCTGAAACATACAAAAAATAGAATACACAAATAGCATAAAACAATGCAATCTATGGATAAATATTAACAAAAAGTACAACAATATTAAAGGTCCCATATTATGCTATGTTCTGGTCTACTAGTATGTTATAGTATTTCCTTATCCTATCCTATCCTTACAAACATACCTAGAGCTGTGTTTTGTTTCATTCACACATCTTTAACACACAAACCCTGGATATTTAGGGCTGAGTTCTCTCAAACTGAAAACACTCTGTTCCACCTTGTGATGTCATGTGGTAAAATAGGAAGTGCTCCACTGTGTTTTTAAACTCCATACACGTTAAGTAGAATTGTTTGGATCATTTCAGCCCATGTAGTATTATGCAAATCTCTACTGAATTAAAGGTAAAAGGTAGCTGCTAACGTGAAAACTACCACTTCATGACATCACAAGGTGGAACAGAGCATTTTGAGCTTTGGTGTTGTAGACAGACTAATAATAAAGGATTACTCAAACACGTGTGATTGAAACAAAACAGGTAACAACATTATAAGTCTTAAAGCTCATAAGAGTCAATTTTGTAATATAGGACCTTTAACTCTTTCTCTACCAGCCTGTTTTCAAAATCTAAGCCCTTGTCTACCAGAGATTCAGAGCATTTTCACTGATTTTTCAAGACTCACAGAATACTGAGTTCTTTCACTATATAAACGTAGCACACATCAAAATAAAGTGTTGACTCTCATCTTTCACCTGGAAAAAAAATTATGTTTCTAACCTTTTCGGTTCTCAAGTAATTGATAGTAGAACATAGCAAAGTTTCAGCAAAAACACTGTTTTTTGACAACAAATTTGAGAAAATGACCTTTTTGTGAAATACACCTTTTTGTGTATTACAAGCAGATAAGTGACTTTGACATCAATACTTATTGATTTAGTGACACCTCAAACATCTAAAATAACAGAGAAAGATTTTTGATTGCAAATTTTTTTTTTAAATGTACAAATATAAGAAATAACTATATACAAATTGACAAAGAGAACAATCTTGAGAGAATAACAACAGTTACAATAACAACAGAACAATGTGTGCACGCGCGTGAACAATGTGTGCATGTGCGTGAACAATGTGTGCACGTGCGTGAACAATGTGTGCACGTGCATGTATGCGTGTGTGTGTGTGTGTGTGTGCGCGCGTGTGTGTGTGTTGTTGGCCTTCAGGGAGAGCGGCAAAGTACTGGCGAGCATAAAGGTTTGTCTGCTCAGTAATGTGTGCCAGCAGCTCATTCGTGATGAGGAGCTCAAAGAAGTCTGCTGGCACGTCAGACTTCAGCTCCGCTGCAGCGCTCCGGAGTCCAGGGGTGGCTGTGAAGGGAATCATGTTGGGTTCCCAACATTTTGTTGCCACTCCACACTTTGTGTGGCAGATGCACCACCTGTAAAATGACAGAAATGTACAACATTACCTAATGTAATTTTTTTGTATTGCTGCAATGTAATGGGGAGAATATATATATTTTTTTACCTTTCTTCTCCGCTTTGCGAGCAGAGGTCCCCACCCCTGCTCGCAAAGTAGGTCCTCTGCTGGATGAAGGCTCTGTAAATGGGAAATTCCTTCACATCAATAGTGGCATTTTACATATACAATTTTACATATACACACACACATACCCAAGCATAAACCTTTACATACACACACACACACACACACGCATAAACCTTTATACACATAGCTACGCACGCGCACACACGCACGCGCACGCACAGACACGCACACACACACATGCACGCCTGCATTCATTCACACAGTAGCTCCCGGACATTTGGACAAGAGGGAAAAAGTGCATGCAGGCAGGGAGGAGATAAAGTAAGTTCATTCATTGATTCACCACACAGCACGTAAACTTAGTTCTTACCCATCTCTTCCTCTGGAGAGGGGGATCTGCTTCTCCCAGAGGATCCCGACGGCAGCCGCTCATCGGGCGGCTCGGGGTCTGGCTCGCTGGACTCAAATTCGCTGTCCTCCGGGTCTGAGACCCGAATAGACATGGCCCCTGCCTCGGACAGACGAGATCTCTTTCTTGCCATCCTTGCCTGATCCGGCGTGTCTCCGCGGTCCTGTGGTCCGGGACCTTGGGTCCCAAGACCACTCCGACCGCTCGGATCACTCCGTAAAAACCGATCGATAGTTAGCTGCCGCTAGGCAGCTAACGCCATATTGCTCCACTACTCAGTACACACGGGTGAGCGCTTCTGGGCTCTCCGCCCCCGATCGCCAAACTAACACACACACGATCACCACCTAGGGGTTAGATGTGTGAATTACACCTTGAACTATGAATTACAAGTTGCTCCCGGACGTATCCTAGCAACCCCCGCTGAAAAACGGCTCTGACGTCAATCGACGTCTCGGTAGACTACGTCTGGAATCGCTCTGACGTCAAACGACGTCTCCGGTAGAGAAAGAGTTAAAGGCAAATTAACGTTTTTTTTACAATCTGAGCCTTCTTTCGGCAATAAAACAAGTAGTTTTACTCACCCATAGCAGTTTGGTGTCAATTGGAGCAGTATCGCAGAACTTATGTTGAGCCGTTCTGTTCTACTAATGATCTCGTATCCGTTAACATGGTGCTGTATCATTTGCTCGGGGCATTACTTTGCGGTCTCCAAATAACACAAACTTTAGCACTTTTCAAATCATAGAAGCCCGATGTCTTAATGAAATATTTCGTTTAAAGCAAAAGTGGCCTGTAATCCGAGATTTAGCCATAGTTTCGAGTAGATGAGGACGCCAGTGCGCATGCGCGGACTGCTCCCGGGACCCAAACATGAAACGCAAAGCTGAAAACTATGGATAAATCTCGGATTACAGGCCACTTTTGCTTCAAACGAAATCATATATTAAGACATCGGGCTTCTATGATTTGAAAAGTGCTAAAGTTTGTGTTATTTGGAGACCGCAAAGTAATGCCCCGAATACAAATGCTAACGGATGCTAACGGATACGCTACAACATAACTTTCTTCAAACAGCTCCAAATAACACGAACGTGATATGGGTGAGTCAAACGACTTGTTTTATTACCGAAAGAAGGCTCAGATTGTAAAATAACGTTACTTTTCCTTTATCCTTTATCTTTATCCCATTTCCACCCTGTTTCCTTTGTAAACCTGTCAAGACTAGCGATGAGGACCATTTCTTGAGCCATGATCCTGGAGTACCACACTGGAGAATTAGCTAACTGCGCATATTTTAGATTGTCAGTGTAAGCCATCTAAAATATGGCAAATGCTACAAAAGTCTGCTTTATTTTGATTCAAGTTTGAGCTGTGAAAAAGGGAACCGACAAAGGTATATTAACTGTGACTTTTCGAGACAATCGCCTGCAGGTAATTTATGCAAATGGCGGATTGTGAATTCATTTGCCACACCAGGGTAATCACCGAGGCTCCAGACTTCTACTGCAATTAGGTGTTTTTGAACACAGAGGATACTATGTGGACAGGCCTTCCTCAGAGAGTACACACTGTTATACTGAGGTAAACACAATACGCTTTAAAATAGAAGCATATTCCCATTTCTTGTCTTTTCATCTTTTCTCATTTCATGGTCAGTTGCCTTGTATAAAAGGTCCTAGCTAACTGAGGTGCATTATGTGAAATATGTGCAATATAATGGCCTATGGAAGTAATAATTTAAATGGCCTATATTACGTTATTTTCTGAACAAAGTTTTATAATGTTGTTTCCTCATTAAAAATACTTGGAGTCGTGCTTTGTTTCATTCATGTTTAATAGAAAACACTCTGTTCCTCCTTGTGATGTCATGTGTTAAAGGAAAATTTACATTTTTTTTTACAATCTGAGCCTTCTTTCGGCAATAAAACAAGTAGTTTTACTCACCCATAGCAGTTTGGTGTCAATTGGAGCAGTATCGCAGAACTTATGTTGAGCCATTCTGTTCTACTAATGATCCCGTATCCGTTAGCGTGAGTGCTCGGGGCATTACTTTGCGCTCTCCAAATAACACAAACTTTAGCACTTTTCAAATCACAGAAGATCGCTGTGTCAGGGTAGACTTTCAGTGGATTCCAAAACGGCCTGACACCCGATATCCAGCTATAGTTTCATTTGATGACGTCATCAGAGAGGACAGTGCGCATGCGTGAACTCAGCTGTTTTGTAAACACAGCTAGTCCGAAAGAAGCTAACACCGCTCTGAACTTTACTTTTCTGTTGCGATATCGGGTTTCAGGCCATTTTGGAATCTACTAAAAGTCTACCCTGACACAGCGATCTTCTGTGATTTGAAAAGTGCTAAAGTTTGTGTTATTTGGACACCGCAAATCAGTGCCCCGAGCACTCACGCTAACGGATACGGGATCATTAGCAGAACAGAACGGCTCAACATAAGTTCTGCGATACTGCTCCAATTGACACCAAACTGCTATGGGTGAGTAAAACTACTTGTTTTATTGCCGAAAGAAGGCTCAGATTGTTAAAAAAAAAACGTTAATTTTCCTTTAATACAGGAAGTCCTCCACTTTGTTTTTATACTCCATACACCTTCACTAGAATCATTTAGTTAATTTCAGACCTGGAATTGCCAATCTCCACTAAACAAAACATAAAAGGTAGCTGTTAACTTGAAAACTACCACTTCATGGCATCACAAGGTGTTTTTTGCCTGAGAGAAGAACCCAGCCTAAATATGCAGAGTTTGTGTGTCATGTCATGTGCGAATGAAACAAAACACAACTCCAGATGTTTTTGATGACTCAAGTCGTAACACTCATATTTTTTTATCATTATTTATATGTCAGACACAACCGTGTTGCGTTTACCCAAATGATTGCTTCAAGAAATACTCTGATTTCCCATTTACATTATAAGAGCTCATTCAAATAATACTCCTAACCCATTTTTATTTTTGATGCTAATAAATTTATTTTATGTTGAAAGGGTTTAGTTTGAGCTTCTTGAGAGTTTTCCAATCAACCCTTCCACTGCTCACTGGTCCTTCACAGGCACAACAGTTTCCCACAGTTTCTGAAACCCTTGGAGGTCACAGATCTCTTTGTAAATCTCAATGCCATTTTCCCTCCACCTCTGCAAGCCCATCTTAGAGGATCTTGCTCACCGCCAGCACAAAGACTTTGGAAAAATCCTTGTGCATTATCACTTTGTTTGGTCCCACAACATCCAGTAAGATTCTGATATTCTGTGAGACACTGGGCCTCACTACAGCAGCTCGATGTTCCAGTCCCATGTGAACTGTGTGCAAAACTTTGAGAGGATTGCAGTTCTCCACCATGGATGCTAGTGCTTTGTTAGCTTGCTGCTGGATGAACACATTCAAATCAGACACTTTATGCAGCAGGACGGACCCAGTTTCAGTTAAAGTGTCATTCATGGACCTCTTTAGGCAGGTGAACCTAACAGACAGAGTTGCCATGGCAGCTTTAGAGACCAAGCACAGGTTTTTCATTTCTGCACTCACGGCAAAGGTCAATTTGTGAAGATATTCCTTCAGAGACTTGCCATTTCTACACCGGAAAGACCTTTTAATTTCTTCTTCCAGTCATCAGAGGAGAGCAGTTGGAGAATCTGCTGTGGACTCTTTTTGGGAGGAGGGCACTGGTGCTGAACAGGCATTTTCAGCTGAAACAAAGACAACCAAATGTAAATTGAACTAACATGTCTAACATGTCAGTAGGGATGGGGCAAGATGTCACAAGACATGTGACAACAAAAGATCTTGTGAGATTTGTTTCCCCATATGTTTACATTAGGATTGGACAAAAAATGGTGTTGGTGAGTTATACAATTTGAGAAGATGTAGATACAAAAAACACTACTATAATGGCAGGAAACATATTCAGTAAAATAAATAAAAAATCGTGGACCCAATTTTGCATCTCGCCTCTTGTTGAAATTGTGTCTCGTCCCACTTCTCAATGTATGAACTGTGTAAGAATATGTGTCAGCTGACAGTGGAGTGATACATGTGTTTTGCAGTTTGTCACTGAAACTGCACAAACTGGATATTGGAGACTTGAAGAGATGTTGCTAAAAGTATCAAGTTATGGGCACACTATTGATTAACTCATTTTGTCATTTTGTTTACAGGGAAAAATACAGAGGAGAACAAATGTCTAAGCAAGGTATCATAAAAGAAAACCGAGTGCGTGTTTTTCCAAGATACAAAACAACCACTGCATGCTCTCTTGTTTTTTTTCTCCTAACATACAGTATTAAAAAGCTGGATGAGCTACGAACCAAATAAACTTTTGTCCAGTTAGACTTTTTGTCCAGTTGACAATTTGGATTTCTCCTTTTGCCATGGATTCTACCTGGACGACTGAGGGATTCCACACACTATTAAAAAGGAATCATATTCACAGTTCTGAGGCACATCTTTTATGTGTGTTCCTGGCTCTGGAGTAGATGGTGTCACCAGCAAAAAAAATACAAAGAGAGTCAGATACAAATGTAACGTGTTTATAAAACATATTGTATACAGTATGTCTGTGTTTTACACTCAACAAAAATATAAACGCAACACTTGTTTTTGCTCCCATTTTTCATGAGATGGACTTAAAGATCTAAAATTCATTCCAGATACACAATATTACCAAACATTGTTCACAAATCTGTCTAAATGTGTGATAGTGAGCACTTCTGCTTTGCTGAGACAATCCATCCCACCTCATAGGTGTGCCACATCAAGATGCTGATCTGACATCATGATTAGTGCACAGGTGTGCCTTAGACTGCCCACAATAAAAGGCCACTCTGAAATGTGCATTTTTATTTATTTATTTATTTATTTTTGCTTTATTGGGGGTCTGGGGACTCAGAACCAGTATCTCAGTGGTCACACCAGTATCTGGTGTGACTACCATTTGCCTCATGCAGTGCAACACATCTTCTTTGCATAGAGTTTAAAGATGCACTTTATTGTCTCCATAGGGAAATTTGTCACTACATTAGACCCATCTTTCAATGCAGCTGAGGTAACCTGTCAGGAGCAGTGGGACTTAGTTAGGAGCTTGGTCAGGACTACCTTAACCGGAAGATCTTATGCATCTACAGTATATGCATGTTCTGAGTTGAAAACTAGAGGCCGAGGGACCCATCCAGACTCAAAAAGGCAAGTACTATCTACTCCACAGTGCTGTCTATAGGAGTAATGATAAACCCTTGTTATATTAAAATGAGAATATCAAGTTTATCAGCAAAAAGACCATCTCAACTAAGACACTGACAAGCCATTTTTACCATATTTTTACCACATTTTTACCACATCTAGGTTTTATTTGCACGTCATTTGGTCTCTTTACTTTGTGCTCATTTATTCCATGTCCAGTTCTACTCCATTGTCAAGTCCATATGTTGGCTTTACTTTTGAAAACACATCATCTTTTATCAAGATTTCTGAATAATAGCCATGGTAATACTGAGATTTTTTTTTTTAAGCATCTCTACTAGAGCTTTATTCACAACAGAAAATGCATTTAGTATTTCACTGTATTAATCCTTAAAAGCATGTTAAAAGCATGTGAAATTATTCATTGAGTTTCATTTACTTATAATCACTGCAAAATCTGTCACTATCATATGTGCCCCGCCACGTGATAAAAAGCTATAACTCGGCATTTGTGAAACTGAGAAAATGACAGTTATAGTTTTTTTGTATGTTTTTGTTTTCAAAATTTGTGATTTTCATTTTTTTGCAGAATGTGCTAGTTGAGATCATGAAGAAGCCACTGCATGTTTCTGATAACAGCATTAGTCGCGTTAAAAACATGTTTTATTTCAAATTGACTTGTTTTTTTGCAAAGAAATGGGGTGTGCATAAACCACCATAATTTCTAGGGGTGTGAATCTTTCACTCACAAAACGGTTCGATTCGAATCTCGATTTACAGGCTACGATTCGATTCAGGGACGATTCATAAAATTAGTAAACGATCCGGTATGATACGATTCAATTCGATTTGATTCGGTTAATTTCGATTCAATACCAATTGACAACTTTACTCCCAAGTGCTTTAAAGTTATTGAGAAGAAAAAGAAACAGAAATTAAATTTCAAAATAGTATCCAATTTATTTAGTGTCCAACAGACATTACACCACTTAACTTTTCTTAACAAAAATCATCAATACTTTCGCTCCATTCATCTCCATTTCCTCAGTCTTCTTTGAGACAAAAATCATCGGTGCTGTGTGTGTGCCAGAGTGCGTTCACGTATGTGTGTGTGTGCCAGAGTGGGTTTGTGTGTGTGTGTGTGTGTGTGTGCGTGTGTCAGTGTGTGTGTGTGTGTGTGTGTGTGTGTGTGTGTGTGTGTGTGTGTGTGTGTGTGCGTGTGTGTATTGATGACTTCTGTTCTCTCACAACTCAAGAGTTCATTCATGCAGGTCAAGATTCTTTATGAGGAAAATCAACTGATCAGCATGATCATGCCTGAGAACACTGAGTTGCGCTGAAACAATGTCACCAGCTGTGCTAAAAACTCTTTCTGATGCTACGCTGGTTGCTGGTATACAAAGATATTTTTTAGCAAGAGATGACAGCAGTGGGAGGTCCAATTGTTCCTTCCACCATTGCAGTGGGTTGTCTTTGAGGGGCAATGTATTACGCTCCCTGTACCTCCTGACTTCTTCACTGGCCTTCTCTCTTGAAGATCTTGTTGCTGCTTTCACTTTGAAGGTCTCGCCAAACAGTAGGTCCAGCGCTGCACTCTTTCTTTTCTTCTTGCAGGGGGCTGGTCATCATCTGAAAAGGAATAAAATACCAATTATTACTGGTTTTGTGTGCAATGACCTTATAAGTCATTCCTTTTGCCTTATTTTACCTATACATTTAAACCTGCTTACACCCTATTCGGCTCAACAACACACCTTTCTGTGTATCTACACGTTTGTGATCATTTTCCCCAGGGTCTGGCTTGTCAGCGGATCTGTTTGCCTTTCAACTCCCTGTCCCTGATCGTCTGCATGTGATGTTTCCTTACAAAAATCAAAATATATCATGTTTTATTAAAACACTTAAATTATTATATACAAAATTATACACAAAATATTACAAGTGCAGAGTGCAAGAAATTGTAACGGTGCAATAAATAAAAGTCATGTCATAATAAAAAACGTTTCTTACCTTGTGAATGGCTGCAGCTTCAACAGAAAGGGCTGGTGAAGGTCCTCTCTACATCATGGTCACTCAAAAAAGGCAATGTCTTGAAGCGCGGGTCAAGAGCTGATGCTGTGTAGAGATCATGGAGATCTGTGTATCGCCTCTCAAAGTCATTATTGAAGGCCATCAGCAGCCTGAAAGTGCTTTTCAATCTTTGCCTTGAGTGGGGCGATCATTGAGATTGTTGGCTGCTGCTCCTCACACATGACAGTAGTCACAACTTTCACTGGAGCCATCAGTGTAACAATGTCTTCACCATTACAAATGTCTCTCTCACTAAGAATGTTCACCTCCTCTCCCTTCCTGAGGTCCTTGGACATGAGCGTGGCAAACACCGCTGTCTGTTGCTCCAGGAACTGCTGCACCATCTCAAAGGAGCTATTCCACCTGGTGGACACGTCTTGTATGAGCTTGTGTTTAGGCAAAGATAGTTGCTGTTGTTTCTCACGGAGGATTTCAGCACCTCTGATGTTGCGATGCAGAAACCCAACCACCCTCCTTGGCAACTTAGCAGCAGTGTCCACATGAAAAGCCTTCTGTGAAGCTATGTTTAACGTATGTGCAAAGCAGGTCAGGTGAGGGCTCATTTCAGCTTCAAGTGCAGCTACAATCATGTTTCTGACATTGTCAGTAACAAGAGCTGGGTCTTTATCCAATATGTTCCAGTCAGCACACACTTCCTTCAGTAAAACACCAATATTCCTTCTCGTGTGGCTATCATTGAAGACTCTGGTTTGTAAGACATGGGTTCTTAATTCCCAGTCTGGAGAAATATGATGTGCAGTAATCGTCACATAGGAGTTGGTTGCACATGAAGTCCATGCATCAGTGGTAATTGCCACTCTCTCTGCTTGGGAAAGTTCTTGTTTCACTTTGTTCTTTATCTTGTTGTACATTTCAGGGATACACTTTTCGTCGAAATGTTGTCTGGAAGGCACCGTGTACCGTGGCTCGATAGTGTTTGTCATGTCCCGAAAGGCTACGGTTTCAATTACACTATATGGTCGCAAGTCTTTTGCAATAAAACGACCGATAGATGCCGTCATCGCCTTGGACCTTGCCGAGTTATGACTCCACTGTGGTTGGGAAAAAGTCTTGTATTTTATTGTCCTGCCCACTTTTGTCTGTGCTGGCCGTTCTAGCTGTGCTAGCCACGCTAGCCTCCTGTTCACCGGAATCAGTCCCACTATGATGCCGTCTTGCCAGGTGATTGTTAAGGTTTGTCGTACTTCCAGTGTGTTTAATGGTCGCTCTACAAAGTTTACAAATTGCGTGGCTTTTGTCTAGCTTCCCACTCTTCTTAAAAAAAACAAACGATTTCCAAACCTTGGATTTTATGTTAGAGGCGCTGTAAATCTGTACATCCGGATTTTCTGACATAGTTCTATAAGTCGAAGAAAGTATCCCGCGCTCCCTGCTCCAGCTATATCAGCCAACGTCACAGGTAAAAGGTCAACACTGTAGTCTCGTGAGAGTTCAAACACACGCACAGGGCCCCTTCTACTGTCTATGAGAGCGAACGCTCATGCATGAAACAGGAAAGGAGGACACTTGTGTCCAAAAAGGAGGACAAAGGCCCTAAAGTGAGGACACCTTGGGTTTTTTTGGGGGGGGGGTTTCCCGGGGGGGTGATTATTATTATTATTATTATTATTATTGTTATTATTATTATTATTATTATTATTATTATTATTATTATTATTATTATTATTGTTATTATTATTAACGAGGTCCAACGTGCTCCATAAGAAGAAGAAGAAGAAGACAGACTTTATTCATTCCCGTAGGGAAATTATTTCTCTGCATTTGACCCATCCTTCAGGAGCATAAGAAATCCAGGGTTCTCTACAAAGGCGAATGGTAAGTCACTCATTGCGATCATTTGTGCTCCTGGCTGTGTTCTCCTGTGCCTTCGCACTGTCAAGGGGCATTTTTTTCTCTCCTTTTCAAACTCTCCTGCAGCGTGAGCTGACTCGTCTTTGGCTGGGCTGCCTGTAACTCGCTGTATTGTGTCGGGTGTTTGTTTTTAAGGTGCCGTATCGGTTTGTTGTGTTAAATGTAGCCCTTTCCTTTCCATCCCTTGCAATCCCAAGTTTACATATCCCACCGTTTGCTATGTCAATGTTGTTGTCATCAACTTTATAGTATTTCCAGACCCAGACATACTCGCCAAACATTATAGCATTCTTATAGCGCTCATTAAAGCACTCTTCTTATCTCCTCTCTGTACTCACGCTTTGCGCTTCGAGCTGCTTCCATGTATTTAACCAATAGCGTATCATGCCGCATGCGTTTATGTTTCTGTGTGAAGTCTCACTCTGTGCCACCGCATAACCATAGATCTCATCTAGGATATGTTAAAAAATAATAAGAATACTTGCTACTAGCAAGTGTAAATAATGGGTGGGGATTTATGACGATTTAAGCAACGGTGGGCGACGAGGGTCCAAAAGGAGGACAAAATGTAAAAAAGGAGGACACGTGACAGACGGCCGGACAGACAGCTCTAAAACCGGACTGTCCGGACGAAATCCGGACAGTCCCGTCAATCATGTTGCAAGTAGCGCCATTGTATTTCCACCTGTCAGGAGCTTGTGAATGTGTACGCTTCATTTCAAGAGAAAAGAACATGAAAACGGACTTTTAACTTCTACTTGAACACATGACACATTCAGGACATGTCCGTTTCTCCGGAGCTCATGTACAGAGGGTGGTCCGCGAATTTAGCTGCCGAAAGTCCATGGATATACGCGATAAGCACATACACATGGAGACAACACGGCAATACGGGGTGAGTCATATTATTGTCATATTATTTCTGCATCAAATGGAGATATTAGGTGAAAGCAGCGGCTTGTGTCAACATTAGTGTGTGTGTACATGTGTGTACAGGACTAAACCAGGGCTAAACCAGGACTAAAGCAGGACTAAACCAGGACTAAAACAGGACTAAAACAGAACTAAAATGTGTGTGTGTGTGTCCATAGTGTGTGTGTGTGTGTGTGTGTGTGTGTGTGTGTAGTGTCCTATACTATATTTTCCTATTGTATTAAATTGACAATACAGGTGACTTTGACTTAACATATTATCCTGTGTATTATTGAATTATTGAATGATTATATGGGCTTTTTGTTATAAAAGCATTTCCATTTTAACAAAGTACCTTCTAATTCTGACCTGCCCTGTATGTAAACACCACACCACAGTAATGTCAGTGATGGGGGAGGGCTTAACTTAATGTCATGCAAATAAGCTCCTTTCTGCTCCACAAGCAGATCTTTAATGCGGAATTTCTCAGCTCGTCGTTTTCAGAATGTGCTGCTTTCAAATGACCACAAATTCTTCAAATGTTCTCAGATTTCCATGTGTAAGGCATCGTTGGAAAGCTTAGAATCTACACTTTCAGAATCTCTGAATAACTCAAAACGCCTCCGGGATGACTTGTGTCTGGCCTTGCCACGGCTGGTCACATATACGTAGTACTCACTCATCTCTTCAGTGTTGCCAAGAAAACAATAAATAGCCTACACAATCCAAGCTTGGCCAATGTAAAAGGAATAGCTCCTAAATATGTTTTATTACAGTATAATAAGGCTACACTGCTTCTTAAGTTCTGGCTTGAGTGCTGGTGGACACTGCTTATAACTAGGTGCAAGGAGGAGCTGACTACAATGAAATTACTATGAAACTATCACACCTATTTGTTTTCAGTTTCTGTCTGGGGTCTTGTTAGCATCGTCATTCAGGCCCATAATGGGTTTTTTCACACGTCTGAACCTGACCTGGCTAACCCTATTGTTTTCTTTGTTTTGATTTAGGTTTGAGGATAGAGTTATAGATGGGAGACAAATTGTGTCTGAGCCCTCCATTTCTGTTCAAGGAAGGGTTCTCTTTTTTGACAAAAATAGCCTCTTTAATTCCCCTCTCAAACCAGTTATTTTCTCTGGCCAAGATCTGTACCTCACTGTCCTCAAAGAAGTGACCCGTGGCTTCTAGGTGGAGATGTATGGCAGATGAAGGTCCACATGGCACATTCGTTGATGTTGGTACATCCTCTTGTGAAGTGGATGTACCAATGTAGCGCTCACTGCAGTCTTCACTACACTGAATTGAGTAGACCACGTTGTTTTGTTTGTGGCTCAGTGTTTTGTCCTTTGGGTGGACCAGTTTTTGTCATAAAGTGTTTGTGGGTTTGAAATAGACTGGGATTTCATATTGTCTGAAAATCCTCTGTAGTTTTTCAGGTAAGGAATGGTTACACCCTTTCTCCTGGGTTCTGATTCTCTGTTGTCTTGTTTCTTGTCCTCACACTCCATGGAGAGGTTATTGTGTTGCCTGGAATATTTCACCATATGGCATTACTTTAAACATACATTAAATATTTTGCATTTATCAAGTTGTTCGCTAGGTGTTTTTATTATTTATAAAACCTGCATTCATATAGTGAGCCGAGTTGCCTCTCCATAGAGCTAAACTGTAACTTTGTCCTACTCACTCCTTCAGTAAAACAAAGATATATCCATAAAAGAAAGTTACATAATTGCATCTTGGTCACATTTTTATACTCACTCACTTATTAGCATTCAAAATGCTACATCAAGGAACCTCTCACCCATTCATATTCATACATTGTTGGGTTGGGTTAAGTGTCTTGCCCATGGACACAATGACAGCATTTACCTGTGGGAGCTGGAATCACTTCACCAACCTGTTGTTTGATGCATCTGACCGCTCGACCAATGATGTTGAGAGTGGGATTCAAACCGTCAACCTTCGGATCAGTGGACAAACAATGGGGAATAACATTGGATCACAATGGATGTTTTTTGTGAGACAAATTCTTGCTTTTAAACCAGACACAGACAGATGAAACAGATTGGGGGGTTTTGTTATGTTTTGTGCTGGACGTAGGGAAATTTAAGGAGCGCGTGATTTTTCTTCCATATGCTCCCTCTCTTAGTGTGACCTCACTGTAAAATTGCTGTTGTCTTCCATCTGGCATTATTGCAAACATATTTTGAACATTTCCTCTGAGCAGATGGTCCATAAATACAGTGTAAACAAACCTGTGAAGAGGGTTGAACATAAAGTGCAGAAGCAGCTGTGAGCCTAAACTATGATCAAAGCTGCGAGTGCTCTGTAAGGCTCATTCTTTTTAGTAATCTGTAGAGAACTAAACTAACTGTAGATAACTATACTAACTGTAGAGGTTTAACTCTTATTGGTGGATATATAGGACATATAAACACATCATGGGCTGAGTCTGACTACAAGTTCTAATGACTCCTGCTCCGTGCTCCTGTTCACTAACATTTCAGAATTCACCAAAATATTACACTTGGTGTACACTGACTGCAAGTGACGAGCTGTTCGGGATGCTCGCAGCTCCAGCAGGACTTAGAAAGACATTAAAACCAATGCAGTCTGCCACACTGACCTCGGAGCTCTGCGCCTGCCACAGTAACCTTGGCAGGGCGCGGGTGTGGGTCACCAGGGGAATTGAAAGGGGGGTCAAAGGAATCTGTTGTCCCCCCAGAATCCAAGGGGCCCAGAATTGGAGCAATCCGCAAGTAACACACTCAAAGTACGTACCGCACAGCACTATCAGTCACTGTAAATGTGGCGTTCTTTACAGTATTTAGGCAAGAAAATATTTACTTGTGAGAGATATAATGCTTTGTATCTTGTATTTGTGCAAGTGATTTACACAAGAAAGATAAGATGCATTAAAATCACAAACAAATAAAACAAACTTAATGTTAAAAGAGAAAATTTAGGTAAAATCCTTTTAGTCATATGTACAACATGAAATGATTTTCCAGAATTTTAACATTGTAGAGACCTGTCAAATCTTCTGGAAGACTGTTCCAAGTTTTAGTTGCATAAAACTGAACTGCTGACTCTCCATGTTTAGTCCTGACTCTGGAAACCAGCAGGAGGCTGCACTAACATGTCAGACTGACTTGGCTGGTGAGCTGGTTTTAAGACGTTTTTGATTTATTATTAAAAAAATAATAATAATAATAATAATACTGCTGCTATTTTAGTGCAAATGTGTACTTTTTTCATTATGAGTGCTCCACAACTTACAGTATATTCTCATGTAAGATATTTGTAACTCACTTAAACTTGTAAGAGATTGTGTGTACTGTACCTGTGAAGACTACCACAATGAGGTGATATATACATACAGACATTTACTTGGAAAACAACTAATGTTTAAAAATACTACAAAGTCAATTCACTGACCACTGAGAAAACAAAGAAATGCAGTATAAACTTGTGCTCTTCGAAGTTGTTATAAAAGCATTTCCTATAATTCCCCACAGCAGAGTCATCCACACCTCCAGCCATCTGCCTGTTCTGAGGGTGCTGTGTTTTTGTCTGCTCTGAGGTCAGCTCACTCACTGTGACGGACACATCCACAGACCGGAGCACCTCTGGGACCTTGGAAGCCGGCTCATATGTTATTACACGACACTCTCACTCCACTGCCTATAATATCCTCCTCCATTCACCTTTTTCTCATTTTAACATTTTTCTCATATTTCTCTGACTGTCAGGTAGACAACTCTCTAGCCCTGCTCTTTTGGCTCGTGGCCAGTACAGATCATCAACATCTAATAAAAGGTAATTACTATGTGTGAGGCCAGAGGAGGACCTGAGCTCACACATTTCACCTTTGGAACAAGACGAAATAAAACTTGAATCATCATCTGTTTTCAAATGAATACCATTGGAGGTAGATTGCATGTCCAACAAAATTCAAAGAGGCTTTGTTGTTTTCCACTGTGTATCTTCCCTTACATGTCTATCTACAGCTCTATCCATCCATCCATCCATCCATTTTCTTCCGTTTATCCGGGGCCAGGTCTTGGGGGCAACAGTCTAAGCAGGGACTCCCAGACTTCCTTTACCCCAGACACTTCCTCCAGCTCCTCTGGGAGGACCCTAAGGCGTTCCCAGGCCAGCCGGGAGACATAGTTCCTCCAGCAAGTCCTAAGTCGACATCTCTATATCTCAAAATGCTCTGTTCCACCTTGTGATGTCATGAAGTGGTAGTTTTCAAGTTAATAGCTACCTTTTACCTTTTGTTCAGGAAAGACTGGCAATTCCAGGACTAAAATCCTTCAAATGATTCTACTGAAGGTGTCTGGTTTTTAAAAACACAGTGGAGCAATGCCTGTAGTATGATACCATAAGGTTGAACAGTATGTTTTCTGTTGGGGAGAGAATAACTAAATATGCAGGTTTGTGTGTAAAACATGTGTGAACTCTTTTTTCTGATGAGGAAACAATATTATAACTTTTTTTTTTTTTTTTTAATCCTTTATTTATCCCTGTAGGAAAATTATTCTCTGCATTTCACCCATCCTTTCAGGAGCAGTGGGCAGCTTAACCCACCCAGACACAGAAAGAACATGCAAACTCCACACAGAAAGACCTGGGGACCGAACCCAGAACCTTCTTGCTGTGAGGCGTGAGCCACCGTGCCACCATAGATCAGAAAATAGAGCAATATGGGCACTTTAAAGATAATTCACTGACCTGAGGACTTGAGCTCACACATACCACCTTTGGAAGAAGACAAAATAAAATTTAGATCATCTTCTGTTTTCAAATTGATATCGGATATAGACTACATGTATCTGTATCGAACCATTGTGGTAAAGGAGCTGAGCCGAAACGCAAAGCTCTCGATTTACTGGTCAATCTACTTTTCTATAACCTCACCTGTGGTCATGGGCTCTGGGTAATGACCGCAAGAACAAGATCACGGATACAAGCGGCCAAAATGAGTTTCCTCCACAGAGTGCCTGGCTGTTCCCTTAGAGATATGGTGAGGAACTCGGGGTAGAACCGCTGCTCCTCCATGCTGAGAGAAACTTGATGTAAAAGTATTCTGTGTACTCAGAATACAGTACTCTGATTTGCCCATGTATCAAAATATGTTACAAAATACATTTTAATGCAGGTATTCAGTATTCAGTATTTTTCCCATCACTATATACTAGACATACATTATTTTTCCTACTATATTATGTGTAGTGGTGTTGTTATTATGGTGGCAATAATAAAAACAGAAATGTTCCAAAATAATTCCTAATTACTGGAATAAAAATGTTGACAAAAGCAGGCATAATGACCAAAGGATTAATTAGCAAAAGCGTTATTAAAAAGTAAACAAAAAAAAAATGCTCCTGGGACACTGCATTTATCACAAAGTTGGGTTTAGTGTTTAGCATTTTGCATCTTAAATAGTGAGTCAGCTCTTTTGAACGGTTCCTTAACATGAACTGTTGGATCTGGATCTCAGTTTTTAAATAACCAAATATGTGTAGAATCCCTCAGTCGTCCAGGACAAAACTGGACAAGTCCTTTTGTCCAGTTGACAAATTGAATTTCTCCTTTGGCCAAATATTTATTTTCACATTTTTATGCATTTTTATCCTGATTAATGCTGAACCAACCACATGAACAGCTCCAAAAGATTCAGATCCCACAAAGGAGCCAAAGGTCTCATCACTAATCATTGTTTTAGTATGAAAATTATATGAAGAAGTGACTTTATTGATCTCACACAGGAGAAATTCTCTGCATTTAACCCATCCTGTTATCAGGAGCAGTGGGCAGCACATTACTGCGCCCGGGGACCATCTCCATGATCTTCTTGCTTCAGCTTGGGGCTGGAGGATTTGTACCTATGGTGCATGTTTTGGGTTGAGTGCCCGGAGGAAACCCACCCAGACACAGGGAGAACATGCAAACTCCACACAGAAAGGCTCAGGCGATCCATATCTTACGGCCATACCAACGTGCCACACGGGGATCGAACCCAGAGCCTTCTTGCTGTGAAGCGTGAGTGCTAGCCACTTAGCCACCGTGCCGCATGATTCTCTACTGCAAATATGCAGTTCATGTCTCTTATATGGTCCTTTTGGATTTTCCAGACTGAGGTTCTTCCGTCATAAAAAAAAAGAAAAAAGAAAAAACAGTCTCAAGATTGCTGTTTGGCTCACCCCAATCAAGTCTCGATATGTCCCCAGAACTTAAGGTGACACCCATATTATTCCAGGCTGCTTTTTATTTCCTCCACCATACCTCATTTAACCATGATGCAGACTACAAAACAGTTTCTGTAAAGTACACAAGCTATCAACTATTCCACAGAGTCAGTCAGCAGCCACAATATATAATGTGTAGCACCCAAAGGCGAAGGCAAGTGTCACCCAGCCCTCAAAGACAGGGTGACCTCCTGCTCAGGCAATTTCATGTGCTAACAAGCTGACAGCCAACAAGGATGTCATGACCAAAACAAGAACACAACATGATGAGGTTCTATTATCACCGTGACTCCAATTTTCTAACAGATGCCTCACTATAATGCAAAGGGCCTACCACAGTGAAGGACAAACTTCAGTGTTTTAAAGCCTGACTGGAAAAGTAATGAAGTTGTCACCTGTATTTCACAAAACCGAGGAGAACAGATGATTACGCCACACAAAAAAATCAGGTTAAGGTTAGGTTTTGAACAGGTATTTCTGGTTGAGGTTATAGGGTTTTGAGACAGGTTTGTTTACTGGGTCTTGGCGGGAAAAAACTGAGGCAGCAAAAAGTAAAGACCTAGCATAGTACACATAGAAACATAAACATGCAGCTGATGCCATCGACATTCAACATTTTGTGATGCTAACTGTTGATACTGCTGTGTCTGCAAGTTTTATTTCACATAATCTGACCCGAAAGAGCTGATTTAGCTGGAACTACAATGGGTGAGATATTTGTGCTGTTACACAAGTCTCTTACACATCCAGAACTTATTTACTTAGTCACTCTCACTATTTTGTTGTTGAAAATCAAACTCACAAATGTATGGTTTAAATGTATGTTGTAATTGTCTGTCTTGAATTATCAGGTTTTTCATCTTAAAACCTTTTTGGCAGTGCACACATTGGTGCACACATCGTGTCACCATGGTAACTGATGAACATTTTGCTATACACATACATGTAGAACACCCCCAGCGTGATGTGACACTACAAACCATTGGCTTATTCTATATAGATAACTAAGGGAATATATCATGTAATGTATAAATCACATATAGTCTTGATTATATGTCCTGGAGCTACTGTGGCAAGTAAATTTGTCCTGTATGAGATCAATAAAGTCTTATCTTATCTGATCTTATCTTAATGTGACACAAACATTAACTTTTTAGTTTGGTCTATCCGAGGTTTAACTTATTCTAAATGGTAAAATTATGCATTAGTGTAATGTTTTCAAAGCCACTGTATCACATTAATACACACAGTTGGCTTCAATTTAAATAGTGAATATGAGTTTAAAGGAAAATTAACGTTTTTTTTTACAATCTGAGCCTTCTTTCGGCAATAAAACAAGTGGTTTTACTCACCCATAGCAGTTTGGTGTCAATTGGAGCAGTATCGCAGAACTTATGTTGAGCCGTTCTGTTCTACCAATGATCCCGTATCCGTTAGCGTGAGTGCTCGGGGCATTACTTTGCGGTGTACAAATAACACAAACTTTAGCACTTTTCAAATCACAGAAGATCGCTGTGTCAGGGTAGACTTTCAGTGGATTCCAAAACGGCCTGAAACCCGATATCCAGCTATAGTTTCATTTGATGACGTCATCAGAGAGGACAGTGCGCATGCGTGAACTCAGCTGTTTTGTAAACACCGCTAGTCCGAAAGAAGCTAACACCGCTCTGAACTTTACTTTTCTGTTGCGATATCGGGTTTCAGGCCGTTTTGGAATCTACTAAAAGTCTACCCTGACACAGCGATCTTCTGTGATTTGAAAAGTGCTAAAGTTTGTGTTATTTGGACATCGCAAATCAGTGCCCCGAGCACTCACGTTAACAGATACGGGATCATTAGTAGAACAGAACGGCTCAACATAAGTTCTGCGATACTGCTCCAATTGACACCAAACTGCTATGGGTGAGTAAAACTACTTGTTTTATTGCCGAAAGAAGGCTCAGATTGTTAAAAAAAAAAAAAAAAATCCTTTAAAGTCTAGTCTCATCTCTTCATATTGGGCTAACTCTGATTGAATGAGCTTTGTTGCCTTTGATCACTCCATGACGTCTATTCAGCTTGTAGCTTTTAATTTCTCATCACTCTCTGAATTCCATAAATCACAACATTGGATCTGAAAAGTTTCACAGAAGCCAAAGAGCTCTGCGGGCCACCATCATTGCTTTTGTTTGGTTACTATGCAGTCGTCATGTCCCTGGCAACCGCAGTGTACCTGAGTCACACTGCTTTACTCTTTGACACGACATACCCACCCATGTTCTTTGTTTTAGTGTCATGTGGATTTTTAGGCGGAATAAAAGAAAGGAAAAAGGATTTGAGTCCAAACATGAAGTTATCCAATGAAAATGTAAAGGTGCACTGGAGGCTATATTTTCTAGATGGTCTGTCACCTGCTCCATAGAGGTTATGTTTGAAACTGAAAAGTTACATGTGCACCTTTAAAGATCCAATATTATGCAAAATTGAGTTTTAAGCCGTTATAATGTATAAACATACCTGGAGTTTTGTTTCATTCACACATGTCTGAGTAATCCTGCATTATTAGTATGTTTACATCTCCAAAACTCAAAATGCTCTGTTCCACCTTGTGATGTCATGAAAAGGTACATTTCAAGGTCTTTTTTTATCTTTTGTCCAGTAGAGATTGCCAATTCCAGGGTTGAAATTATCCAAATGATCTTGTGAAGTTATATGGAATTTAAAAACACAGTGGAGTCCTTCCTGTATTACCATGACATCACAAGGTGGAACAGAGTGTTTTCTGTTTGAGTGAAGAACTCAGCCTAAATATGCAGGATTTGTGTGTTAAACGTGTGAATAAAACAAAACACAACTCCAGGTATGTTTTTGATGAAGAAACTACACTATAATATACATAGATCAGCTATTTGTGTTGAAATAATCCATTTCAACAATAATTTTCACCTTTTAGAATACAGTGGTACCTCACCTTACGAATGACCCAACAAACGAAAAATCCAAGTTACAAAACGCCTTCACGTTAAATTTTGGTCTCTAGATACGAAAGTTACGAAACGCAAAATCTCAAAAATTCAACTAATGCGCGCTCAGCCACACACATTATACGCTTTTCTCAGACTGAATTTAAACTTTTCTCACATTTGTCTCTCGTTTAAACACTCAAACTTTCATAGATTTTCAACAAAATTATTAATAGTGAAGCGTGTGGGGGGAAGGGGGAGGGGGGAGAAGTGTGCGCTCTGTCACGTGTGTGATAGCGGCATGTGTGACAGCTGACCCGGCGCTGCCAGCAGGTCTAGACCTGGACTAAATCAGGATTAAACCTGGACTAAACCTGGACTAGACCTGGACTAGACCAGGTGGATTAAAGCGCCGCGCGTGGGTCTATTTCCTGGTTTTGTTTCGAGTCACAGCTGAGGCGAGCCGCTGCTCGCCTGCAAGAGCCGCGGTCTAGACCTGCTCTCCAGGGCCACTCCAGGCGCGGAGCCTCAGACATCCAGGGACCCAGGGGGACACTGCCAGCCCACCTTAAGAGCTCCCTAAGCGGGCATGGGTCCGGGGATTGTCCCAGTCACCGGCTTGGAGGTCTTGAAGAGGCCGACCTCACGGTTCTATCCAGGCCGCTCTGTGAGCACCTTACGCGGGCAGGTCTAGAGCAGCGGCTCACCTCAGCTGTGACTCGAAACGAAACCAGGAAATAGACCCACGCGTGGCGCTTTAATCCACCTGGTCTAGTCCTGGTTTAGTCCTGGTTTAGTCCTGGTTTAGTCCTGGTTTAGTCCTGGTCCAGTCCAGGTTTAGACCTTGGCTTAGTCCTGCTGTCAGCTCCGCGCCTGGTCATGTGCGCTATCACACACGTGTCAGAGCGCACTCTTCTCCCCCCTCCTCCTTCCCCCCACACTTCACTATTAATAATTTTGTTGAAAATCTATGAAAGTTTGAGTGTTTAAACAAGAGACAAATGTGAGAAAAGGACGCAGGACACAGAACACAATGTTACACTATTAAAAAAGTTACACTATAAAAAAAAAAACTTGGATCGGGGCCTTGGAATGAATCAGGCTTTTTCCATTGAAATAGCCACTTAACTTACGAATTTTTCACGTTACGAAACCACTTATGGAACGAATCGTAAGGTGAGGTACCACTGTAGATCCAGTGTGTTAATTATTATTATGATGTATTCAGTGTGTTTATTGATTTCAAGCAAGTGACATTAATATAATAGAATTCCACAGTTGTTACAGATGCTGTGACTCCTCTTGGGTGTCACTCTATATGTTCTTAAGTGACAGTGACAATGTGTGAAAACGTAAGCACCAACTCCACACCCACATACAGTACAATGTGCGGTATGATCTACGAAGCTACGCCTAGAGCCAAACATCCAGTAATTTCATGTGACAGGTGACTTTACAAAGCTTTGGTCCACGGCCGACGGGAGGCGGAGGAGAAGGGGGCCAGAGGCGGAAAGAGGTGGGGTGGGTGGTTGTGCGTGTACGTTGGAGCTGTTGGGCAGACTTTGAGCTTGGAGATGTATGGCCTGTCAATTTTCACACTGGGATTCTGATAGAGAGAGGTAGAAGAGTGATGAGAACAACAAAACGTGTCTGATTAAGTTAAAATGTATTAGATTGCACCAGTCTAATGGAATATAGTGAGAAAACAGAATGTCCACAAAGTCACTGGGTCTCAGGCTTGTAAAGCAAACTCACAATACTAGTTTTATCCTGCTATATAACAACATGCAGGATCCATGCAATTATGTTGTACAACTTGAATGTGTGATGAGAAATATAATAACTTTACTTAAAGGGCCCATAATTACACTATTTTCTGTGTTGTGTTTTGTTTCTTTCACACATGTTTAACTCACAAATCCTGCATATTTAGACAGATTTCTTCTCTTGAACGGAATCATTCTGTTCCAAATTGTGATGTCATGTGGTAATACAGGAAGTGCTCCAGTGATGTGCCGTGAGGGTCATGGCTGGTGAGGCACTGACGTCATCAGTGACGTCATCAGGTGTCGGCAAGCAAATTTGGCCCCCGAGCCAATTTCTCTCCCTGTGACTGAAGCTCGTAATATTTTTGATGAGAAGCTGAAAATTAATTTTTATTGTTCAGTGCATTTTCCAGAGCGCACCGAGTAGCGTCATAAATTAAAATAGCGACATTTTTAGTGCGATCTGGCTCTGAATGTGAGTGGTGGACAGCCCGTATTTAACAAGGATTCTTTGCAAATTTTTCAGGTCACAATATCCCATCTGACACAGCAGGTTTAGAAAAGAAGGCAGGAAAAGCAGAAGAGACGATTTCTTCTCAGCTGTTTGAAAAGAGCGAATCTTTCATCCCGTAATCTGGAGCAAACCCTTTAGCTCCTGCGTTGGTCTTCCTTTAATTATAAACTCCTGCTTCGACCGAAAGTCCAGTTTAGAAAACTGCTTGAGCTTTAATATGAAATCTTCCTGCATTTAAAAAGTTGGGCCAGACAAGAAGAAAAAAGTGAATTTGAACGGATTATTAAACTTGACTTGCTAACTCTAAATTGTATCTTGCTGACACTTATTCTAATCTGCTGCCCCAGGAGTTGCAGAAGAACCCCTGGGCTCACAAGTGCCTCTACCATGAGGTCAGATAACTACGAGCCTCACCCAGCGCCTTTTCACCGCCGCTTTAGCGCAGAATCTGTCACTGCTGAGCTACAGCACAGTCAGTCTATTTGTGAGGCATGAACGGCTGGTGCCTCTCCGCACCAGTATTTGAACTGTAAAAGTGAAAATTCAGTGATTTTGAATTTAAAAAAAAAAAATTAAAATGGCAAAGTTAAATAGAAAATAACTTTATAATACAAATCATTGGATAAATATAACTTTTTCTTTTTTCTTTTTTTTTACTCTGTGATGACAGGTGAGGCCTCACCTGCCTCTAATGACCGCACATCACTGAAGTGCTCCAATGTGTTTTTATACTACATACACCTTCACTGGAATCATTTGGATCATTTCAAACCTGGAATTGACCATTTCTATTTGAACTAAAGGCATAAAATAGCTGTTAACTTGAAAACTACAGCTTCACTTCATTTTGAGCTCTGGAGATGTAAACAGGCTAATGACAAAGGGTTACTCAAACATGTGTGAATGAAACAAAACACCACTCCAGGTATGTTTTTGATGAGGTAACAACATTATGCGTAAAGCTCTCAAGAGTCAGTTTTGGATAATATAGGACCTTTAATTTACCTATGTTGGGTTTTGACTAAGGGTCAAGTGTTTTTCTAATGACATTTTACCTTCATCAGTGCTCTTCTATGCTGACAAAACATATTTAATGTTGCATGTTTTAATCCATGGGTTTCAGAATGATGTAAAATGGGACTGTTTAACACTTACTTCTTCATTAGCTAAAAGAAAGTTGATCACTGTTTGCAAATAAGCAGTTCTATACAGACAGACAGATGAGTCACAAAATGGCCATAGAGCTCATAGATTGGATGATTTGCTGGAACATAAAAATCCAATCCCGTTCTTAATGACAGTGTAGTTAGCAGCAGGAGGTGATGCCCAGGGCGCTATGAAAACCAATGGGGTCACGGACACTGATCTCTCTGTGAGGGCATGACATATTTATTGAACATGAAAACTGCTTCATCAATACATTTCACCACAGGCCGAGTGCCTCTGAAAAGACAGGTTAACCAAGTGAGCCACAGAAGAGAAGAGGGACCAAAAGTCAAATAGTGCACCCTTTTGAGAAATGTTAAAGAAAAAAAACACTCAAGTAGAAGTAAACAGTAGCCATTTAGATGTACAGTCTAACATCTGATTTCTGTTTTAGCAGTGGTGGAATGTAAAGTACAAGTAGTAAAGAATTCTATTTTTAGGTATCTATTTTATGTATATTTACCCTAGATTTTAAAGTGGATACTTTTTACTCTTAAAAGTACTTGTAAAACTATTATTATTGTCTGAGACCTGCTGAAAAAGCTGAGGGTTTATTTTTAACACAGTCATAGTTTGAGTAAACAAAAACATACATATAAAAACAGCATTTTATTTCAAAATTTAGCCCAAGTCTTTATCAAAATCACTACATTTGAAGCTTTATTAAATCTACAGATCTGTGTGAAATACGTTTTTCTTCTTAAGTACATTTTATTAACTACTTTAATCCTTTAACTTAAGTAAAAGGTACTTCTTCCTCCACTGAGTATTGATGCACGATATAACACACCAATTTTGATATTTCCAAAGTATAATCAATAAAAATATAAGAAATCATATTTTTTTTTAAAATGCACCCAACCATATCACACAAACTTTAACAACTTATATCCAGTACTGATACATTCTGAGCATTTTTCACCTCAATATTTTTATCATTTTGTATTTTGAGCATAGCCTGGATAATGATGGGAATAATTAAATTTAAAAAGAGTTCACAGTTGTTATAATAATAATAATAATAATAATAATAATAATAATAATAATAATAATAATAATAATAATAATAATAATAATAATAATAATAGTTGGAAGAGTTTTGAAATTTAACTCAACTATTTTACTCAAAAATATTAAGTCAAGTAACCTGTGAAAAAGTCTTGCAATAAAATGAGTCTTAGAAGTAGACCTGCGCGATTTATCGATTAAATCGATTAATTCGACTTTACAGTTCAGGACGATGTGTTTTTATGAAAATCGATTTTTTAGTTATTTTTTACACGCGAGCGGAACTAATGCGCGGCCACGTTTTACACGGGTAAGTTAGCGGGGCGTACCCAAACATTGTACGAGCTAGCGCGGCTAGCGAGTGAGAGAAAGCCGGAGCTTGTAGCAAACAAAGGTGTCGCTACATCTATTATATGGAACTGGTTCGGTTTTCTTGTGTCGGACTTAGAATAAACGGGTGCTCGCTGTAAGGTCTGTTCAAAAGCTGTTGCAGCACGAAAAAAATGTATCCTAGCACCGAAAGCTGTTGCACGCAGCGGAGTGGGAGAAGTGCAGGTCCGAACGGAATGAAAAAAAAAAAAAAACACCGTCCAGTCCCTAAAACATTTTCGAACTGTTTGCAGTATGATAAGCACGGCCCACGACAGAAGGCAATCACACACACTGTTGTATGTTTTACCAAAAACATCATGTATATCGCAAAAGACATGGTGCCCATATATACTGTGGAAAAGCCCGGATTCATTAACATGGTCAAAGTTTTGGACCTGAAGTATGTGCTACCAAGCCACAAATATTTTTCTGAAGTTTCCACAGTCTGTATACAGACTGTATCTTTATGCTTGTTGTGTTGAATTTTTATACTTCTGTAGCCGGGAGTCCATCAAAATTTCGTTATGCTAGCATAATGACAATAAAGAATCTTGAATATTGACAAGCTAACATACATGAACACAGACACACACACACACACAAAAAAACAACTAAAACACAACACTACTCACTCCAATCTCCATCTTTCCCACAATCAGGGAATAATTTAGCTGCATAAAATGCTTCTTTATAAAAGAAAGATATTTATATAACTGTGATATAGATTAAAAAAAAAAACAATAACAGCTTAATTGATGCTAAGTGTAATGTATTTGTTTTATAAAAGAACGTGGCATTGTTTTGAGCCATTTGTCTGTCATCTGTCATTTGTTTTTGAGTAGGGCAGAGAAAAATCCATTAAAATCGGAAATCTGATTTTTTTTCTTTTTTAATTGGAGATTTTATTTTTAGGCCATATCGCCCAGCTCTACTTAGAAGTACTGTATGTTTTATTTAGAAAAATTAATTCCAGCTGTGTGAGTAAATGCAGGTTTAACTCAGCTAAATGTTTGAAGAGTCCCTCAGTCGTCCAGGTAGAATCCATGATAAAAGGAGAAATTCAATTTGTCAACTGGACAAAGTTTGTTTGGTCGAAAATGTTTCGCCGCTCATCCGAGAGGCTTCGTCAGCTCTGGTTCTAGTGCTGGTTAGACCCTGTTTATATCTAGCTGCAGGGAGGAGCTCACTACATTGAAATAGCTCTGAAACTATCTCCACTAATCTGTCTCTTTGTTTTTCAAATTTCTCTGGCGACTAGTTTAGCCTCCCTATTCAAGCCTAACGACCCTCTCCACCCCTCTGCCCTGGATTGTCGGCCCTAACCACACTACATACATGGAATGACAGTTGTGTGAGCGTCCATTGATCAGGCTGCACACGTGTGTAGGATCATCCACCAGGTCACAGTCATTATGAAACAGCGACAGGGCAACAAACGGCATCGCCATGACAACGCACGATGTACTGAACAGGATAATTAATTTTGTGTTTACACCACAGCAGCGAAGTGTCAGGTCAGCTAGTGCCGTCTAAGAATGTTATGCAGGAGTTCTGTTGGACGTCTCAGCCTAACAATGTTATGAAATGGAGCTGATGGTTAAATATTTATTCTTTCAATTGTCAGTAAATGGTGCTGCAAAAATGAAACGGTTGATAAATGAATGTAATAATAGTCATGCAAAAATTCACTAATAAGAACAAAATAAAATATAGCCTCAAGAGGCAATGATACTTTATCATGTGTTAAAAATCTGAGAAGAGCTGGCATTTAGTGATTTTACCAATAACTTTTTTTGACTGGTATGTGAAATGTCAGACATCTTTGAAAAACAGAATAGAAAAGCAATAAGCCTTTTTTAAAAGTATATATTTTTGGAAAGCACTTGCACATTCCTATGTTATGGTGAGGGTCCCTGGTCACTACGGGCACTTCACTTCCTGTCAGTTCACTTGTGGCACTTGGACCTAAATATACCAGATTAAAATATCCAATCCAATCCAACTTTATTTCTATAGCACATTTTATAAACAGAGACAGTTTCCAAAGTGCTGCACATAAAATCAATAGAACTTAATAAAAAACATGATTAAAATAGCAATAAATAAAGTGATAATAATAAAATTACTAAAAACAAAAGCAATTATAAAAACATTACTAAAATAGCATTACATTAAATTACAAAATACATCGTAATAATAGAATAGAATAGAATTCTGAATTAAACCAACTTTTTGGCTTATTACATCTCTACACAGACAACATCCTTTAATGTCACCTAAACTCACTACATCACAATAATCTTACATACATCCCCCAACCAAGGGTAGCCAGTTAAAGTTCAGTAGCAGTTTCACTTTCTCTTTGTACACTTTAAGAATTCATTTACTTTCCCCCTGTCACACCTGTCAGCACATACTGTACTCTGCACTGTGAAATATTGATAAGTCATAAGTGCTCTGAACTGCACAAAACGTTTGGGACGACAAATATAAGTACACACATCCTTGGCTCTGCAATCTCTCATCTCAAATGCAAAAAAGTATAACAGACGATATGCACATTTGTTATATTTAAGCCATTCTTCAAACAATGCTGCCAGTGCTACCTGTCAAGACCGGTACACTGAGCTCTCTCACGTATCAGCAATCAGAGATTAAAATCAGGAGAGATCATTTTATATGTAAAGTTTTGCAAGTTCACTTCTGTCTCTGGATGATTTCTAGTTTATCTTAAAAACACAATATGCATCCTTGTGGCTTTAATTCCCTTTTGGTTACCTTGGGATAAGTAAGATTTTTAAGCCAAAGGAATGCTTGCATTTGGAAAATATACTTTGATAAACTTCACCTCTGTTTCCAATGAGGCATTTAGGCATTGGAGCGCCCTCTTCTGTCAGCAATGGGTAAGTGAAGAAGTTAAGTCCTTATCCCCTGTGAATGCTATGCTAAAAGAGCCAAGCTTTTGTTCTGAACATGTATTGATTCATTGATTTATGAGCTTAAAAACTATGCAGGAGAAGTCTGGATTTTTACCTATGATGCAACAAAACTAGCAAAATACAAACAGAACATTTTTGACACAAGCATGTATGAAGCAAAATATGAAGCAAAATACAACTCCAGATATGTATGTATAACGTGTTCTACCAACTCCTGTCCAAGACCCCAGGTTAAGAGGTAACACTCTTCTGCCAGAGTGCTCCATAAACACCAAAGGAGGTAACATCATGCTGGGGGTGTTCTACATGTATCTCTAATGGTGGTATGTTTAGGAGTTACCATGGTGACTCAAAAAAGCTCAAGAAGAAAACAAAAAAAACATGGATTTAACCTTTTCCAGGAGCCTGTGATGAATACAAGTGTTTAAGGTCCTGTTTTTAGTAGCCTCAGACAGAGCAGAGCTTACAGTTAGCCACATCACCTTCCCAACATGACAAAACTTGCACTTTACACTCTTTGAACTTTGACAGAATTTACCCACTCCTCTGTGTGATATTGGAAATAAAGTCGAGGTCAGTGGTGGTGATCCAGTGGGGGGGAGTACACAATCTGGCCTTGTTATTACAGAACAATCAATGCCCCACAACATGCCGGGTTACTGTATATCTGCTAAAGGGATTACAGGCGCTTACGGACACATCAGACCCACAGAGGGCCTGGGTGTGGGATGGGGGGGTCTGAGAGGGAGTCTGGCGGGGGCATAGTATAAATCAATACCCAGTGCATGGTAATAAATCCTCCAGGCTGAGATGGTCGACCCGCACAGCCACACAAAACAGTCCAGGACCCCAAAGTCAAAACAACCAAAGGCTATCTCCTCCATGGATCAGTGCTGCAGTGATGTGTCAGCTCAAAGTCAGCTTAAGGCCAGGCCAGGAGAGTGATAGCAGGGCTCAGGTGGGCTGCACTGACCTACACCTGCACTGGACATTTGAGAGAAAATGTCAGACTTAGTGTACGTGCTTGTGTGTATAATGGTTGGTACGTGCGCAGTGTATGGTTGATAACACATGGCACTAAACACTAAGTCAGGTCCCACTAAATAATAATAATAATAATGGTGGTGAGGATGTTCAACCAAAGAGGGACTGTGTATTTCTGTTCCACAAACGTAAAAAAGAAAATTTGAAGAAAAACACACCATAATTAAACTGTTTCAATTCGCAACTCAATATGCAGATGTAATTATCGTAGACCCCATAATAGAGGGTCATATTCAGAACCACACACTATGACAAAAGACGAGTGGATCTGGAGCCATTTTCAGTCGTCCTGATTTCAGAGGGCGTGATTAACTAATCATAGTCATGCTCTGTTCGTGTCAAAAACAAACATGGCTGCTTACATATAAAAAAGGCTAAGAAACAGTAGAGATTTTTACAACAAATAAACTATTGCTTATTTCAGGTAAAATAAGTTATATATTTTGATCTGAATGTTATGAGAATTTTCAAGAGGAGGTGTTTTCCGTATTTGAGAGACACATGTTACAAATTTGCAACTGTGGCTGGATCGTCTCACGTTTGAATGAAGGTTTTCCCCCCTCTAGGGTCCAATTCCTTACTCTTCTGGATTTGAACAGAATGTAGAAGGGACTGGCTGCTCAGGCAACTGAAACTGTGTGTTTCAGCTATGGCATTGGCCATTTGTTGGTAACATTGATACCTATATGGAAAAGAGATAGATACATTCTACTGTACAAAAATTAAATATGCTTTGTCAGAATCTCATATGCAGCTTACATGACAGTTAAATCAGATGTAAAACCCTTAGAAAAATGCATATAATATGAAGCTTACATGAATTACTTATAAGGACTGTAGATAACACTAAAAATCCCTACAATATTCTTAGAAAATAAATGTCAGAGTTTGCCAAGCATTAATTTACACTGAAATGTTATAGGAAACACCAACAAATAAGATATTATAAAACATCATAATTTTACAGTAGTTACATGAACGCACATGAGCTAAAGTGTCTGGTTAACAAAAGGTTAAACTCGTTTCACAGTATATAATTTTGTGCCTGTATGCCAACATGTTTTTGGCCACTTGAGATGATGTACCAGCAAAAGTAAAGGACACTTTAAGCATCTACAAAGAGTGTAATTATAGCAAACCAACATACAAAAAGAGTAGATTGACATCAACACAGGTATATATATTTTTTTAACATATTTTTATTATTATTCATATTATATATACAGTGTATGATGCAAACCTCAGTACAGGGGTCTTCAACGTTTTTCAGGCCAGGGACCCCCAAGCAGATGGCGAACTGGGCCAGGGACCCCCTACTATATATACGGCATAGAATTGTGTTTTATATTAAATTGAGCTTAGTGTCATGTATAAACATTGCTACTCTGTTATGGTACATCCAATACAAGGAAATAATACACAGGTTAATACAGGTGGGTGTGCTACTGCAATTTTTAAACACAAGAGCTATTCAAATAATGAACAAATAATGAACAATTAACACAAATCAAAGTTAAGCTTTGATCATAACACATCAAGTTAAACTGTGTACATACATGAACATACAGGGGACAGTGAACCCCCAAGCCATCTGTGAATTCCCACTTCAGTGAGATGTCTGACCCTGATGAGTTGCACATAACATATCTTTTTTTCATTTTAAGACATCAAAGAGGGTGGAGGGACAAGGGAGAAATTAATTGGGGAAAAATGAAAAAAAAAATTGTTTTTAAAAATATTAAAATATAAAATTATATTATTTTAAAGTGTTGATTTCACAACCCCCGGTCGCGACCCCCCTGTTGAAGACCTCTGCCTTAGTATAATAGTGAGTACTCATTAAAAAAATATATATAAGAAAGTTAAAAAGTTAACATGTATCATACAAAGACAATATAAGTTATTGTGCGCTTTACTTATATATGTCATGCATGACATTCAGTTGGATCATATTTGATTCTGATTGTTATTTTCTATGAGGAAAATGCAAAAGTGGCCACTTTCAAGAGTACCTCATAGTATTAGCCATGTAAGTATTTTATGATGTACAATATTGGTGGCAATAATACATTTTATAAGCTTTTTCTATTTCTTTTTCATATGGGTATGAATGGACCTGGGGCTTTTCAAACATAAGATAAGTGCATTACTTATCTCTGCCTCTTGTAATTTGCTTTATTTGCATTATACTATCAAAACTGTAGTGCCATATATAGTATTGTCTTTTGTCCATTTGTTATAAGGCATAATAAAGAAGTTTGTAACAATTGCAATGCAGAGAAACATTTAGGAAAAGTTCAATAATGATTTATGAATTATTTGTAAATAGTAAAGACTAAACTAAATAACCAATTAAATAAATAAGCAGTCACTTCTTGACAGACAGCACGATAAGTTTGTCTCTCCAACCGTTTTCACACTAAAATTACAATGCATTTTTTGTGACAGTTATTGACATTTCTCTGCGTTTGGACCAAAACACCAAAAGGACCCATTACACGGCCGAGTGGACCCACGGGTGCTGCTGTCGGGCTGTTGCCTCGAAGGGAGCTGACGTATTGAGGGTGTCATCATTCAAACAGTGTGTGGTCTTTGGTGCATGGCCAACGAGAGAGTGGCTGTTGGTAAATCAATGCACATCAAGCACTTATAGTCTGGGAAAGGATCAAGCAGAAATCCTCCACTAGCATGTGACTGTATAGCTCCCTATTTAAACTATACAGTATAAGATGCTTTTTATAGCTTTGTTCCAAATCTTCAAAGATCCTATATTACGCAAAAATGCTTTAAGCTTTTATAGCTGTTATAATGTTGTTACCTGATCAAAAACATTCCCAGAGTTGTGTTTTGTTTCATTTACACGCAAAAACATGTCGCAGGACTTCCTGTATTACCACATGACATCACAAGGTTTCTGTTTGAGAAGCTTAAATATGCAGGGTTTGCATGTGAACTATGTGTGAATGAAACAACAGAACTTTTAATGAAGAAAAAACACAATATAGATCAGAGGGACCTTATGAAACTTTTTGGGGGGTCATCTACCTGTTTGTCTACATGGAGCTGGGACTATACCAGAGGGGTATTCCACGAACGTGGCTAAACGTAGCGGCGACTAAGTGCTAAGTTCTCGCCTGGCTGAGACACAACTTAGACAAAAGCCTGAACCCGTTCCACAAACAAATTTCAGCTGCGCCTAGTCAGAGCTAAGCTCAGTCTGGCCTAATCAGGCCGGGCCTCCGCGCGTGCACAGGGTAAATAAGAAGCCCTGAACAAGCGACTGTCGAAAACGCGATCATGTCCAAGATTCGGGCCGATTATTTCAGCGCATCAGAACAGAAGTTGCTTTTGGAACTCTACAACACATTTGCAATAACCAAGGCCAGAGACATGGCGTGGCAGAAGATCGCCGAGTGCTTTAGACAGCGGTTCAAAAGCATATGTTTAGATTACTGGAGAATTGTCAAGAACCAAGAACGTAAGGTAATTTCTTTTTTTGCTGATATTGTTTTCGGACAACACAGATACTCATGCGGGAGGTGTGCGGAACTGTTTGTTTGACACTCTGTTTACGTCAGGTACGTATTCTCTGCGACACGGCCTAAGTAAGACACAACTTTAGCCTGCCCGCGACCAGACTATCTGCTAAGACCATGTTGCCCCAGTAACTCAGCGGGAACTAAGTTTATCGAGCGTCGTGGAACCGAACTCTCACTTAAACTAGCGCCAACTGACGAATAAAGCCGGGCTTTGCGCTTAGTAGCTTTCGTGGAATACCCCTAAAGCATGACCAAACCAAATATACAGTATTTCAGGAGGACCAAATCAGGATGTGTGATCATTCAGCTTAAGCCCACTCTTTTCTAAATGTTAGCCTCAAAACAAACACAATCTATTGTTATTTGATATGAACACATTTTTTTTTTTTTTAGTTTAGTTTATTATTAGGATCTCCATTAGCTGTGCTTTACAGCCAGCTAGTCTTCCTGGGGTCCTTGTTAAAAAGCACAAAGTAAAAAAGGTACAAAAACACACATCAATACATTTCAATAAATATCACACATCAATATTCATTTCTATAAAAATCTAAAAAAAAAAAAAGACAGCAAAAATTAAAGTCTGCAATTTGTGCGTGAAAAGTCCCTCAGTCGTCCAGGTAGAATCCATGATCAAAGGAGAAGTTCAATTTGTCAACTGGACAAAGTTTGTTTGGTTGAAAACGTTTCGCCGCTCATCCGAGAGGCTTCGTCAGCTCTGGTTATTGTACTGGTTAGACCCTGCTTATATCTAGCTGCCGGGAGGCGCGTCCTACAATGACAAAGCTCTGAAAACGATCCCCCCTAATCTGTCTCTTTGTTTTTCAAATTACTCTGACGGCTAGTTTCGTCCCCCTATTCTATACAAACAGAGCCAGGGCAGAGGGGTGGAGAGGGTCGTTAGACGTTGAATAGGGGGTCGAAACCAGCCGTCAGAGTAATTTGAAAAACAAAGAGACAGATTAGGGGGGATCGTTTTCAGAGCTTTGTCATTGTAGGACGCGCCTCCCGGCAGCTAGATATAAGCAGGGTCTAACCAGTACAATAACCAGAGCTGACGAAGCCTCTCGGATGAGCGACGAAACGTTTTCAACCAAACAAATTGAACTTCTCCTTTGATCTGCAATTTGTTGATATTCCACAACAATTCATGATAAATTCATGATAAACGCAACCACAACAATTCATGTTACAAGTAGCCAAACCCGATGTAATTTTGTACTTTTCTTTTAAAGTCCAACTTCTGTTCTGTTTCAGTGAGCCTCAATGGCAAAATGTTCCATTCTTTCATTGCTCGTTTGACTGTCCCATTTTCAGTATTTTTATGAAAAAGTTTCTAATCCAGTGTCCAGTGATACATTTACCTAATGAATGAATATTGCAAACATTAAACAATGTATTTGTGAAAAGCGGGGTTATTCTGGGGAGTCTATCCTCAACTCGACGCAGTAAAAAGGAGATTACAGTTTCTTAAGTCTAAAGCAAATGGGATAATGGTTAAGTAATAAAACTGAGTCCCAAGACCTACTCCTGATGACTACATTAGAAGCAATTTTAGCAACATTAACTGTAAAGTAAAAGATTTATCCCTCTCAATTTCTCTAAGTGTATCTCAACTCTGCACGGAGGTCTTGCCAAAGTGAAGATTTACTCAGAAGCCGTCCCAACCTCACTTAAAAATGTATAAAAGATAAAGATCTGGAGAAGTCCAAGATCCAATCGCGGTGTCACTTTGGGCACCTCATAAAATTTATATAGAGCCCAGGAGGAGTAATGTTCCTTATTGGAATGTGTCCCGCAGGTGAGGGCCCCAGGTCAGTGTTGAGCTTTGGGGGGAGATTGCACAGTGAAAAAGATGGAGCACATGTTGGCTTAGGCGTGCACTGGCCCCTGGAAACCTGTGTATTTCAGTGAATTATTTACAATGATGTATAGACCCTACTGCTGGGAAGCCATTCTCTTTTTGGCTACAAGCTCAGATGTGTTTTCCAAGATGTATTCGTCACTAGAAGAATTTGGTAGACATGATGTACTACTTGGGCCAGACACTGCTGGAAATACAAGAAAAGGACCATTTGCACAGTGTTATATCCAAAATACTCTAAATCCCAGGACAAAGATAAAATGGGACAGTTAGAATAGTTCGTGTTTTGTGGACTACATAAAATTTTGCAGCACGTTAGTCAAATTAAAATGATTCACTGACAGAATAATTATGATAAAAATATTGGACTGATGTCAAAGAGTGCCAAGACTGTAAAATGCTTTGGTCTTCCATAAAGTTTAATGATATAATTTAGAGTGATTCATGTGAGTGAAGATTAGAAGTTACAGAAAAGTGTCTTGGAAAAGGTTCAGTTCTGACCACAGCAACTTTCTGGAGAAGTCTGGGGACATCATTTAAATATAGGTAATTTCATATTTTTATTTTGTTTTGTTTACCCCAAAGAAGTATAGTGCTCAAAATTACTGAACTAACCACAAAACAACAAAGCTCTTTTAAGTGAGAGTGGAGTCAAAGGAGAATTAACGTTTTTTTACAATCTGAGCCTTATTTCGGTAATAAAACAAGTTGTTTTACTCACCCATAGCACTTTGGTGTCATTTGGAGCAGTTTCGTAGATGTTGTGGTGTAGCGGTATCCATGAACGTGAGTGCTCGGGGCATATGTTTGCGCAAACTTTAGCACTTTTCATATCACAGAAGCTCGCTGTGTCAGCGTAGACTTTAAGTGGAGTCAAAAGCAGCCTGAAACCCGATATCCCACTCGAGACAGCAAAGGCATTCTTCCTCTGTGGCCATCAACATACAATGTCCACATAAACACCACCAGGTACTGTCTTTTCGTAGACGGGCCGTCGCTCGCTGTTCTCTTGTGCGCTGCTCCTCAAACTGTCTCTGCTTCCTTCTAATATCTCTTCCTCCGTATACTCAGGCTCAAAACGATAGGGACGGCCATCATACTCAAATAAGTCCTCTTCAATCTCAAAGTCCGAATCTTCAGCCATGTCTCGCAACAGAAAAGTTCAGAGCGTGTTAGCTTCTTTCGGACTAGCGGTGTTTATCTGCAAAACAGCTGGGACTTCACATATGCGCGCTGTCCTCTATGATGACGTCATCAAATGAAACTATATGTAGTGACCGAGTGGGGGGGTAATTCAAAAGCAGTAGGCAAGACAACAGTTTACAAAATGGTACAAACATTTTTATTATTCCCTATTAAAATGTTTTAAACAATGTTTACAATCCCTTTCGCTCACACACACACACACACACACACACACACACACACACACACACACCATAAAATATTAACCAAAAAAAGTTATAACTCGACAGGTGAATGCGGCAATGGTACTGTCCATTAGGGGCCGACACAACGGAGGTAGGAGGCGTCCAGGCCCAGAGGAGCGACAAACTCCACCGGGGGAACGCTAGCTCCAGAGGGGATGACCCAATCCCACAGGGGAGGCCAGCAGGGAACTCAAAAGCCTGAAAAAAAGGTAAATTTAAGACCCAACAGGGAGATTTAATAAATGGGCACTGCCCCGTGCACTCACCGAGGAGACGCTCCGCTCGGAACAAGAGGGGGAAGGGGGGGGAAACGCAGGACACACCTGCTCTGCCTAAGCCTGCCGGAGCGACGCATGTTAAGGGAACTCAGAACGAGTACATTCTAGGAATGAAATCCCGGTTTATTACTCACCCAATACAGTTTGTACACGCACCCACCAGGGACAGCCCGCACACAGACACGGCCTACAGAAGTAGCGGTTTAGACCCAGTGTAACCAGTTTTATGAATGAATATGTCTCCACTCACCAAGAAGGCAGGACGGAGCAACGCACCGCAGCTTTAAGTCATGACCGTAGACCGGGAATTGAGAGGGTTTAAGTTAATATAAAACACGGAGCCTTCTTGTCCCAGTGGCTGCTACACCGTGTTGGATGCCAGAGGTGAGGAGAGAGTGCAACAGGTGAAACCAGTCTCCCTCATCAAGGCTTGGGGCACTACGTGATTGGCCCGCTGGTTAAGGTGCGCGTCTCACTACATATAGCTGGATATCAGGTTTCAGGCCGCTTTGGACTCCACTTAAAGTCTACGCTGACACAGCGATCTTCTGTGATTTGAAAAGTGCTAAAGTTTGTGTTATTTGGAGACCGCAAACATTTGCCCCGAGAACTCACGTTCACGGATACCGCTACACCACAACATCTACGAAACTGCTCCAAATGACACCAAAGTGCTATGGGTGAATAAAACAACTTGTTTTATTACCGAAATAAGGCTCAGATTGTAAAAAAAAAAAAACGTTAATTCTCCTTTAAAAAAAAAAAAAAAAAACATTGTTCAGGCTGAGTTCTTCTCTCAAACTGAAAAAAACTCTGTTCCACCTTGCGATGCTATATGGTAATAAAGGAAGTGCTCCACTGTGGTTTTAAACTCTGCACACCTTCACTTGAATCATTTGGATTTTAGTAGAATTGACAATGTCTACTGAACCAAAGGTAAAACATTGCCATTGAGTTGAAAACTACAGCTTAGGGTGGAAAAGAAAAACTCCTGGTATGTTATGTTTTAAGGAGGTAACAACATTATAACAAGACTTAAAGCTCACAAGAGTCAATGTTGCACAATAAAGGACCTTTAAGTACAAGGTAAATGAGTAAGTTGGTAAAAGCAGACAGGTAGCAGACACAGCACATCTAACACTTAAAGTGTTTTCACCTCAAGGTCAATTTAGCACTTTGTAGATGTGATTGCAACAAATACGATTACCCTGCAAAGTTTTAAATTAGCTACTTTTCTAGAGATCCAAGTTTTCGCTCCATCCATTAGCCAAGCGTGTTCAGACTTCATTATTTTACTTTTTGGGTTTATGGGGCAGATCCAACGCGGCCGCGAGTGTTTTGTGTCTGAAGAAAGTCATTAAAACTGGCTGTTCATTTCAATGCAGCTGCACAATTTAGTTATTGACGAGTGAAAAGAGAAAATTAGGTCAGAAAAGTGGAGCGTGCAAGAGACGATAGTGAAATACAAAAGCAGTCGTAGATTATGTTTATATCTGAGCCTCTTTGAAGTAATGTGATTTCAGGTGACGATGGTGCTTTAGGGTTTATGTCAGGTTAGACTACTCATTTCAGTAAAAACAAAAAACAGTCAAGATCTTTATATTAAAAAAATTGTTTTCCCAGTTTGGCCAATTTTAGGTTTAAAGTGCGTATGACAAATTTGTATGATTCTCGAATTGTAATTGTAAATATAAATTATAGTTTTACACCAATCAAGAAGCAATTTGTGAAGAAAAGTTGACAAATATGAGAAGGAAGAGAGTTACAGGAAGTAGAGAGCTCTAAAACAAATTAAGGACATCATTACTAGGGAGAATTATATCCAAAAGTTCAGCACATTTTACACACAAGAAACACATTCTAATTCCAGCAAAATAACAAATCGTGACATCACACTAGGGAATTCATAACTGTTACCTATAAAAACTCCTCTAATGTACCCAGAAATTATCTGACAAATACAAATAAGAACACCATTATTTTAGTTTCTTGTGCGTAAAATGTGCCAAAGTTTTTCTCCCTAGCGTGATGTCATTAGTGTGTTTAGAACTCCCCACTTACTGTAATTTTAAACACATTATTCAACTTTCCTTCACACATTGCTTCTTGATTTGTGTACAACTATAATTTTATATTTACAATAATTATCATCCCACAAAATTAAATCAAAATTAGAGAATCATAAACATTTTAGTTTGCGCTGGTGACTGATGGATGTGATTAAAATGCATATGACAGCTATTAATGATTTTCATATTTTATCTAATTTGATGAAAAAGTTCATCACAATTGAGACCAAAGAAACACATTTTCCTGATAACAAAAAAATTATGTATTTTTATTTGTCAGATATTAATTTCTGTGTAAATTGGAGAAGTTTTGGCCCAGTATATACATGATGGTTGCTGGGTAACGGTTATGGAACTCCCTAGCGTGAAAATTTTAAACCTACAAAATTGAAAACAAGAATTGTATTTATATTAGGGCTGTCAAACGATTAATTTTCTTGATCGCAACTAATCTCAGAAATTTCATAGTTAATCGCGATTAATCGTGATTTATTTTGCATGTTTAAAATTGATATCTTTCAGTAAGACCGTTCGAATCTAAAGTTAAACTCACAATGCAAAGTATTTCTCACCATTTTTTTATTTCAAAAAAGTGCAGAGAAAGGAAAAAGTAACAATGAACCAGTAATAGTGCTTACTTTGAGAATTGTAAATTAATGATTGAAGCCCGCTCGAGCTGCCTACGGATGCGTAGAAGGAACAAAATACTAGCAAACTCAAAATAGCGCGTTTAACCGACAATGAGTTTAATTAATACAACCAAATGAGCTGCATATGGATGGTAGAATTGCGGAAAATGCTGGCAAACTCTGATCGCGATTAAAAAAATTGTTCGCGATCATAACTCACATTAATCTAATCGTGATTAACGCGTTAATATTCCCAGCCCTAATATATATATATATATATATATCTCCAGCTATTTTCAATGGCAGAGTGCAGATTAAAAGAATGCACAGATGCTTGGAGGTTTTGCTTAGTTCGCGAAACAAAGGATAATCTGTTGGAATTGGATTTGTGACCCAATAATAATAAGAACAACTTTCAGTATTGTGATGTCCTTGGAGCTTAAACAATCTGCTTAGGTTCAGTTTTCACACATTTACTGTTTGGCCTGTATTTTGCTGAATTGTGTTTTTCAGGCTTAATTAGGCATTATTAATTATAAGTTCATTAGCAAAGACCGTGCAAAAGGATTACAGACCTGCATAATAGCATAGTTTACTTTGAGTTTTGAGTTTAGATCGAGTTTATATAAGGTTTCTGGTGTAACTGAGGAGACTGAGGAGTGACTTGAATGCCCTATAGGGACAAAGTTGAGGTGTGGACTGTGTGTAATGTTTGTTTATTTCAAACATGTCTCTTCAATATATAATGGATCTTAGTTTAGTTTAGTTTAGTTTAATTTAGTCTTTATTTGAACGGACAATGTACAGAGACATTAAGCTCATAAAAAACAAAGATGTTCCAAACCAGATTAGAGCTAAATAGCTACTTTCCATCTGCAGTCCCTAGTATACAATTCAATTAGTCAGCAATAAGAACAATTCACACTGTTTGCTGTCAAGATACACACATGGTATCACACATTAATAAAGCAAAGCATTATTTACAGCTTCACAAAAATAATTTTATAAAATACATTTCTACATAGCACCATTATATATATAGTCATATATTAGTCAATAGCATACAAAAATGCTATATTCTAGTGTTACTATTACTATAGAGTGCTGGCAGTTTTGATTATTCCATATCCATTTTTAAGCTCCACAGAAAATTTGACATAGATTTAGTTCAATCGGGAGATTGTTCCACTCCTTTTTTGCACTATAAGCGAAGGCTATCTGTGCAAATGAGGTTTTGCGTTTTGGTATGATTCACTGCCCTCTGGTGGAGGCACGTGTGGCTCTGGTTGTCACTGCAGAGGTGGATTGGTCAAAGTGTGGGTGCATAACTGTGGGTGAGTTTTTAAGGATTCTATGTAGCAATCAAATTGAGCCTAGTCTTTGTATATTGTCAAAGTTGATCTTAACAATCAAGGTGAAGAAGTACATAAATACATTAATAACAATAAATAACAATAAAAAGTAATAATAATAATAATAGAACATTTAAATACAACACTTCACCTCAAGTGTAATTACTGACCTTCTTCCAACCTATAATGGCTGAATACCTCACATTTGATTAGTGCCTTAAAGATCCCATGACATGGTACTTCTTGATGCTTTTATATGGCTCCTTAATGGTTCCCTAATACTGTAAATGAATCCTTCTTCAAAATCAACACTCAGTGCTTGAGAAACAGAGATAAGATGAGAGAGTAATTTTTCTCACTCTGAACACTCTATAATGGGCCTTGTTGCTTGAATGCAAATGAGGAGAAAAGAGCTGGCCAATAGTAGAGGGTGGGGGCGTGGCCAAACACTCCGCTCTCCGCTGTAGCTCACAGCTGATCCATTTCCTTGTTTTTGCACGGGGGGAGAGATTTGAAGCGTTCCATTGAAAAATAAACACATTTCCACATAAAATAAAATTAAACCACTGCTGTTCAAAGGTCCAGAGGCTCAGATAAAGGACTTCCGAGCCTAGAAACACTCGGACGTGCCTCCAGGCAAATAAAAAAACGCCTTTCGCATTGCCTAGCGCATTCGCAGTCCAAACTCTCTGGGCGTGATTTACAGAGACGCTGAGTACAGACAGACGGGGGTGGAACTGCATTTGCATTTATTTTTTCGATCTGACGTCAATAAGGTGCCTTGTTCAAAATCGCCCGTTTGAGCTCCGATTTTTTGTAACGCAGAAAAGGATCGCAAATGCTCAGTTTAGACATTTCGCAATTTTAATAATGATTGTCTAGGTAATTCTTTAAAGCTCCCTTTAAACTTCCACATTTTAACTCCACATACCATTTGTTCCTTCAACTCTTTGCATTCATGCTTTCTTCACAAAGTCTGGATTCTCTTTAAACCTATGCTGATACTTTGTTTTAATAACACTAATATTTTCAGCTATTTAGAAATACTATATTGTTTGCCATCTCAGCATTCAAGAACCACTTCCAAAAAATATGATTTTGAAAAATGAACTTTGAACCAGCACTTTAGTATATTCTTAGCTATATTGTTTTAGTCTGCAGTGCCTTAATGTTAAAGGTGCACTGTGTGGGTATGGGTACTTCACTGTTCTGCCTGGAATGTTCCACAATATGACATTAAACAGCTCTACCTTACATTCAATTACAGGCGGTTTTATAGCTCAAAAATACCTAGAAAAACAGGCATTCTGACTGTCCTCTCCATAGATCTGACCTGTAACTTGGTCTGGTTTAGTCTCATGAAGGTAGAAAAGTTTAATACCATACTGTGAAAGATTCCAGACAAAGCAATAATATCTCCATGGAGAAAAGCATCTGATGGACCCTCTGCTAGAAAAAAAGCACCTTTAATGTTTAACCCATGTCCATTGTTATGTATGTGGTCAGTTTTAAATACAGTTTAAAACCATACTGGAAAATGTGTAGAAAATTCAAACTGTATTAAATTCAAACTGCTGATTTCTTACACTCAAGACTCCCAATTTGGGGCTCTCATTGCCGTAAACTTTTCAGCATTCCCAGCTCTGGTTATCTCCCTCAGCATCTGAATCCCTCCCTGGTGATACCAACAGTAGAAGTGTGGAGCAGGGTGATGGGGCCTGTGTTATGAGATGATAATATGAGACGATTGAGCGATCTAGTGAGCGCGACATTGCCTCAGGCCATATTTCTTGATTACCTGCTGCTCTGGTTCTAACCTCGGCGGGCCCCTTCACCATGGAAACACTCTTCTTGTTCCTCCCTCCACGGCTCATTACCCCGACGCTGGTCTACGATCTGCTCACCTGGGCGCACGCACTTCAAGCCCACACATTGTCAGTTATTAAAGCTGATCTGGGGTCAGTGAGTGGGGACTGATGTTTGCCTGGGGCTCTGGTTCTCGCTGGAGATGGTTTAATCAAATACAGCTCAAGAGTGATGGCACTTCAGAGGCACCTGTGGAAATGTGGAGGATCATGCAAGGTGGGATTGTAGCAGGATTTGTTTGCAACCAGGTCATGTCTCTCTGAATTTTTATTCATAGAGTTCAAAGTTCGACACCACGTCCAAAAAAACGTGGAAAAGGAATAAAACAGAAAGTTGCTTTCAGCTCAATAAACACTCAAAAGTTTTATGACAGTGGTTCTCAAACTTAAATTAGGATTCAACCATGTCTAAAACTATGGATAAGGTAAATAAGGATTCACCAAAAAGGACAAAATCACTGAAAGATCTGTCAAAGTAAATTCAAACTGCAAAGAGTCTCATGTACCATCAGTGATACATGTACCACAGTTTGGGAAACATTTACATAGATAGAAATATATGTATAACCTCCAAAACAACTCCCATGTCATTCTGATGTTTCCGATCTATATTTTTATGGTACTATTTGCTAAACTAACAATCAATGTGAAGTTTGTGGATGATACGACTGTGGTGGGTCTCATCTCCAATAACGATGAGACAAACTACAGGAGTGAGGTGAGCCTTCTGACCAAGTGGTGCAGCGATAACAATCTCCTTCTTAGATAAAAGGAGAAATTCAATTTGTCAACTGGACAAAGTTTGTTTGGTCGAAAACGTTTCGCCGCTCATCCGAGATGCTTCGTCAGTTCTGGTTCTAGTGCTGGTTAGACCCTGTTTATATCTAGCTGCAGGGAGGAGCTCACTACACTGAAATAGTTCTGAAACTATCTCAACTAATCTGTCTCTTTTGTTTTTCAAATTTCTCTGGCGTCTAGTTTACGACAGATGACGGTCCACTCTGGCACGCCCGTCTGTGTTGGTACATCCTCTTGTGAAGTGGCTGTTTGGTTTCCCCAATGTAGCGCTCACTGCAGCCTTCACTACACTGAATGGAGTAGACCACATTGCTTTGTTTGTGGCTCGGTGTTTTGTCCTTTGGGTGGACGAGTTTTTGTCTCAAAGTGTTTGTGGGTTTGAAATAAACTGGGATTTCATATTGTCTGAAAATCCTCTGTAGTTTTTCCGAAACACCGGCCAGGTACGGAATCGCTACCCCTTTCCTCCTGGGTTTGGATTCTCTGTTGTCTTGTTTCTTGCCCTTGTGTCTCTTGGTTTTGTTGACAGCCCATTTGGGATAACCACAAACAGAGAGGGCTTCCTGCACATGTTGTTCTTCTTTCTCCTTACCCTCTGTGCTTGTGGGAACCACTTGGGCCCTGTGTTGTAATGTCCAAATAACACCCAGTTTGTGCTGCAGTGGGTGGTGTGAATCAAAAAGCAGGTATTGGTCTGTGTGTGTGGGCTTCCTGAAGACTTCTACTTGGAGTCCCCGGTCTCCTCCTATCGTTACTGCACAATCTAAGAACGCCAATGTGTTATCATTGGCATCTTCACGGGTGAATTTGATGTTCGGATCTACAGAACTGATATGTGCAGTAAAAGGTTCCAAATCTTGAATTTTGATTTTTGTGAAATTATCATCCACATAACGAAACCAGTGTGTGGGAGGAGTGCCTGGAGTGCTTCCCCCCCCACACACACACACACACACATATTGGCATAACCTGTATTCCATAAAAGACAGATCACTCTAGACACTTTAAAAAAACTGCTGCTAAGGACTACTGTTGCACTGTTGCACATTTACTACTGGAATTTTACAACTTTGTACTGTTGTTTACTACTGTTATTGCACTGGAATCACTACTGCTGCACATTTATTTTACTTACTTTCAATGCACATTACCATTTCACTGCTGTATTTTCCATTGCACATTTCTGATGTACACTGCACATTTTTGAACATCTGTAAATAGGTATTTATTTATTCTGTTGCACTGCTTTCAGATTTTAGATCTTAGATTTTAGTTTTTAGATCAAGATTTTTTGTCTTAGATAGTTTTTTGTTTTGTTTTGTCTTCGTGTTTTGTCTTTTTTTGCACTACCTGGCCAGAGAGAAACGAAATTTCGATTCACTGTATGTTGAACAGATGGCAGAATTGACAATAAAGCTGACATTGATCTTTGAGAAGGAACATCTTTACTGCATAATCAGGTAATTGGCTCCCATAGATGCACCAAGTGGATGTATCGTAAAGGTCCTATATTATGCAAAATGGACTCTTATGAGTTGTTAGCCATTTTGTTACCTCATCAAAAACACACCTGGAGTTGTGTTTTGTTTCATTCACACACGTTTGAGTAACCCTTTATTACTGGTCTCGCTACACCATTGTTTAAAATGGTCTGTTCCACCTTGTGATGTTATGAAGCTGTAGTTTTCATGTTACTGTTTACTTTTTGTTCAGCAGAGATTGGCCATTCCAGGGCTGAAATGATCCAAATGATTCTAGTGAAGGTGTATGGAGTTTAAAAACACAGTGGAGCACTCTCTGTATTACCACATGACATCACAAGGTGGAGTGTTTTCTGTTTGAGAGAACTAAATATGCAGGGTTTGTGAGTTTACAACAACTTAAGAAGGAGTACAACACAGATGAGAAAATACTGTGTAATATGGTGTAATATGGACTCTTTAAGCAAAACATTTAAAAAGTTCAAGCAATCTCAGTAATTCACCAGAACAAAGACAAAACTGAACAAAACGATTCACCCTAGCTCAGCTCATACTGGTGGGAGCTGGTTTCATGGGCGTATCACTAATTGCATTGAAGTCTTTGAGGTGCTCTAACACTTGAGGGGTGAGTCAGTCAGGATTTAAAAGCTGTGAGAAAACAAAGATGTCTGCCTCAGTGGTGCGCCTTGGGGAAAAGGGGAGAAAGGAATGGCCCAAGGCGTCCACAAAGAGACACAATCAGTATCTGTATCCAAGACAACAAAGCTCGACCACGCCCTTCTCCTCTGAGCTATAAGAGCCCTACAGCTGCTGAGTGCTGCTGCCAACAGAACATCATGACGCTCTGTGTTTCTGATCCTACACATCACTTCAAAGTAGAGCCAGAAAAAATATCTTTGTTGTTCTACACATTTAAAGGTACACTGTGTAACCTCTCTGGTGGAGCATCTGCCACCTGCTTGTCTCCTTGGAGATGTGATTGTTTTGTCTGGAATGTCCTGGTATGGCATTAAGCCTAATCATCTTGCATTTACTCAGTAACATGGCTTTTTATAAACCTAAAAACTCCCATTCTTAATTTGAGTGTGCTCGCCATTCCACAGATCTGATATGAAACTTGGCCCTGTAGTGTCACCTGCTGTCTCTGTAGAGATAAATAAGTGTAATGCCATACCGTGGAACATTCCAAGCAATATGGAGTGGAAAAGTTACACATTGTACAGCAAAAGGAGAAATTCAATTAGTCAGCTGGATAAAAGTTTATTTTGTCCAACAAGAATGAGGAAAGGTTGTGTGGGCTCAGTGCCAAGTAATTAATTCAATAGTTGGCATAGATCCATTGGTGCTTTTTGTACCAGTCAACTGTTCTGATCAGAGTCAACAGTTTCTGTTGTTCCTCATCAAATTATTCCCACATTTGCGACCAAGTGGAGGAAATGTTTTGGAGGAACTGTACCTTGAAATGTTCTGGATCCCATGAGTCCAGAGTGATGGATCTGACCTTTGACATGTGAACCCCCAGACTCCTGCAACATTTTACAATCACAACTTAATTTTAATAATAAAATATGTGACACTGAATTTTAAAGCTACACCGTGTAACTTTTCTGGTGTGTGGTCCACCTCCTGCTTGTCTCCATGGAGATGTTATTGTTTCTCCACAGTGTTCCACAGTCATTAAATGAATCTACCTCCATGAAGACAAGCAGGTGACAATACCTGGCCAAGTTACAGGTCAGATCTGTGGACCCCCCCTATCCCCTCCCCTTTCATGAAGGGGGAGGGGATTCATACCTGCTTAAAGGAAAAGTCACATTTTTTACAATCTGAACCTTATTTCGCTAATAAAACAAGTTGTTTTACTCACCCATAGCACTTTGGTGTCATATGGAGCACTTCCAGAGATGTTTTAGATTTGCTATCTCCATAATGTGAGTTCTCGGGGCAAATGTTTGCGGTCTCCAAATAACAGAAACTTTAGCACTTTTCAAATCATAGAAACTCGATGTCTTAGTCTACGATTTTGTTTGGTCAAAAGGGGCTGTAATCTGAGATTTAGCCATAGTTTAGCGTAGATGAGGACGCCAGTGAGCATGTGCGGACTGTGCTCTCAGCTCCCGGGACCAAAACACAAAGCTGTAAACTATGGCTAAATCTCGGATTACAGGCCACTTTTGACTCAAACGAAATCATAGACTAAGACATCGAGCTTCTATGATTTGAAAAGTGCTAAAGTTTGTGCTATTTGGAGCCCGCACGGGGCATATTACATGCTCGGGGAATGTATTATATGCCCCGAGCTATGGCTAGAAGTCGCGCTGGGCTAACGCAAATCTAAAACATCTCTGGAAGTGCTCCATATGTCACCAAAGTGCTATGGGTGAGTAAAACAACTTGTTTTATTACCGAAATAAGGCTCAAATTGTAAAAAAATGTTACTTTTCCTTTAAGAGAACTTGTCTTCGCTTGCAATTTTCCAAATCTCTAGCCTGAGATGCAGCTGTACCTCCACTCCTGTATCTTGGACAAACCCATGCCAAACCCAGGTTGGCAGTGTGATTCCAGCTTCCACAGATGAATGCTGTCATTGTGTCCTTGGGCACGTAACCCATCTCTGTGTGAATGAGCAAGTGGTTCCTTGATGTAAAGTGCTTTGAGTGCCTCTAAGGTGGGAAAAACACTATATATAAATGTGGCCATAGTTATCTATGTATTTGTTTATTTAAAACAAGGGCAGTGCACAGATCACATTGATCTCAAAAGGGAAATAACACCCTGCACCAGATTTAGCTGCAGGCTTCTTTCCATCTGCAGCCCTTGGGCAGATTTAGACAGAAGAATCATTCAGGGAAAAAAAAAAAAAAAAAGTTCTACCATTACAGACAAAAGCTACACCGAAATTGCAATAGTGAAAATGTATATACTTCACTGCTCTTTTGCATCTCAGTAGCAAAATAAATGCCTCAAATCAAGCTCACTCATTTCCTTAATTAATGCAGAGCACTTTGTTATACTGACAGCTCCAAAAAAAAAAAAAAAAAATCATGACACAAATTACATTTCACTGCAAACAAAAACAGGAAGAGTGTCAACATCATTTCCAACCGACAAGTTAGCTTCAGCACATATGAGCAGTTTTCACGCCACAATATTCCAATTACATTTTGATCTGAAGGAAGCATTGTTCTGTTATTTAGCTAGGTGCTTTGGTATTTCAGCAGGGTTAATTAGTTTTTATTATAGCTCCAGAAAATATCACAAGAAATTATTGTCCTGCATATGATGTTAACCAAGTGTATTATCTCAAATTCATTACCTCCCTATATTAAATGATTAATTTCACCCACGCTGAATTTGGCCTTTTAAAACTGTGTAAAATTGTTATGTGTCCATGGTTCAATAGAAGGGTGCAGAGCGTTCATCCTTCTGATGAATTCCAATTAGGTACAATTACAGCCTATGCGTCCATATAATTATTTTTTTCAAATTTTTTGTATGTATTTTTGCTGAGGTAGTCCACTTGTCGCCATGGGATACGTAGTTCCTAGAGTAAACTAGTAAGCACAGTCCCATTTTCTGCTTCACTGAACTGGTGGTTCCCAATAATCCTAACACCATCATTTAGCTGGGCAGGCGCTGGAGTGTTTTTTTTTTTCCTATTTTACCCTTCCCACACAGCAGGCTTGAATTCCCCGAACTCAGCAGAGGAGAATTAATATGCATAGTTCTTTTAGGCCATTTCTCTTTGTACATTGGAAGCTTTGCAATGAGAGAAGAAATTCCTGAGAAGCACCCTCTGAGCTGCAGTGTAAGGCGTTTGTAATTGACCAATTAGAAGTACTTCGCAAAAATGTTCACAAAAAGTTTTTTTTTTACAAGAGGGCTAGTTGTAACCACAGTGTGCTTTGAAGCAATGCATACACATTTTGACTGTAGCCCCCGATGAGTTTAGCAACAATAGTTAATTGATTTTCAGTGCTCCTGTGTACCTGATCTGCATCATATATTTTGTCTTCATTATCACTTTAAAGGGATATGCCACCCCCAGGTCAAACTTGGGCATCTCCCCACAGTCCAGAGACTAAAATAAGTGATGGAAAGCGTTTTCCTGGTCACCCAGCCATTGTCCGAGTCTGTCAGCACTGACCGCCGCGGTATCTGCTGCTCCTCCGCGTTAGACTGGAGTCTAACGTTGCCAGAGAAAGATTTTGGCCAAAAGGAATTAATTTGCTCGATGCTTTTCCCAATTACTTTCTGTGTAGTGCGCATTCATATCGAGTGCAAATAAATGTGCAAATCAACACGGAGAGCTTGACTTGGTCATTTTGGGTGGGAACTATTTTTCAGTGCGGAAAAACAGAGCCGAAGCACACACCACGCTGCGTAACAAGGGAACTCCCAACGTGGTGCGTAACAGGGATTCCCCTGTGTGCTTCGGCTGTGTTTTTCCACACTGTAAAATAGTTCCCACCACAAAATGACCAAGGCAAGCTCTCCGTGTTGATTTGCACATTTATTTGCACTCGATATGAATGCGCACTACACATAAAGTAATTGGGAAAAGCAAATCTTTCTCTGGCGACGTTAGCCTCCAGTCTAACGCAGAGTAGCTGCAGCTGCCCGCGGCGGTCAGTGCTGACAGACTCGGACAATGGCTGGGTGACCAGGAAAACACTTTCCATCACTTATTTTAGCCTCTGGACTGTGGGGAGATGCCCAAGTTTGACCTGGGGGTGGCATATCCCTTTAACAAGTGGTTCTTGAGAGTCATGCTGGATGAATCTCTGGATATTGCATCTCAAACTGTGGTAAAAACGCCTGTTGTGTCAGACTAGGGGGGTAAAGAGTGCCATTTACACAGGGGCCCAGTGCAGAGAAAGTGTAAAGTGTTTTTTTTGTTTTTTTTTTTCATAATGACAACATGTAGTGTGGGCCAAGATAGTTTGTACCCAGGGCTCAGAATTTGGTGCTACACCTCTGGGTGGGAGTCCCATTTGAATTTGCTTTGTTTTATTCTGGTTCAGTTAATACACTTTTAATATTCAGTATTATTTCACTGTTGAATGCGATGTGTGCCTTTACAGTGTTTTAATTTTAATATTGATTTACTGATAGATGTAAATGCTGTGGGTTAGGGTTGATTTTGTTCTTGTATAAACACTCACATTGTCAGCTTAATCCAATTAATTAATTCTGCTAAGTCCATGGAATCCAAAGCTATATGAAAAAGCATATTGTTTTCAATTTAAAATCAACCAAAAGGACAAAAAACATATAACAAAAAGTCACAATCTCCCCATTTCTCACTTCATCGGTTCATAGAATGAGTCTGTTAAAAAAAAAAGTAAAATCTCTCTTTTGTACACCTGGGAAGAGAATGATTTTTCTATCCTCTCTCTGATGCTCCGTTGTGCGAACAGCAGGTTGGAATAAAGTGGGAGCTGTGCTTTTCTTCACACAGACCAGAGTGCAGGAATGGGCCTAAACAGAGCTACAGACAGAGAAAAAGATGTGAAGCTGCAAATCCAGGTACTTCCAGCTAATGCAGACATGAAATAAAGACTTATCTCTAGCAACCGGAACCAGGATCAAACTAAAGACGATCACGGTTCTTTCAATCCTAGCCATGTCAATATGAAAGGTATGTTAGCTTTGTTGTCAAGGTTTGCTCTTTTCAATATAAGAAGTCTTAGTTCCACAACAAAGAGGAGATCATCAATGAAACACACTACATTTGAGTGAACATATCTCCCTTAGGAAAGTTGGCATGTAGAGAACAGAGAATACTCAACACTGTACAGGTTTACCCCGGTGCTATCATTTGGAAACTCAACTTCCACTTAAAGATCCCATGACATGGTACTTCTTGATGCTTTTATATGGCTCCTTAATGGTTCCCTAATACTGTAAATGAATCCTTCTTCAAAATCAACACTCAGTGCATAAGAAACAGAGATAAGATGAGTCATAAATATCTCTCTCAAAGTCTTTATTCTGGGCGTTGTTGCTTGAATGCAAATGAGGAGAAAAGAGCTGGCCAATAGTAGAGGGTGGGGGCGTGGCCAAACTCTCCGCTCAGAGCTCAGAGCCCACAGCTGATCCATTTCCTTGTTTTTGCACGGGGGAGAGATTTGAAGCGTTCCATTGAAAAATAAACACATTTTCACATAAAATAAAATTAAACCACTGCTGTTCAAAGGTCCAGAGGCTCAGATAAAGGACTTCCGAGCCTAGAAACACTCGGACGTGCCTCCAGGCAAATAAAAAAACGCATTTCGCATTGCCTAGCGCATTCGCAGTCCAAACTCTCTGGGCATGATTTACAGAGACGCTGAGTACAGACAGACGGGGGTGGAACTGCATTTGCATTTCTTTTTTCGATCTGACGTCAATAAGGTGCCTTGTTCAAACTCGCCCGTTTGAGCTCCGATTTTTTGTAACGCAGAAAAGGATCGCAAATACTCAGTTTAGACATTTCACAACTTTTAACCATTGGGGGGGGCCTAAACAGGGTAGGGGAGCTCACATTAACGTTCAAAAACCTCAGAAAGTGAAAATTTCATGCCATGGGACCTTTAACGAAAACACAACAGCTAAATTTGCACCTGCCTAAGACTAAAGTGCGGCTGCCTGACGCAACAAATCACTTGCTCACACACAAGTGCATAGTCTTAAATGGGCGAGGTAGGCTACAGTGAAGTGTCTTGCCAAAGGACACAATGCCAGTACTGGTCAGAGCTGGAATCAAACTGTTAACCTCTGGGCTTGTTGGGTTTGTTGTATATGCTTTAACCTTTTCTACTCATTTCTACTTAAAACGCTGGGGTGTACTGCATGTATGTCTATGGCAGAATGTCCGTGAGTGACCATGATGACACAAGGCACACATTAACACTGTTGGCATGGAGGATACTTTAATTCTATTCGTTACTCGTTTGATACCAGTGTTTACCTTATGTGTTCTAAACCCAGTATCCCATGCCTCCCAGATTCGTTTGTGGTGATGGAGACGACCCAGAGATGAAAGTATATTCCAAAGGTTGTTTTATTTGTGCCCTAACAGAGGAGTCTAATTACGGAGCATCCGGATTCTACCTGTCCCTAGTGGTACAGAAAGAACAAGTGTATTTCCCTGCATTTAGATTTTATACATTCTGTGTTAGCAGCGTTTGTCTAGGGGTGGAGTCAAGCCATCTTCCCACTTGCTGGCTGGCTGGTCACTCCCAGTAGTGAGACAGAGGAGTAGTCGTCTATCAACAGAATGTTGCTTATCAGCTCGTTCTCAGACTCTTTGGGACTTTCCGTTCCTCCACAGGTGCTCACTGCTACTCAAAACAAATATTCTGTTGCACACAATAATACAATACACTTCTAAGCCTGTATCTGTGTATCTATTTATTTCTACAACACACAGCCTGATAAGTTGTAATATCTAAATCTTAAAACTCAAGAAAAAAATACAAACGGATTCATGGACCTGTTTAGGTGTTTGATTTTCAACAAACAGTGACACTGACTAACTGGAAAACTTTTGGCTGATGCTAGCCAGCTAGCTTGTGACTGTAATTATTGTAATTATCTGAGAAGGACTTGTTTCACACTGCAAAATTAGCTCACCTGTTATAGTTCCAACTAAGTCAGTTCTTTCTGGTCAGATCGTGATAAAACAAAACTATTGACTAACAGAGCTTCAGACAGAGCAGTGCTTACGGCTAGAATCACAACTCCAGCATCAGTTTGTTTTTCAAACTTTTCTCAGATGAACTCAAACCACCGCTCTTGCAGTGCATTCTTCACATATAGTATTTGTTTTACTGGACGTACTTTAGTAAATATGTATATAACCGTATATATCCACACAACAGATGGTCCCATAGACAGGAGATGAATATGGGGATAAATGATGGCACTTTCATGGGCATCTGTGTTTTCCAGTTTTTGGAAGCAGGTGCAGAATATAAATGTAAATCCCAGGCTCAATACATTTGAAAGTCCCCCAGGGCTAAAGTGAGTTTATGTTTATGTTGGGAGGGTGCTGCTAATGTGTGGGTATCTGTTAAGGATTTAGGCCTCAACAGATCCCCACACACTGCAGAGTATTTAAAAAATGTGATGCACTATGTAACCTTTCTTCTTGCCTCCATAGAATTGCCGTTATATTACCAGGAATGTTCCACAGTACATTAAACTTATCTATCATGGATTTATTCAATTGCAGGTGCTGATATTACTAAGAGTGCCTCCACAGATACTATAGTAGAACTTTTCAAAGAAATACCATCACCATCTTCATCTTCATCTTTAAAAGCCCCATATTACGATATTTTCTGATCTATGTTATAATGTTGTTTCATCATCAAAGACATATCTGGAGTTGTTTTGTTTCATTCATACGTTTAAACACACAAATCCTGCATTTCTCAAACACAAAACACTCTGTTCCACCTTGTGATTTGGTAATACAGAAAGTGCTCCACTGTGTTTTTAAATTCCATAGCCACAGCTGCCCTGGGGTTGCCTGGTTTACACCTGACCATATCGCAAGTGATATATGGTCTGGGAGCCACCTTTGAAATATCTCGTAGCGGAGGTGCTTTTACGATCGCCAACAGCCGTTTATTGGGCGTTACGAATGTCTATCATTTGTCGTATACATAGCCCATAGCCAATCATGTCAGTTGTCAGTTCAAACTACAAGCTTCCGTTTGTCACGTAGTATGCGTCACCGTCTTGCCACATCTCCCCGCTCTCTGATTGGCTCCCAGAATCGGGAGAGCTCACTTGCCATAGTTGCCAGGCTGTATTTCAGATCGGAACGAACGAAAGCAGCCTGGGATTTCCCAGGTTAGCCCTGGGGCAGACTGATGGAAGCAAGACTGCCAATTGGCGCCATCGGCTCCTCTGACCAACACCAACACTCACGCACACTCCACTTTCATACTAGGCAATGTGGGTGAAGTGTCTTGCCTAAGGACACAACAACAGTTTTTACTAATGGCGCCCACTGTGGCACCTGGAATTCCCAGTGGTCTCCCATCCAAGTACTAACCAGGCCCGGCCCTACTGAGCTTCTGAGATCTGACGGGATCAAGCTGGTATGACCACAAGAAGAGTCAATTTTGCGTAATATACGACCTTTAAGTCTCCCTTAGCTGAAAAACAACCAATATGCTGAAATACTTTAGTTTTGCTTATGGTAAAAAATCACCACAATATTCTCTTTTGGTACATTACATTTCTGTAAGATATTCTAAAAACTCCCGTGTACTACAGTAGTCTGGCGTGTCCTGTCCCGCACCATTGGGCCCTGTTTTAGTGACTTTTCAGCAAGTCTTCATGTCCTGGACCTAAGCACCTCAGTTATCTCTGTGTTTGACTCTGTAATGGGGGCTGTGCAGATGAAGCTGTTATTAAAGCCTACGATGTGAATCCTGATACAGGCCGAGAGCTCGTATAACTAACCTGAAATACGACGGTCTGATCTCACAAAGCCCTCGCTTTGATTGCGTGCTGTATTTCATAAAGACTTTTTCAGATCAAATCCGTGCGACTCCAGAGAGAAGCGTACTCTCCTCAGTCAGGGTGACCTTGAGTGATGAGCGTTTATACTGTTATTATCTCCTGTGGCCTGAAACGCAGAAAAAATATCTTTGAAGGTGCACTATGTAACTTTTTGGTTATCACCTGCGTCTTTCTATGCATATGTCATTACTCAGCCTGGAATGTTCCACAGTGTGACATTAAACAGCTCTATCTTACATTTAATAAATTACAGGTGGTTTTACAGCTTAAAAATACCTAGAAAAACCAGCATTCTGACTGTGAGCGGGGTCACCTCTCCACTGATCTGACCTGTAACTTGTCCAGGTTTGGCTCCAGGTTTGGCTACATGAAGACTGTGAAACATTGTAGACAAAGCAATAACATCAGCATGGAGAAAAGAATTTGACGGACTTCCACCAGAAAAGTTACACAATGCACCTTTAAAGTTGCACTGGTCGTTGCCCATATACTTAAAGAAAACACTACGCAACTTTCTGGAGGTGGCACGTCACTGACATGGTTCCATGGAAACAAAACCATAATTAGGAACATCTTAAAGGTCCCATGGCATGAAATTTTCACTTTCTGAGGTTTTTGAACGTTAATGTGAGCTCCCCTACCCTGTTTAGCCCCCCCCATGGTTAAAAGTTGTGAAATGTCTAAACTGAGCATTTGCGATCCTTTTCTGCGTTACAAAAAATCAGAGCTCAAACGGGCGAGTTTGAACAAGGCACCTTATTGACATCAGATTGAAAAAAGAAATGCAAATGCAGTTCCACCCCCGTCTGTCTGTACTCAGCGTCTCTGTAAATCACGCCCAGAGAGTTTGGACTGCGAATGCGCTAGGCAATGCGAAATGCGTTTTTTTATTTGCCTGGAGGCACGTCCGAGTGTTTCTAGGCTCGGAAGTCCTTTATCTGAGCCTCTGGACCTTTGAACAGCAGTGGTTTAATTTTATTTTATGTGGAAATGTGTTTATTTTTCAATGGAACGCTTCAAATCTCTCCTCCGTGCAAAAACAAGGAAATGGATCAGCTGTGGGCTCTGAGCTCTGAGCGGAGAGTTTGGCCACGCCCCCACCCTCTACTATTGGCCATCTTTTTTCTCCTCATTTGCATTCAAGCAACAACGCCCAGAATAAAGAGTTTGAGAGAGATATTTATGACTCTCATCTTATCTCTGTTTCTCATGCACTGAGTGTTGATTTTGAAGGATTCATTTACAGTATTAGGGAACCATTAAGGAGCCATATAAAAGCATCAAGAAGTACCATGTCATGGGATCTTTAAATGGAGATATACAAATACAAATACACTTGTATATCTCTTTAAATGGAGATATACAAGTGTTTCATAGTATGTTTTAGGCCATACTATGAAACACTAGTGTTGTCTTGATGTGGATGAGTCAGGTTTGTGGAGATGCAAGCCTGCTTACAGTAAGGATGAAGGTTTTTCTGTATTGCCTTTAAATGTACAAACATATAGAGATTTTGTTTAAGAAGTAACATTTATTAAGTTATTTGTAGTACAGATCAACAAAAATATCAAGCAAATTATAGAAAGATTAAAAACTATAATTACAAGAAAAGAAGCTGACTCTCTTGAACTATCAGGCATCTTACAGGTTCTTATGGCCTAAGCATTTTTATCTGCCTTTGAGTGCAGCTTATGCCAGCTCAAGGGGCCGAGGGGATTCACCCAATTAATTTACTGAAGCCCATAATAAAAAGACTGAAAGCACGAGTCCAAGAGGAAGGTCCTGCAGTTCAATTCATTAAGCAGAGTGTGCATTGTGGGTAGACACACGGTGATGTCATCCATGCTAACACGCTGTGGAAGCTGTGAAGACTTTTGTTAGCTTTGCAGACGAGAATAAGTTTAAGTTACGAGATAGCTGTTGGTTTAGGCTTTATATGCAAAGCTAACAGGACACTTTAAGCTAATGAGGTGGTAGTAACTTGTGTTTGTACAGCCAAGTGTGCCGAGCGGCTCTGTGAGTGGGCACTTCTCTTGAAGAGAAGCAGGTTTGACCCAACAGTGACCAGTAAAATTTTCACACCTTAGATTGGTTTAAACTTAGATGATTTTTTATTTATTTATGTCAATATGAAAAGACATTTTTAATCACATTTCTTCTCTGTGCTGCCACAAGCAAATCTTCACAAAGAAATACATGATGTTGATGTAAATTGGTCAATGCATACAAGAAAGAAGGGTAGTCAGGCCAACACTACTGTCCAACACTGTAAAGTCAGGTGCAGGTGGTTTGAGTTTATTTAAAAGACAAGTAACGTTTTTACAATCTGGACCTTATTTCGGTGATAAAACAACGTAATTTACTCACCCATTGTACTTTGGTGTCATCTGGAGTATTTCCGGAGATTTCAGAGTTTCAAGTTCAATGTGTTAGTCTACACTTTTGTTTGAGTCAAAAGTGGCCTGTAAACAAAGATCCAGTCATGGTTCTGATTGGATGACGTCATCACGAGGACCGCGCGTATTCACAGCTGATTTGCAGATAAGACGAAGCTCTCAACTCTCAGTTACAGTCATAAAGAAGCTAAGGAGTAAGAAGAAGAAAACATCCCCGCTTGAGAAAACCTGAAATGGTGCGAACATGCATTTATCCCGGTTGTGAAAACAAAATGACAGCTTGGACGAAGTTGAGTTTTCACAGGCTTCCTCATCACAATCCGGAGTTATTGAAGCTGTGGCTAGTTGCCTTGAGAATGGACGCAAACATGAAAGGCAAAGTTGTAAGACGTTTGGACCATCGTGTTTGCAGTACCCACTTCAGTCCGGATGATTTTTTAGAAGCCAGCGGATTCAGCGCACCGTTCTGAGAAGTAATGCGATCCTCTTCAGTCCTCGAAGTCCGAATCTTCAGCCATGTCTTGCTTGCAACAGAAAAGTTCTAAGCGTCTTCTAAGCAAAGTAGCGGAATGAATGTCTGCGTGCGGCCCTCGTTAATGACGTCATCCATTCAAGACCAAGACTGGATCTTTGTTTACAGGGCACTTTTCACTCAAACGAAAGTGTAAACTAACACATTGAACTTTTCTCATTTGAAAAGTGATAAAGTTTGTGTTATTTGGTGACTGCAATAAACGGATATCGCCAAACTCCGAAATCTCCGGAAATACTCAAATGACACCAAAGTACAATGGGTGAGTAATTGTTTTATCACCGAAATAAGGTCCAGATTGTAAAAACGTTACTTGTCCATTAAAGGTACACTATGTATCTTTAAGGTGAAGGGGCTGCTGCCTGCTTGCCTTCATAGAAATGTTATAGTTTTGCTTTGGAATGTTCCACAGTATTGCATTAAACATATCCATTTTACATATTCAATTACAAGTGATTTTATTCCTCCAAAATATGTTGAAAAACTTCCACAGATTTGACCTGTAATTTGGTTTCCCGGCATCACATGTTTGTAGGTAAGCTTAATGCTGTATTGTGGAAGCGACAGTTGTAATGAACTCTTTAATATAAAAAAAAAAAAATTCTGTAAAATATCTCTAATATTTTATTCAGCTGTTTTTTCCATCTTTTTGCATACCTATACTACCTCCCTTTGTTTTTGGCAGTGGAGTATTGCATTACCTACACCAATCACCACACTGCACTAATAAGTACAACAAAACCAATGGGACCAGCGTTGTGCTTTCCGTTTTATCCGTGGGGTCTTGAAAATCAATTCTAGAGGCACTCAAGGACAGAGAAGGAGGCCAGGAGCAGAGATGTATTTGTGACCATCTCAGGAGGAACACTTAAAGTTCGAGCTGAAAGTGGGACAAAGACCAAGGGGACGTAAACACACTAACATGCTGTGAGCCCCACCATTCGTCAAGTGAAGTGACATGTTATTTTAGGTACTGCGGGAGACTCTGACGCAATGCTGGTTTGGAGTAGTAGAGCCAAATGAAATGTATGTTTAATAGTAGCCAGAAAAGAAATACAAAGCCCATCATTATTTTCTGATCTATGTTATAATGTTGTTCCTTATCAAAAACATATCTGGAGTTGTGTTTTGTTTCAGTCCCATATTGTTTAACACACATCCTGCATATTTAGTTATTTAGTTATTAGTTACTTATATTTAGTTAAAAGAAGCTGTTAAAAACTACCACTTCATGACATCACAAGGTGGAACAGAGCAGCTTTGGAAATGTACACAGACTAAAACTAATGTAAGGTTACTCAAACATGTGTGAATGAAACAAAACACAACTAAATCCACGTGTAAAGTGTAATTATTTATTGAATTCTCTGTTCGATGTGAAACAGAATAAATAGTAGTAGAGTAGTTTTTGGTTTTAATATGTTGTCCTGTAAACAGATTTAATAAAAATGACAGTTGTTTTCATTGATTTTGAAGTGTGTTTGTTTTTAAAATGTCGGTGCCTTTTAATTCACCAATTTACATAAGTTATTTATATCTAATCACAGCTGCAGATCGCGTTCTGTCAGTTTGTCCTCTCTGTTGACAGATCATTTTCATAGTCAGAACTAAACAAAGCAATTAAGAACATAAGATAAAACTGAATTATTTAACCTCTATTGCTTATTTAAACTATAGATAAGAGAACTTTTATTTGTAAGGGAAAGTAGCATAGTGTGTGATATAATTATAAGTGACAACGATAAAACTGTTAGTTAAGACTTTTTTTAGGTGATGATTACGATTTTTGCAAACAAACACTTTTGAAATATGATTAATCACAATTAATCACTTTGCAAGCTGAGTTTAATGGTATAAATTCAACTTTTTAATTTTAAGCATATTTTAACTTTTATTCTGCAAATCTAAATTCATTATTTTACAGCACAACTGGCTATCATTTTAGTCTACAAATTGCATTTCATAATTAATTTGTGTGACAACATGTTCCAGCTTAATGTACATGACCAAACAACAGGTTTAGTGGGGTTAAAGACCCTTCATTGTCACTTGCGGATGTAACTGGCTCTTATTCTCACAGATGCACACTGTTAGAGTTGGCCTGGTGCATTCCAGTGTTCTGTAGCGGTTTGGTGAAATATTTGGAGCATTTTACTTGTTTTAGCGCACACAGCAGAGCCGTACCATGTATTTGTAATGTCTTACATTTTACTCTACACTTCATTTGATCCTTGAACGCAGACTCTTAAACTTCAACAATATTCAGAAATATGCCTCAATTAGAATGACCCACAAAATACTAAATAACTCTGCACCAGCTCCTCTTAAGAACTTCATCAAGTACACATCCACAGTAACAACACGAACCACACGAGCTTCCACCAACAGCCACTGCAATATACCAAAACTCAAAATAACATTTGCACAATCTTCCTTTTCCTACAGAGCCATTAAAGACTGGAATGATACACCAACTAATCTCATAAATCTAACGGACTATTCCACCTTTTCCACAGAACTGAAAAAGTGGCTGTGGAATAATCAAAACTGCCAGCACACACCACGTTAACCAGCAGGTTATACAGTAGTGAATCCGTTAATCCGTTAATACAGCATTGAGATCAAATATAAGAATTATGTTTTTATGTGTTATTGTTATCGTGAATGATATGGTGTGTAAATAGTACATGGATGTGTGTGATTGTGTGTTTTGGTTAATGTTAGTGGGTGTATATTATGTTTTGCTGTGTTACTGCGTAATGAGATGTGTGTCAAAGTTAAATGTGTGATGCTGTGTGTGTGTATGTGTGTGTTTAAGAGAGGAAAATCTTTGATTGCTTTTATTGATATAGACCGTTGTTTTTTATCCATGTAACCAGGGACTGCGGATGGAAATGAGCTTTGTAGCTATACTCTGGTGCAGAACATCTCTGTCTTTGTACATAATGTCTCTGTACATTGTCCCTTCAAATAAAGACTAAACTAAACATCGAACAATCAGGCACAGTGGCCACCAGGGACCTATTTCCTGATCTTGAGCTATAGGTTTGGTCAGGACCTCCTTAGCTGGAGAATTGAATTGTGGATGAAGTGTCTTGCCCAACACTGCACTAGTCTAAGTGGGGTTTGGACCGCTGACCTTAAGGTTGGTAGAGAAGCAATCTAACCCCTGAGCTTGACCCACTACTTGTAGTTATGGATTCAGAGTAAAGAGAATAGTCATTAAAATAAGTCTTACAGCTTTGCTCTCCTTTCTCCAAATCCTCCTTTGTACCTGCAGTTTTAAATTCATCTGTCGCACCCTCAGAACAGGCCTCAGGTATGAAAGAAATTAATTATCTGAGCAAGGAAGTAATTATGGCTCTCTGCATTGATCTGCAGACTTCTTTTTCACCGAGGTAAGAACTAGGCTCAATCACACATCAAAAACAAGCACAAGCAAAGGGCCAAACAAAAAAGAAGCACGGAAGGGAAAAAAAGGGATGTGGGAATGTGGAGCTGAATAGCAAATAACTCAAGTACGGATGCTGCATGTGATTGTGTGGAAAGACAACAAAGAACACTTCAAACACATTTTTTAATGTGCTTAAAGGTCCCATGGCATGAAATGTTCACTTTCTGAGGTTTTTGAACGTTAATGTGAGCTCCCCTACCCTGTTTAGGCCCCCCCTAACAGGGGCGAAATGTCTAAACTGAGCATTTGCGATCCTTTTCTGCGTTACAAAAATTCGGAGCTCAAACGGGCGAGTTTGAACAAGGCACCTGATTGACGTCAGATCGAAAAAAGAAATGCAAATGCAGTTCCACCCCCGTCTGTCTGTACTCAGCGTCTCTGTAAATCACGCCCAGAGAGTTTGGACTGCGAATGCGCTAGGCAATGCGAAATGCGTTTTTTTATTTGCCTGGAGGCACGTCCGAGTGTTTCTAGGTTCGGAAGTCCTTTATCTGAGCCTCTGGACCTTTGAACAGCAGTGGTTTAATTTTATTTTATGTGGAAATGTGTTTATTTTTCAATGGAACGCTTCAAATCTCTCCCCCCGTGCAAAAACAAGGAAATGGATCAGAGCGCACAGCTGACAGCTCTGAGCGGAGAGTTTGGCCACGCCCCCACCCTCTACTATTGGCCAGCTCTTTTCTCCTCATTTGCATTCAAGCAACAACGCCCATTATGGACTGTTCAGAGGGAGAAAAAATACTCTTTCTCATCTTATCTCTGTTTCTCATGCACTGAGTGTTGATTTTGAAGAAGGATTCATTTACAGTATTAGGGAACCATTAAGGAGCCATATAAAAGCATCAAGAAGTACCATGTCATGAGATCTTTAAACATTTGAATAATTTTGTAAACATATGTTATGCATTGTAAGTGTAAGGAAATCACTCAATTATAAGGGATTTTATAACTATTTAAAGGCCCATATTACACTATTTTCTGATCTTTGTTATAATGTTGTTTCCTCATCACAAACATACCTGGTCACACACAAGTCTTGTATATTTAGGCTGAGTTCTTGTCTCAGAGAGAAAACACTCCATGTTGTGTTGTCATGTGGTAATACAAGAAGTGCTCCACTGTGTTTGGAGATGTAATAAAGGATTACTCAAACATGTTTTTGATGCGTTAACAGCAGTCTAACCCTAACCCTAACCTATCCCTTTAAAGGAAAACCAAAAATGGAAAGTAACTATTTTTGAACCTTTTCAAAGAGATAAGAACCCCAAATTCACTCTCACAAGGAAGAGGAAGAGAGTGCGCATTGTAAACATCCCTGTCTGCAGGCGCTGCATGTGGTACTGTGTGACGCGGAGGCAAAGAGCTCATCTCATTCACAGATGGCCGCCCAATCCAACGGCAAACGTCAGAAGTCACATGACAGGCACTGCACCTGCCAGCTACACCACACTCCCGCAGATGGTTACCGGGGAAATTCTGACAGGAAAAAAAAAAAAAAGTCTCCAAAACATCTTATTTTCATTAAAGTCGTTACAATTTCTGTTCCTCCGGGCAACGCGCCGGCTGCATTCCCTTTTGGGCCCTGTGCATTTATTTGTTTCAGGCTGACAATAAAGAATTATCCAAGCCGAGAGGAGTAGCGCGTCGTGCCAACATACATTTATTGCGTGCAGGTTTTCTTGAGAGAAAAGTTAAACAATGAGATTTGGAGGAAGCTAATCAAATATAAGTAGCATTATATGGAATTGGGATAAACAGTGAGAAGGATACGGAAGCAAATAAGCACTTTGGCAGTCTTCATCACTTCTTAGCTCAAACTTGGAAGCTTTAAAGTCCACACTGGGTGCAAAATGTAACTTTTTCAATATAGGTGTTATTTGCCTTGAAAGTTCTGCAATATTGTGAAAGTACTATTTGACAGGTGGGGATCAAAATGTAGCAATTAAACCTACGTATATCCTAAAGCCCAAGGCAGACGGTATGTTTCCTCATGGCTGAAATCTAGTCCTACATATACCAGATTTCCAAGGACACCTACAAACCCATACCCATCCAAGTAGTAGTCTCTTTATTCCACATTCTGCTCCCATTGGGATCATGAATGGCAAACCGCTGCAGTACTTTGAGGTTAAAGGGATAAAAGAAGTGAGGTGCAATTCATATGCAAATAACAGCAGCTATGTTACCCCAAAGAACGTACAGGCAGAGTTTTACTATTAAATTTATTCAAGCTGGGAATACAAAATTATACAATCTTGTTAGAGGGAAATTGGTTGAATACATGAAATCCATAAAGTCAAAATTAGGTTCAAGGGGTGCATTATAAAAGCCAGTATAAGGCTCCAACTGGCTTCATTGAAATCAAAAGGAATTATCATTTGATAAGTTAAGAGTGTGTGTTTGCTTTGAACATCAGTCCACAATAAAATATCAGGGTGCTTTGAGGACATTAGCATGATTTGTAACAGAAACATTAGAATATCAAAGAGCATGAGTAAGGATAGATCATGCAGCGGAGAACTCCCGTGGTATAATGATGCTAGGATGGAAGAGGCTAACGAAAAGTTCACAATGGTTTTGAAATGAGGTTTTATTGTCTATATCCATCTTGTTAAAGCTACTGCAGATTTAGGCTTTAAAGTACTTTAAAACAGCAGAGTATTGTGTGATGTCTGATTGTCTTTAAAATATGCCTGTGTAATCCTTAAAGGAAAAGTAAGTTTTTTACAATCTGAGCCTTATTATGTAATAAAACAAGTTGTTTTACTCACCCATAGCAATTTGGTGTCATATGGGGCACTTCCGGAGATGTTTTAGATTTGCGATCTCCATCATGTGAGTTCTCGGGGCACTTATTTGCGGTCTCCAAATAACACAAACTTTAGCACTTTTCAAATCATAGAAGCTCGATGTCTTAGTTTACGATTTTGTGTGGTCAAAAGTGGCTTGTAATCCGAGATTTAGCCATAGTTTCGAGTAGATGAGGACGCCAGTGCGTATGTGCGGAGTGTGCTCTCAGCTCCCGGGACCCAAACATGAAACGCAAAGCTGTAAACTATGGCTAAATCTCGGATTACAGGCCACTTTTGCTTCAAACAAAATCATAGACTAAGACATCGGGCTTCTATGATTTGAAAAGTGCTAAAGTTTGTGTTATTTGGAGCCCGCACGGGGCATATTGCACTGGGGCCCCCCAGGGTACTGTCCTCTCACCCTTCCTCTTCACCATATACACCTCGGACTTCACATACAACACGGACAGCTGCCATCTCCAGAAGTTCTCCGACGACTCGGCCATTGTGGGCTGTGTGTCAGAGGGGAACGAGCTGGAGTACCGCTCGGTCATCAGTGACTTTGTGGACTGGTGTGGGCGCAACCACCTGTGCCTTAACACCAGTAAGACAAAGGAGCTGGTGATCGACTTCAGGAGGAGACCACTACCTCACTCACCGGTGAACATCCAGGGGCAGGACATAGAGACTGTGGACAGTTTCAAGTACCTGGGTGTTCACCTCAACAATAAACTGGACTGGTCCCACAACACCGACGCCCTGTACAAGAAGGGCCAAAGTCGCCTCCACCTCCTGAGGAGACTGAGGTCCTTTGGAGTGAGCAGGCCTCTGCTCAAGACTTTTTATGACTCTGTGGTGGCCTCTGCTCTCCTCTACGCTGTCGTCTGCTGGGCCCCGAGCAGCACAGAACGGGACAGAAAAAGACTGAATAAGCTGGTTAAGAGGGCCAGCTCTGTCCTGGGCTGTCCTCTGGACCGTGTAGAGGAGGTGGCTGAGAGGAGGGTGCTGGCCAAATTCATGTCCATTAAGGACGACACCTCTCACCCTCTGCACCGGACTGTAGAGGAGCTGAGCAGCTCCTTCAGCAGCCGACTGAGGCACCCCCAGTGCAAGAAGGAGCGCTACTGCAGATCCTTCATCCCCACCGCCATCAGACTGTATAATTCTAACATATAGGCCAGACGTGCAATATCCTCCTTTTTCATGTTGATGCTTGTTGTTACTATTATCATTATTACTATTTTCCATTATTATTATTATTACGTATTACTATCTGTATTATTTATTACTTACTTTATCCCCTCCCTGCCTGCATGCACTTTTTCCCTCTTGTCCAATTGTCCTGGAGCTACTGTGGCGAGTAAATTTCTCCTGTGTGAGATCAATAAAGGCTTATCTTATCTTATCTTATCTTATCTTATATTACATGCTTGGGGAATATATTATATGCCCCGAGCTATGGCTAGAAGTCGCGCTGGGCTAATGCAAATCTAAAACATCTCTGGAAGTGCTCCACATGACACCAAAGTGCTATGGGTGAGTAAAACAACTTGTTTTATTACCGAAATAAGGCTCAAATTGTAAAAAAAAAAAGTTACTTTTCCTTTAAGTTTTCAAAATACAGTATCTTAGTTCTTAGGTGCAAACAACATTCACTGGGGATTGAAGCAGTGTGGCAGCTAGCGTTCAAGTTGCCTTTAGAGCCACCTTTCTCAAACTAAGGTCCTGTTCCATTTTGTATTTATGTATTTATGTATGTATTTATGTATTTATTATTTTACTTTGATTGTCTTTTAAATGCAGCAATTTCTTACATGATATGCAATCCTAAACATTTAAAGTTACTAATACACAATTAAAGGAGAATTCATGTTTTTTTTGTTTTTTTTGTTTTTTTTACAATCTGAGCCTTATTTCGGTAATAAAACTAGTTGTTTTACTCACCCATAGCACTTTGGTGTCATATGGAGCATTTCCGGAGATGTTTTAGATTAGCGATATCCGTAACGTGAGTGGTCGGGGCACGACGCTGCAGTCACCAAAATAACACAACCTTTAGCACTTTTCAAATCATAGAAGCTCAATGTCTTAGTCTACACTTTCGTTTGAGACAAAAGTGGCCTGTAATCCGAGATTTATCCATAATTTACAGCTTTGCGTTTCATGTTTGGGTCCCGAGAGCTGAGAACGAAATAAACTGTGACTCCGCACATGCGCACTGGCCTCCTCATCTACTCGAAACTATGGATAAATCTCGGACAGAAAAAGCTGTTTGTCCAAAGGAACTTTTCCTGAGGGGGATGATGCAGTCTCCTCGTGCTGTTCCTCTAGTTCTACTGTGGCTGGTGGTTCTGATGGAGATAAACTGACTGAGTGGTGGAGATGATAGACCGTGAATGATTTTATAGATTAGGCAGAGATTAGAGTATTTGATCATGTTATCCAGGCTGAGTAAGTGGTGTTTTTGGAGTATTGGACAGTGGTGAAAATGGTTTGTTTGTTTTTTTATCCAGAATTTGAACAGTTCGCTTGTAGAGTGATTGCAGAGGTTTCAGTGTTGTGGTATTTGCCAGGGCCAAACGGGTAAACAGTATGTAATGTGAGAGAAAATCATTAAGTACATGAACATTTTAGCTGCTTGGCTGGACATTTGATGCCGAATGTGTTTGAAGTTGTGAATACTGAATTTTATGTGATTGGTTATTTTATTAATGTGAGATTTGAATGATAATTTAGAGTCTATTAGAATTCTGAGATATTTGTATTGTGGGACAATCTGCAGCCGTTCTCCAGAGACCAGGATGTCTGGAACTGTATGGGAAGTGAAAATCATTGCTACTGTTTTGGATGTATTCAATTTAAAGGAAAAGTAACGTTTTTTACAATTTGAGCCTTATTTCGGTAATAAAACAAGTTGTTTTACTCACCCATATCACTTTGGTGTCATATGGAGCATTTCCGGAGATGTTTTAGATTAGCGTTAGGCTAACGCCGTTAGCCTAACGCCGTTAGCCTAGCGCGACTTATAGCCATAGCTCGGGGCATTCCCCGAGCATGTAATATGCCCCGTGCGGGCTCCAAATAACACAAACATTAGCACTTTTCAAATCATAGAAGCTCGATGTCTTTAGTCTACGATTTAGTTTGGTCAAAAGTGGCCTGTAATCCGAGATTTAGCCATAGTTTTGAGTAGATGAGGACACCAGTGCGCATGCGCGGAGTGTGCTCTCAGCTCCCGGGACCCAAACATCTATGACCCAAACTATGGATAAATCTCGGATTACAGGCCACTTTTGATTCAAACGAAATTGTAGACTAAAGACATCGAGCTTCTATGATTTGAAAAGTGCTAAAGTTTGTGTTATTTGGAGCACGGGGCATATTACATGCTCGAGGAATGCCCCGAGCTATGGCTATAAGACGCGCTAGGCTAACGGCGTTAGCCTAACGCTAATCTAAAACATCTCCGGAAATGCTCCATATGACACCAAAGTGATATGGGTGAGTAAAACAACTTGTTTTATTACCGAAATAAGGCTCAAATTGTAAAAAAAAAACCTTACTTTTCCTTTAAGACAAGAGTGATTTAGCCAAGCTGAGATTTGAGCCATGTAGTGAGTGAGTTGTGCATTTTTCAACTCGGAAAAATATTTTCATAAATTCCAGAGGCCCAAATGAACGCAGCATTAGTCTTCACTTAAATTTTGTTATTGAACATTTAAATTTTATTGTGGTTTATAAAATGTTAGTATGTATGGCAGACTAGTTTGCTGCAAGACCAGGAATCAGTTTTATTGGTCCTCGCTGTGTTGTTGACACTTGACACTTCCAACACTGTTATAATTTTACCTTTTTCCAAACCCTCCCCTAACTGACAATCGGTAAGAATGTTACATGCGTGCATTTCAGTTTGCTCACTCAAAACAACATTATGGAACACAAAGAATCAGAACAATCTGATCAGGCTTGTATGATTTTCACAACAGCTGCTCAAACTCAATATACACCCCCCTCTCTCTTTTTCATTGCATGCATTTCTGCACCTGCAACGCTATTCCTTTTATTGCATTCTGTTGACAGCCTCTCTCTCCTGTGCCTCCCCTCCCTGGATCCCACTGGTATCCATTACATCCCATCTTTAGCCAGTAATGCTGTTATGCCTTAATATCTTTGCGGGGGCACTGTTGTAATTTCAGATGTCAGACGATGGTTCAAAGATTCAGTTTACCCCGGGGCTGCAACAATAACTGCGTCGTATGAAAGCGCCGGAGCCAAAAATCTACTCAGTAATCATATATTCCAACACTGAATCCTGGCTGATCAGAGTCATAATTACTGCTGTGTTTCAAAAGATTTCAGTCTATAGGCCAGTGATATTTAATACACATGAGGAACAGCCAAAATTCTAGGTCTAGTCAATAATATAAATGATCAGGTTCAACATTTGTGGATTAACATTTTGGGTATTTCATGGGAGAGTACAACGTAATCAGTTAAGGGCATCAACATTCCCCGGAAGTGTGAAGCAAACTGTAGGGTACACAAATTACAGCTTTAATCTGGGCTTTATTTTAACACAATCTGACCAGAAACATCTGACTTGGTTGGAACTACAACAGGTGATCTGATTTGTCTCTCACACATAAAATAACAGCCACACGCTAGGTAACAACAGCCAACAGATTTTCAGTTTTCAAACACCTAAACAGGATGGTGAATTTCTTGCATTTTCAGACAATCTTAAAATTTTTCGTGTGCGTTGTGTCACCATGGTAACTGATAAATATTCCATCAATAGCGATACATTTAGAAAACCCTCCACCCCTCTGACCCCTGAAATCTGAAAACCACCAATACAAACAATGAACGGAAACTGTCCTGTACTGTATCAGCCAATTAAAAGGCCAAAGTGTAGATCTCTCTATTCATTACAAAGCTCATTTAAACAACGTTATTTGTTTGAAGGTCAGAGATCTTGTTCAACTCCAGAATTAGTATTAAGTGCAAGTTTTTATTCCAAATCCGTAGCTTTTGATCATCTAAATTTGTCTTTCCTGGCAGGCTCCACACAGCTGTTGTAAAATTAAACAGGCAATTCGCTTCATAGTCAGACGACATCGTAGACAAGGTCACTGTGCACCTTCAGATGACTACGGCTTCAGAAAGTGTTCAGAAATACAAACTCGTCCGCATGGAGTTTTTGATGAAGCTATGAAAGGAAATACAATGAGAACACCAAAGTTTTGCTTCCTAATCTGAAAATAAATGTTTTGACATTATTTCGCCCAGCCTATTTTTGCTTCCAATGGCTACCAAACTTTTTATTTATTTATTTATTTATTTATTTATTTATTTATTCAGAATAATAAATAAACCTGAACTCTGAACTGTTGTGGCTGGCATTTCCATTTAGCGCCCATCCCATTAATTTTAATAGATAAATAAAAAAAGATTTGTGTTAAATGTTCAGTTGTAGATCTTGTGGTAGAAGTATTCTTAGTGCTTTGTTTACATTCACACCAAAATCTCATTGTTATCTCATTTCTGGACTTTTATTATTACTTAAATGTCATGCAAAAACACAAAATCTGAGAAATCCGAGAGGCTATGATCAGAAAGAAATGAGATCATTTTAATACAGTAATTTATAACTCCAAAAATGTCATGATAATCATGAATAATTTCAGTGTGCTTGTAACGGCAGCCACTGATGGATGCTGTCTGCCTCAGAGACATTTTCTGCCTTGTGCTTTCCCATTAGCCAGTGGACACACAAGCACGTTACGAGTTGATGTTGTGGTACTTTAAAATAAAAACTAGGTTAAAAATGTAAATTCTTAGTTATACTTCTGTTTTCCGTTATGCCACAAGGGTTTTTGAGTGCTAAGAAAAGTGCGATTGACCTTATTCTGCTCCTTTTTGCTTCTAATTGCTGCTAAACCTCAATTCCTTTGTGGCGGCGCTTTCAGTTAAGAAAGCATCCCATTTGTTTTAATGGAGAATTAGAGAAAGATTTCAGCACAAAGTAGGTTGATTTGTGTAAAATGTTCATGTGTACCAACAAGTCAACCAGGCACCAATTCTCTGGATGGACTTAAAGGAAAAGTAACGTTTTTTTTTTACAATCTGAGCCTTCTTTCGGCAATAAAACAAGTAGTTTTACTCACCCATAGCAGTCTGGTGTCAATTGGAGCAGTATCGCAGAAGTTATGTTGAGCCGTTCTGTTCTACTAATGATCCCGTATCCGTTAGCGTGAGTGCTCGGGGCATTACTTTGCGGTGTCCAAATAACACAAACTTTAGCACTTTTCAAATCACAGAAGATCGCTGTGTCAGGGTAGACTTTTAGTGGATTCCAAAACGGCCTGAAACCCGATATCCAGCTATAGTTTCATTTGATGATGTCATCAGAGAGGACAGTGCGCATGCGTGAACTCAGCTGTTTTGTAAACACCGCTAGTCCGAAAGAAGCTAACACCGCTCTGAACTTTACTTTTCTGTTGCGATATCGGGTTTCAGGCCGTTTTGGAATCTACTAAAAGTCTACCCTGACACAGCGATCTTCTGTGATTTGAAAAGTGCTAAAGTTTGTGTTATTTGGAGAGCGCAAAGCAGTGCCCCGAGCACTCACGCTAACGGATACGGGATCATTAGTAGAACAGAATGGCTACAACATAACTTCTTCAAAACTGCTCCAATTGACACCAAACTGCTATGGGTGAGTAAAACTACTTGTTTTATTGCCGAAAGAAGGCTCAGATTGTAAAAAAAACGTTACTTTTCCTTTAAAACATATTTGTAGTCCTTATAGAACTTATTTGCTGTCAAGATCGGCAGCAAATTAATCTAACTCAAATGACGATAATGGCGCCCATGGCAACTTTGGGAATAAGGCGGATAGTGTTTTGTGTTATTCAGTGCATTTCAGGTGGGTTGCACGTTCAATCCCCATAATGTAAAGTCACATTTTGGTGTGGGGTTACAGTGTAAGATTCAATATGATTCTTGTTCACACAAAACTGACACTTGTTATCTCATCAAAAACATATCTGGACTTGTGTTTTGTTTCATTCCCACATATTTGAGTAATGTGTGAATTAAATCAAATAAAATTCCTGGTGTATATGTTGATAAGGAAACAACATTATAGATAAGAACATACAGTAGCTATGGCTCTTTAAAGTCATGTCCTGGGAGGAATTATTAGGGCGTTTTACTACTAGAATAACTTACAATGTTGTGACGAACTTTAACCCACTGCCACTCCCTTTATTACTGACTCTGCTTGCATTTTAAACAAGTCCTCTGAAACTTAACAAAGTAGCTTTCTAGCCACTTAAGGTTGCTGTTGGTGAGATCAGGCTCTTTCTTCGTGAGCCTTGTATTTTGCTTCTATCTGAGCGCAGCATTAATTGGTTCGAGAGCGACCAATGTGTAGAGTTATTAAAGAAGAAAGGCAGACGACAGAGGCCCATGGAACAGATCATATGAGAAACGAGAGTGCTTTTATAACACTGATTGGCTAATTGGGTTCTTCCTATACCACTGACTGTCACCAGCTATGAACAGCTCTGTTAATTGTGTGTATTGTGGAGCTACTGTATAGAATCATTTTAATGAGAAAGGTCATAGCATGAATCAAGCCCAGACAGCTGTACTGTGTAACATGTAAAAATGTTATGAGTGCATCGCATCGTGCACTATATAAGTCATCTCCATAGAGATGTCATTGCTTTAGAATGTTCCATAGTCTACCATTAAACTTCTGTCATCTCTGAGCAGATGACATCTCCAGTTTTTTTTTTGTTTTTTTTTTTTTTTAGCAATAAAAACACCTATAAGGATAGATAGACAGGCATATATTCGGGCAAAGCAATAAAATCTCCCTGGAGACTTTAAGCAGGTCACAAATTACAGATCACAGATAATACTCCCTACAACTCTACGGTATATAGCTGTGATTGGATATTTTATTTTGCATTTTATTTCTTATTTTTCTATTTTATTCTTCTTTTTATTTTTTTTTAATTATAATTATGTCTCATTTGACACCAGTCTATTGCTATCTTGTTTTTGCTATTCCATCTTTTTTTTTTTTTTTACCCTCTGTTATATATTCTATTTGATGAGTGAGCTACTGTACCCAAAACAATTTCCCTTGTGGATCAGTAAAGTTTGTCTAGTCTAAACTGAGCTATCTATGAAAATGAAAGATCTACCACCTGAAGGATCAGCCACCTATTTGTCTCCATGCACATTTTATAGCTTTGCCTGGATTGTTCCGCAGTATGTTTTTCAATGTGTTTTTTTTTACAGTTAAAACACCTGGAATTGAATAAATGCAAGATAGATAAGTTTAAAGCCATATGCAAAGCAATAACATCGCCATGCATACCAGAAATGTTACCTAGTATCCCTTTAAAGTGGAAGACAACAACATTCTTCATAATTAATCTTTGTTCAATTAAATGTACTTGTAAGGGAACTTAATATTTCCATGTATTAATATTTCCCATGTTGAGTTGAAATTCTACAATAATTTTTTTAAACTATATGGTCATTTTTATGGTACAGAATTGCAGTTTAGAGCACATATGAGTGGTTACTATGGTGATCAGGTCAGCCTTTTACAGCATCTTCACTTCATTCAGACTATGAATCATTATCCTGTATTATAAGATCAAACTTCTCCTACTGATACTGCAGTGATGTCATGCTGGGTGTGTTCAACATGTATCTCTATTGACAGAATGTTTGGCTGTTACTATGGTTACACAATGCACACATTAACAAATACAGTAATTTTATGTGTGAGAAACTTTTGCTTAACAGCATAAAGCATCTCACATGTTGTAGCTCTCACCAAATCAGCTCTTTCTGATCAGATTGTGTTAAAATAAAGCTCAGATAAGTCTAACTGGCTTCTAACAGAGTAGTACTTTCAGTTAGCATCCCACCCCCAGGAAATGTGGACGACACCTGACATCAGCTGCAAAGTATCAATTTTTTGATCACTATGTAAAAAAACAAACAAATACAATTACTATATAAAAAGAGAAAAGGTGTGATCTAACTGGAAACTGCATTTTATGAGGAGTAATACACAGGGAGGAACACATGAGAAAAGGACAATTCTGCTTTATGTCTGTGTAGTTTTGGCTACATTTAGCAAATTACATTCTGAGAAATGTTCCAATATCACACACAATATATTAAGCTCACACTACCACAATCCAGTCGCTCATTCAACTTTTTGGGTCCCATTTTGACTTTGAACATCCTCCAAATTTTGTGTTATAAAGTCATTCCGGCGGGACACCACTATCTGCAAACCACACAGGCTTGAGCTCTGACAGCTGTATTGGTAAAAATGAAAGCAGAAGATGGCAAATCTCTTAATAATTCATCTAGATTTTGGTCCCGGGAGGCCTGTGCAAAAATATATTGATGTTTGAGAAATGCTAATTAAAGAAAGGCCGACTTTGGTAGTCAGGCTGGTGGTATCCGTCAGTAGAGGCAGTTTGAGTTCTGGCTGGTGCTTGGGCTAATGGTGCTGGTAATGCCTCTGGGATACACGGGTGCAGAGCAGAGGAGAGGAGCTAATGAGTCTCATGGACCAATCTGAATGCCACACTGCAAAAAGGAGATTACAGAGAACACAGATGAATATCTTAATTGCTTGAAAAAACAAATCATACCAGTTTGAAAAGTTGTGAGTAAATTTGATGGGCTTACTTATTATAGATACTATTTTACCATATCCATCCATCCATTTTCTTCCACTTATCCGGGGCCGGGTCGCGGGGGCAACAGTCTAAGCAGGAACTCCCAGACTTCCTACACCCCAGACACTTCCTCCAGCTCCTCCGAGGGGACCCCAAGGCAATCCCAGGCCAGCCGGGAGACATAGTCCCTCCAGCGTGTCCTGGGTCTTCCCCGGGGCTTCCTCTCGGTGGGACGTGCCCGGAACACCTCCCGAGGGAGGCGTCCAGGAGGCATCCGGAACAGATGCCCAAGCCACCTCAGCTGGCTCCTCTCACCGTGAAGAAGCAGCAGCTCTACTCCGAGCTCCTTCCGTGTGACTGAGCTCCTCACCCTATCTCTAAGGGAGTCCCCAGCCACTCTGCGGAGGAAACTCATTTAGGTCGCTTGTATCTGCGATCTTGTCCTTTCGGTTATTACTCAGAGCTCATGACCATAGGTGAGGGTATGAACATAGGTTGACCGGTAAATTGAGAGCTTCGTCTTTTGGCTCAGCTCCCTCTTCACCACAACGGTCCGGTACAGCGACCACATCACTGCCAACGCTGCACCGATCCACCTGTCAATCTCACGCTCCATCCTCCCCTCACTCGTGAACAAGACCCGGAGATACTTGAACTCTTCCACTTGAGGCAAGGACACTCCACCCACCCAGAGAGGGGAAGCCACCTTTTTCCGGTCGAGAACCATGGCCTTGGAAGGATTTGGAACCAAGGATTTGGAAGAGCTGATCCTCATCCCAGCCGCTTCACCCAAACAGCCCCAGTGCACGTTGGAGGTCCCGGTTCGATGAAGACATCAGGACAACATCATCCGCAAACAGCAGAGATGAGATCCTGTGGTCCCCAAACCGGATCCCCTCTGGCCCCTGACTGCGCCTAGAAATTCTGTCCATAAATATAATGAACAGAACCGGTGACAAAGGGCAGACCTGGCGGAGTCCAACATGCACCGGGAACAGGCCCGACTTACTACCGGCAATGCAAACACAGCTCCTGCTCCGGTCATATAGGGACCGAACAGCCCTTAGCAAAGGGCCCCGAACCCCATACTCCCAGAGCACTCTCCACAGGACCCCACGAGGAACACGGTCGAATGCCTTCTCCAGATCCACAAAGCACATGTGGACTGGTTGGGCAAACTGGTTGGGAACCCTCGAGCACCTGATGGAGAGTATAGAGCTGCTGGTCCAGTGTTCCACGGCCGGGACGAAAACCACACTGCTCCTCCTGAATCCGAGGTTCAACTATCGGTCGGTATTTTACTATATTATAGTAATTTAAAATAGTTTGAATAATTGTGAGGTATACAGCTCTGGAAAAAAATAAGAGACCACTGCATTTTTTCAGCATCAGCTGAATGTAGAGATGCATCAGCATCTCTACATGTATTACAGCCATTCCATTCCAGCGTATGTTGAATTCCAACACAAACACAAAGCTGAGCTACTTCAGTTCTTGCACCAGGAGTGGAATAAAGTCACCCAAGAACAACCCAACCCAAGGACTTGTGGAGAGCATGCTAAGACGCATGAAAGCTGTGATTAAAAATAAGGGTTACTGCACCAAATATTGATTTCTGAACTCTTCTTAAGTGTAAACATTAGTATTATGTTGTTTTAAAATGAATTTGATCTTGTTTCTTTGCATTGTTTGAGGTCTGAAAACATGTATCTTTTTTGTTATTTTAACCATTTGTCATTTTCTGCAAATAAATGCTCTAAACGATAAGATTTTTTTTTTGGAATTTGGGGGAAATGTTGTCAGTAGTTTATAGACAAACAAAAATGTTCCTTTTGCCCAAACACATACCTATAAGTAGTAAAATCAGAAAAACTGATAATTTTGCAGTGGTCTCTTATTGCTGTAAGTATGATAGAAATGTCATAGTGTGGAACATTTTCAGGCAAAGCAACATCTCCATGGAGACAGGCTAGTGGCGCACCTTCCATCAAGGTCAGTCCAAATAATTTCTCTTGTGGACCAATAAAGTGTGTCTAATTCAGAAAATGATTGGGAATTCAGTGCATTTTAAATAATGTTCTGATTTGCAATGCAGAAATGAAAACGTTTGGTTTATAGAGATGTGCATATTTTGTCAGGAATTTTACAGAATCCCAAGCTTCCAGGGATCGTTTGCAGTTATGCCGATGGTGCATGTGTCACAGTTCTAATAGGATCAAAATGAAGTGCACAATGAGCATTTTGTACAAGCCAATGTAAAGGAACACAGAGAATGAGAATGGAAAATTATTATTATACAAAGCATGAAATTACATGTTTGGAGACATCACAGTAAATGGCCTCAAATTACCTACATCTACGTAATTGCCGAGATTCATTATGTGTTGTAAATGTTTGGTTTTCTCATTTGGCTGTTAGCATGCACTGAATCATAGCACATTACTGCACTGGGAGCCTTGTTTTTTTTGGGTTTTTTTTCACCTTCATTACCTTCCTTTCTTTCTGATCCAGGGCTGGCAATTCAAAGCATCTAAAAAGTACACTAAACTTGATTCTTTCTTTCATTTCAACTCAAAAAGCGTTCTCTTTGTCCCTGTGAGTTAATTATGAGCTTGTGGATTGTACAAATAGCTAATGAATTGGAAGTGGGAACTATTTTTCTGAATTGATAGAGATACTGAGACTTTATAGAGACATTTTTCTGATTTCTGTGTAACTGAGAGCACATGGACTCCATTTGCTGGAGGCAAAAATAGTAGCTGCCAACTTCAGCTACTAACTTCATATGGGCATGGTGAACTTTAAAATCACAGAGGAACACTTTTTTGTATTACCACCACATCATAACATGTAGTGGAGCCTTGCCATGTTTGGAACTAACTGCACAATATGTAACTTTTCTAGGAGAGGGTCCGGGTCCATCACCTGATCATGTCCATGGAGATGTTTTTGTTTGTTCCAAAGTATAGCATTAAACTGATTTACATTTACAGGTTTTACATTGACAAAAAGATTCTTAACTGTAACGTGACCACTGTCTGCTTGTCTCTATGAAGTTTAATGCCATACTATGGAACATTCCAGGTAATTTAATTCCAATAACTACATCACCATGGAGACAGAAAAGACCTTTACTTGCACCTTTAATAACTTAATATACACTGCCAGTCAAAAGTTTGGCCTCTCCCGTTCAACATTTTGATTATACAGAAATATATGAAGCAAGACATATGGAATTATTTAGTTAAGAATATATCTTCCAAATATTTTTCGACAAAGCAAAATGCAGGTCATTTGAGGATCTGGTTATAGATTCAAGATTCAAGATTCAAACCTTTTATTGTCATATACACAGTAAACAAACACGTACAATCAGGGTCGTTCTTTGACGGGGGCCACCTGGGCAATTGCCCCTAGCGGCATTGATGGGGCGTCGGGGGTGGCGCGAAGCAAAGAAAAAAAAAGCCGGTGCGCGGGTGCGCGGGGGGTGGGGGGCTAGTGCTGGCTCGTGGTTACGTGAAGACAGAGTAGCACCCTCACCGCCCGCGCCTGTACAATCCCCTGTGTTGCTATGTTATTTTCATACACTTCAATTAAGGGGTCGAAATTGTCTACATTTCATTACGTGTTGTTGTGTATGATTCGAAAGAATTCTAATATTGTGGTTGTAGTGGCCGTGGTGGTCAATTGGTCAAGTGAAATAGTTCAGGTATGACAGTCTGACTCTGACCTCTCGCGCTAGGCAACGCTGCAAGCACAGTACAGAGTTTGTTTTAGTGGGAGGGGCCAGGGGGGGACAGATTGTTTAATTTTTTGTTATTTATATGGTGCGACTTCAGTGGAGGTTTAAAGGAAAAGTAACATTTTTTTACAATCTGAGACTTATTTCGGTAATAAAACAAGTTGTTTTACTCACCCATAGCACTTTGGTGTCATATGGAGCACTTCTGGAGATGTTTTAAATTTGCGATCTCCATAATGTGAGTTCTCCGGGCATATGTTTGCGGTCTCCAAATAACACAAACTTTAGCACTTTTCAAATCATAGAAGCTCGATGTCTTAGCCTACAATTTCGTTTGGTCAAAAGTGGCCTGTAATCCGAGATTTAGCCATAGTTTCGAGTAGATGAGGACCCCAGTGCGCATGTGCGGAGTGTGCTCTCAGCTCCCGGGACCCAAACATGAAACGCAAAGCTGTAAACTATGGATAAATCTCGGATTACAGGCCACTTTTGACTCAAATGAAATCGTAGACTAAGACATCGAGCTTCTATGATTTGAAAAGTGCTAAAGTTTGTGTTATTTGAAGCCCGCACGGGGCATATTACATGCTCGGGGAATATATTATATGCCCCGAGCTATGGCTAGAAGTCACGCTAGGCTAACCGCTAATCTAAAACATCTCTGGAAGTGCTCCATATGACACCAAAGTGCTATGGGTGAGTAAAACAACTTGTTTTATTACCAAAATAAGGCTCAAATTGTAAAAAAAAAAACAAAAAAAAAAAAACATTACTTTTCCTTTAAGTCTTTTTGTTAATTATGTTATTCTATGGTAACTCAGTGTGCACTTTTAGAGTACTGACTGATTCTGCAATATTGTGACCACCAGGGGGTGCTGGAGTGCACTTTTGCATTCTTAAATAGCTGTATGTCTACATGGCTATAATGTGAAATAATTGCGCCTTTGGTCTTTTTTATGTTCAAAAACTTTTTTTTGTAATTATTGTTTATATTTTTTATTGCAGTACTCATTAAAACTGTACATTTGTTTTTGAAAGTAGTTGTTGTGAATTGAGTTTGTATGGACAACGGTCTTGTTTGTTTTTGGGTGGTGGGGCGGATGTTAGGGTTTGGTCGGGGGAGGGGGGGCAAGAGTGGCTTTCGCCCAGGGAGTAAATCACTCTGGGAACGCCACTGCGTACAATGAAATTCTTACTTTACTGCCCACCCTGGATGTCAAGAGCATGCAAAAAGTCAAAATAGATAAATAAGATAAAGAGAAGCATGTAAAAAAAAAGTATAATCAAATAGAAACAATCTTTACCGAATATACACTATGAAAAATATAGGCTAGGTGCTAAGTACATATTTACAGATAATGTGCAACATTAAATAAAATATGGAAGAAAAAAAAAAATGTTATTTATTTTTCTTTCTAATCATTTATTCTTACTTCATATATTTGATGTCTTCTGTATGTATATCAAATGTATAAAGTGGTAAATGATAAAAGGAGAAATTCAATTTGTCAACTGGACAAAGTTTATTTGGTTGAAAACGTTTCGCAGCTCATCCGAGAGGCTTCGTCAGCTCTGTTTCTAGTGCTGGTTAGACACTGCTTATATCTAGCTGCAGGGAGGAGCTAACTATACTGACATTATTCTGAAACTATCTCAACTATTTGTTTTTGAGTTTCTGTCTGTTGTTTTTCCAATTTCTCTGGCGTCTAGTTTAGCATACCCATTCAACCCCTAACAACTGTTTCCACACCTCTGGCCCTGACCTGTCTGCCCTATTGTTTCTTTTGTCTGTTTTGACTTCGGTTTGAGAATGGAATTATAAATGGGAGACAAGTTATGTCTGACTCCCCCATTTCTGTTTAAAGAAGGATTCTCTTTTTTGACAAAAATCGCCTCTTTAACTCCCCTCTCAAACCAGTTCTTTTCCCTGGCTAAGATCTGAACCTCATTGTCTTCAAATGAATGGCCCGTGGCTTCGCTCTGGCCCGCCCGCCTGTGTTGGTACATCCTCTTGTGAAGTGGCTGCTTGGTTTCTCCAATATAGCGCTCACTGCAGTCTTCACTACACTGAATGGAGTAGACCACATTGCTTTGTTTGTGGCTCCGTGTTTTGTCCTTTGGGTGGACGAGTTTTTGTCTTAAAGTGTTTGTAGGTTTGAAATAAACTGGGATTTCATATTGTCTGAAAATCTTCTGTAATTTTTCCGAAACGCCGGCCAGGTACGGAATTGCTACCCCTTTCCTCCTGGGTTCGGATTCTCTGTTGTCTTGTTTCTTGCCCTTGTCTCTCTTGGTTTTGTTGACAGCCCATTTAGGATATTCACAGACAGAGAGGGCTGGAAACAGTTGTTAGGGGTTGAATAGGTATGCTAAACTAGACGCCAGAGAAATTGGAAAAACAAAAGACCGAAACTCAAAAACAAATAGTTGACATAGTTTCAGAATAATGTCAGCATAGTTAGCTCCTCCCTGCAGCTAGATATAAGCAGTGTCTAACCAGCACTCTAACCAGAACTGACGAAGCAGCGCGGATGAGCTGCGAAACGTTTACGACGAAATAAACTTTGTCCAGTTGACAAATTGAATATCTCCTTTTATCATGGATTCTACCTGGATGACGTCTTCACGCATCTTAAAAAGTGGTAAATATATATTTAAAAAAAAAACATGAGAAACTTTTGACTGGTAGTGCTGGTAACTTCTTGAATACTTGTGCTGGCTTGATTTGGTTGCACTTTCAATCACCTCAGTGCCTCTCAAATACACAAGAACTGCAAATAGGGTGCTGTAATGACAGATATTAGCCGTACATACCTGAATTTGCATACTATTTGAAAATGTGCCTTGGGCTAAATTTAAACATCCTACCTCTCCACGTGCTTGAATCAGTGCAAATGTAAACACAACTCTACCAACAACATGAAAAGCCTTCGTTCTTGTAGGTGTTATTTACATCGGCAGCACCCTGGGGAGACCATTCACTACTGTACTCCTTTGTAGCGTTGTTTGATGTTCTCTGTGAAGAGAGTTTAGTTTGTTTCTATAAATCTTATTCAATAACTAGACTGTACGTTCAGACCACAATCAAAGGATCTTCTAAAATTGAGGTTAATGAGGTGTACACTGCAGATAAGCCTATTCAGTTGACATACTATTTATGTTTAATTCAATGAAAGATTATGTTTCTAATGAAGAGGTTTTCTGCTCTATTAAATATTAGCTTATTAGCTTAGAGTTAATAGAGTTAATTTTCGGGACTATGAAAAGTGCACTATATGTAACCTTTTGGTTGGAGGCCCTTCACTTGATTGTTCCTATGGATGTGTCATTGCTCTGTCTTACATTTATTCAGTTACAGGTGGTTTTATACCTCAAAAATACCTAGAAAAACAGGCATTCTGACTGTGTCACCTCTCCACAGATCTGACCTGTAACTAAATTGGTCTGATTTGGTCTCCATTAGGGATGTAATGATATCCAAATCTCTCGTTGCGATATTTTCATGATATGCATCTCACAAAGATATTTTGTGGGGGCTAGTAAAATTGTGTTAACCTAAAAAAAAAAAAGATTTAAAAGTGCTTAATAACAGGTATTTCATCATGTAGATTGGACTGAAACAGAGCAAAGGATCATGGTATATGTCATTCTCTGTGTTTTTTAGTTGATGCTGCACCATAACAATGAATTTAAGCAAAGGGACTTGTAATTCAATCTGTTGTGATGGACCACGATACTGTATTATTGGGAGACTTTCTGCGATACGAAATCATGATATTTTGGTTATTGTTACATCCCTAGTAGGGATGGGCGGATCGATACCAAAGTATTGATCCTGATGGGGTATTTAATATGTATCGATCCTGGTATTAAATTATCGATATCAAGTCATGTTTTCTTACTGACTTAACTTTCAGTTTATTTAGTTCAAATTCATATGTCTTTTGTTCATTATTCAACCATTGCCAGTTGTACTTTTTTTGTAATTGTGTTGTTTGTGGATCCGTACGCCTTAAAGCCCCAGTGTGTAGGATTCGTGGCGCATAGGTGGATGGTGCTATTGCACTTTCTGTTTTAGCTACGGCAGACCTCGAGGGTCACCCGGGCGCTACTGTATAAATAAAACGCGGTCCCGTTTATTTTATTTATTTATTTTTTTCTCATGAAAACGCACATTCCCGATGATGTACCATGACACTCTACACATCAAATGAAACCTTACAGTCTCCTCTTTTTGACTATGCAATTCATTTCCCTGCACAATAATCACTCCCCAAGCACATGGGGCTTTTATACGGAAAAGCACAAAACAAGGTTAGCTTACCTTAGAATGCTTTGCACAGGTCAAACTCTGTATTTCACCATAAACTTGCTCTCAATTTGTCCGTAAGGATCCAGCGAATAAAATCCAGTAAAACAATTTAGTCCAAAACACGTGTTAGATCCATTACGATGTCTGATCCGGCAGCATGATTGTGTTGTTTACCTAAAACCACGAGCCTTGCCGAAGGATGAGCCCAAATGTCCTTCTGCGGCTCTCGTATTCAAAATGGCTGCCTCTGCATGGGGAAGATCCCCCTTTTATGTGACTATATCTAAGTCCAAAAGAATACTTTGATTTCATGATGGAAGTGAAAAGGCTTGGAAAACAATGTATTTTTGAATGGGTATCTTCAATTTCAGTAATTAACGGGTAAAAATCTTACACACTGTCCCTTTAAGTTGCCATTAGTATATGGTTAAAAATGGGAGAGCTCATCAGCCAACTCAGAAATATTAAGTCATGTTTGTGAGTGCCATTGTTATGTGAAAATAAACATTCTGATATTTCATTTGTTGTCTTTTTTCATAGGCTGCAAGTGCCCAACTTACAACAGTTTTGATGTCTGCATTGCTATTTTCATCAAAGAATTAGAATGTGTGGAGCTAAGCCCCCTGGTGGAGCTTTGCGAAGCCAAAGTATCTAGTTAGAGCCAGGTTAGTGTTTTTCTGCAGTATTAAAAAAATATAAAAAAATAAAAATATGAAAGTATCGGTTTCGATATCGGGATTCTAACCCTGGTATTACTTGGTATCGTATCGAAACAAAAATAACTGGTATCGCCCATCCCTAATCCCGTCTCCATGAAGATAGAAAAGTTTAATGCCATACTGTGAAGCATTCCACTCAAAGAAATAACATCTCCAGGGAGAAAAGCATTTGGCAGAAAAGTTATATAATGCACCTTTAAAGATAAAATCAGAGGACAAAGAGGAGACTTTATTTTTGTAGTGGTAGGACTTCATAACCAATTTGATCCAATCTTCTGTTCTTATCTAAGGGGGAGATAGAACACTTAGATGGCAAAAGCAAGGTTCTTATATGCTTCTGAAAAACATAAAAAATTCATACAGCTACATAATATAAGTGCAGATTTTGTAACAAGGGCAGTAGATAAGCTCTGTAACCTGTGATGAAGATTGGACCTAGATTAAAAAGTGATTGTAGCATTGATCGTGAAACTTCCATGAGATAAGGAGATAAGACTGTTAATTCATTGCATCCCATTAGACCGGTTTGCAGTCAGCAGAAAGAGGCTAATGTACTTGTGTTTCATTTGGGGACAAAGGAGTAAATAGTGCCACCTGAGCTGACCATTATGCTATTATGTGCTCTTTGCAAAGGCCAGATCTGATATTTTCTGCTGCTGTACCCATAAATATAGACTTTTCCATTAGATGCTCTTGGTTATTCATTTTATCTCACTGAATGTGAGATAAATAAGGCTGGTTGTGCTGAAAATACTGATTTAACCTCAGCTTTAGCTCTTTTTAACAAACATTATTCATCCATTCGCATACTACTTTTATACAAATACCTTGAATTAGGGCTTGTTCCCTTTGGGAGTAGAGAATAAAGTCATTTGAGAGACCATGATATTTTCTATGTATGGGTTTGCACTACCTCTTAAATCTTTTAAAGGTCCTATATTACACAAAACTGAGTCTTGTGAGTTTTTAGCCATGTCATAATGCTGTATCTGGAGTTGTATTTTGTTTTATTCACACATGTTTGAGTAATCCTTTATTATTAGTCAATCTACATCTCAAAATGCTCTGTTCCACCTTGTGATGTCATGAAGTAGTAGTTTTCAAGTTAACAGCTCCTTTTACCTTTAGTTCAGTAGAGTGTTTTCACTTCGAGAGAAGAACTCAGCCTAAATATGCAGGATTGTGTGTTAAATGTGTGAATGAAACAAAACACAACTCCAGGTATGTTTTTGATGAGGAAACATTATAACATAGGTTGGAAAATAGTATACATTCTTTTAATGTTGTTTATGGGTTGACATTTGCATATGTTTTTGTCAGGTCTGTATAGCATTACCAGGCGTCATAAATTTGAGTTATGTTTCCTGTAAATATCTACTATGTAACATTTCTTGTCTCTACGTACATTACGTTGCTCAACAATGTTTTGCAAGACATTCTTACTGTGAGCCAGCTCGCCTCTCTCCAGATCTGACCTGTAACTGGACCTGATGATGATTAAAACCATATTGCACTTGTACATTCAATCTTCAACTGCTCCAGTTCCCAATCCTCTCTTCTATGATCACTTTAATTCTATGAGATTAACAGTTAGTGCTCCATGCTCACCTCGACCATTGACACAGGTTCATTACTACCATTCACAGCCCTGTGTTTTGCTTTTGGCCACTGCACACTCCATCAGTTAAACATCGAATTCCTTGCTCTGGCTTTGTTTGGTGGGTGCAGCCCTTTTGAATAAGGTCCCCACTGATACGGCTAGTGTCATTAATCACAAGCGAGGTGGGAGGACGTGGGAAATCAGGCTTAGAGCACAGAGTCTCCCTGTGGAACACTTTTAACGGCTAATTAATAGAGCTGGTCTCTTCTATAGGCTGATATGGATCAACATGCAAGCTGGGAAAAGTAAATAATGGCCAGTGAACAGTTACAAAGAGAATGCGTTAATGTGGCCACGTGAACTGTAAAGGAAAGATGTGACAGGAAATGTTATTTTTCAAGTTTCCATTGCCATATTTTAATTTAGTGTTTATCAGCGTTGCATACAGGACCTTATAAACCAGATGAGTGACATAAAATAAAATTGCAATTTGAGATACAGGCAAGTTTCAGATGTCAAGGTTGGTGGGACTTAAAATTAAGACTTTGCATGGGCATTGTCTTTACCATTAAAAACCCATCATTCATCTATTTACTATTGATAGGGATTCACCAGTACCACAAAATCATGGATTACCTAGGTTCAGGGCCAAATTTAATCTTATGGTGTTAAATTGTTTATGTTGTAGTACCAAATTTTAAAAAAAGAACTCATCAACACTTAACTAATGTTGCCTTTGCAGTACTTGTAATTGATACTTGACATCACACTGTGGTGTATTTATATGTATTTCTCGGCTGATGTATTTCTATGGTGGGATGTTCATTAGTTACCATGGTGATGCAATACACACTTAGCAGTAATTACCACATTGTCTGAAATTTCAAGACAAAATACAAAATACATTCATGCAAAACATTTTCAGGAGCCTGTGATCAATACTAGCATTCATGGTCTTGTTTAGGAGTTTGATTTTCAACAAAAAGAGACTAAATGAAAATCTGTTGGCTGATGTTGGGTAGCTTGTGACGAATTTTATGTGTGAGAGCCTTTTTAAGCGTACAATTAGCTCACCTGTTATAGTTTCTCTCTGGTCAGATTGTGTTAAAATAAAACTCAGATTAAGTTTAATTTGAGTAACAGAGTTTCAGACAGAGCAGTGCTTTCAGTTAGCATCACACCCCCATAGAATGTTGATCACATTAGCTGCAAAGTATAAATTCTGTTAGCATAGCATAGTTGGATTTTGATGTTTGAAGAATACAAAAAGCTGTACCTTAGCTGCAAAGCTAACAAGTAGATAAATAAAATATGTATTTAAAAATCCTCATAATGCTTTAGTGGAGGTCTTTCTAAGTGCTCTTATCTAGTTCCATGTTTGTACTTGTTGGGAAATCCCCCCGGACAGGAAAAGGACTTGCATAAGGCAGATGTTGTGTAAATTACTTGCTTGTGCAGAGGTGAGACTTTTGAAGGTGTTATATCTCAGAGAGCAGATTTAGACAAGCGCAAAACACAAGAACGAGAGAAGATGGAAAATAAAGCTCTAGCTCCCTGGGCCCTTTGAGAATCGCACCCTTCTATCTCCCACTCTCCCCTCCTAACCGCTCGTGTCACAGCACAGATTAGGAGCACTTAGTCATTAACCGCACCTGAGGAAAAAATAAATATTAAAAGCTGCTGGAGCCAGAGCAAACTCAAGATAGTCATTCATTAGAACACGTTGCCAGGTGCTAGAGGAGACAGCCCCCATTTTCACACTGATGGATGATGTATCTCGAAGATGCAGTTTCACAGTATAAATATAGTTGGCAGAGAAACCAAAAATATGAGTGTGGTAATATCAGTCAGTGGATAAGAGAAGCCTGACCTCAAGCTGTAGACTGTAAAGAAGTGGACGAAGGGAGTGTGACATCACCCACAGCCTTTGGCTCCAGTCAAATTTGGAGCAAGGAATAGGCATTTATTATGTACAAAATTGCTAAATAAAAACACCAGGATCATGTAAAGTGGGTTAAAATGAACATTTTAAGACCAAAATTAAGACCTTTATTGTCTCCCTTGGGAGAAATTTGTCCTCTGCATTTAACCCATCCTATTATTGATAACAGGAGAAGTTCAATTTGTCAACTGGACCAAGTTTGTTTGGTTGAAAACGTTTCGCCGCTCATCCGAGAGGCTTCGTCAGAGCTGACGAAGCCTCTCGGATGAGCGGCGAAACGTTTTCAACCAAACAAACTTGGTCCAGTTGACAAATTGAACTTCTCCTGTTATCATGGATTCTACCTGGACGACTGAGGGACTTTTCACCCATCCTATTATTATTATTATTATTATTATTTTTTTTTTTTTTTTTAAGTTTTATTTATACATTTCAATAGCAAATTACCAAGTCTGTGTACCAAATATAATATTTGCATTTTTTTTTTTCAAAAAAGTAAGACCCATCCTATTATTATTAGGAGCAGTGGGCTGCACATTACTGCGCCCGGGGACCATCTCCATGATCTTCTTGCTTCGGCTTGGTCAGGACCTCAGCTGGAGAATCCTCCCACAGGTGGCTCACGTCACAATGGGCCTTGATGCTTCTTCTGCCATGGGGGCGAGGTGGGGTTAAATGTCTTGCCCAAGGACACAACGGCAGCGCTCATCTGTGGGAGCTGGGATCACACGCGGTCCACACCTGAGCTACTGCCGCCCCAACAAAACAAACAAAATGATGAGGCTCATTGCAGCAGTTACACAGAGAAGGGTGACAGCTTTCCAATATAAAGTCAATTAGAGCCAGAGTCAATGGACCCATAAGCGCCCCCATGAATATGGTGACTAGCGGGTTAGCTATGTCTATTTATATAGTTTATGCCTCAAGCATACAAACATTGTGAACTAGCTGTAAAATGTTTAGCCTATACCTAACCACAGACTGAAATGTTAAAATAGCTTTACAGTAAAATATGAAATTTGTTCATATGATAAAAAAGTACACATTTTTTCCCGGCTGGCCTGGGAACGCCTTGGGGTCCCCCCAGAGGAGCTGGAGGAAGTGTCCGGGGTGAAGGAGGTCTGGGCATCCCTGCTTAGACTGTTGCCCCCGCGAGCCCCGGATATCCCGCTTATCCCGCCCCAGATAAGCGGAAGAAAATGGATGGATGGACATTTTCATTTGCTAATAGCATGTATGTGTTACGATAAAAAACTTTGATAAACCATTAATATTACAGTCAATTATAGCACAAGAATTATAAAAGGTTTGAGTAATTTGGATCTGTTCAGGTAAACACATGCTTGAAAATCTCCATATTTTAAACTAAAATCATATGCAAAACACCCCCAGGTAATGCACTAATTTGGCACATTTTATATTTAGCCTTCATAAACCTGTCTTGTGCATCTTTTAAGAGTTTATTCCCGTGTGGACAGTGACTGTAAACATATGAAATATGCTGTTTTATTCCTGGTAGCTATCTTAATTAGCTGGTGAGAAAAGTTCACTTCTCCCTCCACTCTCGATGGAACCCGCTGGACCCCCGAGGGCCAGGAAAAGTGTGCTAAAGTGGCCCTCCCTGGCGCTGCAGAGATAAAAGCAGCCAATGATGAAATGATTCCCAGCCAGTGGAGAGCATGCAGAGATAGAAAAGCAGCTAGCGGGAGAGCGGGGCACTCCAGACCCCAGCGCAGGCCCTCGCTATGGGGGGCCCCTACATCCTCAGTGAGTAATTACATGTGTGAATGATCCTCTGCACATGAGCTCCACTCCCATACCCACCGCAGCAGCCATGTTGTTTCAATTAGTCTTTCAGCCGCCTAATTATGAGACGTATGAATAGATTTGATAACTGCTGTGTCTATAGTGGTGGCTTGGGTCACATTAGGACAACTGATTCAAAAGAATCACCTCATAGGAAAAAGGTCCCAGGTGATATTCTTCTGCGTGAGTTTCAACAAAGAAGTACTAATTGAGTGCTATTAAAAGCCCATCAAAAGACATGGCCAAAATAAAAAAAAGTCAGTGAGTGCCGCTTTGGCAATCACTCTGCCAGAGGAAAACCATCCAGACACAGAGAGAGAAAAAAAAACTGTACAAAAAGGTTCAAGTGACCAAGTAATTGAACACAGAACCTTCTGTATTTTAAACTTGAAAAGGTAAGAATCTAAAGGTAAACTAACTAAGATGTGTGTAGAATCCCTCAGTCGTCCAGGTAGAATCCGTGAGAAAAGGAGATATTCAGTTTGTCAACTGGACAATGTTTATTTATTCCACCAGCACTCTAGCCAGAACTGAAGCATCTTTGATGAATTTCTCCTTTTGCCATAAACTAACTAAGGTATTTCCATAGAGAGAAGAACACCACACCACCAGGCCAAGAGTCAGACCTAAGGAGATGTGTATGTTTTTCATGGAATTTCAATAAAAACAGCTGTAATTAATAAGTTACATAGTGCACCTTTAAACAACAAACAAATACTATTTACATTTTTTTAAATATAGTTTACCAGGATCAATTAATCAACTTCTGTCTATCTATCAACAACACTGAAATGTTTAGACTTTTAAGGTCCCATGTTACACAAAATTGACTTTTGTGAGCCATGTTATAATGTTGTTACACACTCAAAAACATACCTGGATTTGTGTTTTGTTTCATTCATACATGTTTGAGAAATCCTTTATTAGTCTGTCTACATCTACGACGCTCAATGTGATATCATGAAGTGGTAGTTTTCATGTTACCAGCTATAGCTCAGTAGAGACTGGGCTGAAATCATCCAAATGATTCTAGGGAAGGTGTATGGAGTTTAAAAACACAGTGGCACATTCCCTGTATTACCACATGACATCATAAGGAGGAACAGAGTGTTTTCTGTTTCAGAGAAGAACTCAGCCTAAATATGCAGAGTTTGTGTGTTAAACATGTGTGAATGAAACAAAACACAACTCCAGGTATGTTTGTGATGAGGAAACATTATAAAATAGATCAGAAAACAGTGTAACATAAGACCTTAAAGTACGCACACTCTAGTAATTCTATAAACTCTTAACGCAATGCATCATTTTGCACCTTTTACCAAATGAACAGATAAAAAATAAATTTCATCGCTCCTTTGGAATCACTCATCTCATTTCAACAGAGCAGCGTAGGTTTCAATTCTCTGATCCGTAATGAGATTCCTGCTGCTTTCACAATTGATATTCCATGATGAACTTTAATGAGACGCTTTTGAAAAGATGAGTCCAAATCAGCACTTTTTACTCAGATTACACTCGATGGCCTCTCTCTCCCTCCCTCCCTCTCTCGCTCGCTCGGGGGGAGGTGAAGAGAAGGAGGGAAAGAATTTTATGCAGCGCCGGGCCAAAGCTCTATCGATCTCTTTGCATTGTCTCGTTAATTTTGCTGGAGGTGTGGATTCCGTGTGATCAATACCCAGCGACTGCATCTTTATTCTTCTGTGTAACCTATTACTGTCGGTGAAATGCGAGGCCCGTGCCACAATTAGAGCTGTGGAGAAGCCAAGGCCAATCGATAGCTCAGATGTATGAGCAGGAAGCAATAACTAGTCAAATGCGTGTGGTGTTTTGGTCCGAGGCTAGAGGCTAATCTGGGTGACTTGACTTTAGCTTTAGTCAATGGGCATAGCGTTAGCCCGTAGCATAGCTGTAAAAAAAAACAGGGCTCCTTTGTTATGTCTCCTGTCTCCAGGGTCATTCCTATGCGGTGCTCTTATGGATGTAATGATTGTGTGGCTTTTGAATAACAAACTTCTGAAGGAAAGAGAATAACGTGAAGAATAACTTTGAACTGAGGCTTCCAGGAAAACCAGGAGGTGAAGTTAGAAACACAACAAAGAAGGTGTGGGTAGCTCACTCCAAGAAGCAGGAAATAGGAAATGCTTCTAACTGTTTGGTGTACATCCATCCGTCCATTTTCTTCCGCTTATTCAGGGCCGGGTAGTGGGGGCAGCAATCTAAGCAGGGACTCCCAGACTTCCTTCACCCCAGATACTTCCTCCATCTCCTCCGAGGGGACCCCAATCGTTCCTAGGCCAGCAGAGAGACATAGTCCCTCCAGCGTGTCCTGTGTCTTCCCCGGGGCCTCCTTCTGGTGGGACATGCCCAGAACACCTCCCGGGAGGCATCCGGAACAGATGCCCGAGCCACCTCAACTGGCTCCTCTCGACGTGGAGAAGCAGCGGTTCTACTCCGAGCTCCTCTCGTGTGACTGAGCTCCTCACCCTATCTTTAAAGCCCCAGTGTGTAGGATTCGTGGCGCATAGGTGGATGGTGCTATTGCACTTTCTGTTTTAGCTACGGCAGACCTCGAGGGACCCGCGCACGAGCCGCGCGCCGCTACTGCATAAATAAAACGCGGTCCCGTTTTTTTTTTTTTTTTCTTTTCTCATGAAAACACACATTCCCGATCATGTACCATGACACTCTACACATCAAATGAAACCTTACAGTCTCCTCTTTTTGACTATGCAATTCATTTCCCTGCAAAACAATCACTCCCCGAGCACATGAGGCTTTTATACGGAAAAGCACAAAACGAGGTTAGCTTACCTTAGAATGCTTTGCACAGGTCAAACTCTGTATTTCACCATAAACTTGCTCTCAATTTGTCCGTAAGGATCCAGCGAATAAAATCCAGTAAAACAATTTAGTCCAAAACACGTGTTAGATCCATTACGACATCTGATCCGGCAGCATGCTTGTGTTGTTTACCCAAAACCACGAGCCTTGCCGAAGGCGGAGCCCAAATGTCCTTCTGCGGCTCTCGTATTCAAAATGGCTGCCTCTGCATGGGGAAGATCCCCCTTTTATGTGACTATATCTAAGTCCAAAAGAATACTTTGATTTCATGATGGAAGTGAAAAGGCTTGGAAAACAATGTATTTTTGAATGGGTATCTTCAATTTCAGTAATTAACGGGTAAAAATCTTACACACTGTCCCTTTAAGGGTGCGCCCAGCCACTCTGCGGCCGCTTGTATTCACGATCTTGTCCTTGTGTTTGGTGTATATATATCCGTTAAAAAATAAATTAATTAATTAAAAAAAACCTTGATAGGTTCTTTGGTTTCCGCCATCAATGTGCAGAGTAAGTTTATTATTAAATTATCCTGTCCCACTATCTGTTTGTTTCCATGGATATGTTACTTCTTTGCCTTGAATATTATACAGTATTATACAATAGTGAATTAAACAAATCTCGCTAGGGTCTGTTCAATTACAGGTGTTTTATAGCTCAAAAATACCTTAAAAACATTCATTCTTACCATGTGCATGTAACACGGAGTAGATCCAGACCACCAGTATTTTTCCACTTTTATTACAATGATTTTTGATACAGAAATAATTACTAAAAATAGTCCAAATATGATATGATATATTTTGGATATAAAAAACAATCTCCTAAAACAAGCTAGTAAATGGACTTTGGATATAAAAACAGGGATATGATCACGAGTGGGTCCAGGAAGGTGCTGGTAACTAGCCTAAAAAAAAAAAGGGGGGGGGCAAAGAGGCAGCCGAACTAGGTCCCTTTCCCATTGTCTGGGGACGGCAGTTCGGGGTCCAGCAGGGACAGGGCAAAACAGGAATATCTCCATGGAGACAAGCAGGTAGTGGACCCTCTGTTAGAAATGTTATGTAGTGCACCTTTAAGTCTTCTGGCTAAAAAGTTATGCAGTAGGGCTTGTAGCAAATGCAGAGGACAATTTCAATTATGTCTGCAAACAGTAGTTGAGTTGTAAAATGAAACCAGGGGGGATGGTGAAATTTTTCATTTATGTGACATATTTTCCAGCACACACACACCTTAGACCTGGTTTAGACCTGGTTTAGACCTGGTGTAGTCCCGGGCCCCTGCTGTCAGCTAATATGTCCCTTTGATGCAGATATAATATGATAATATAACTCACCCCATAAGAACTCGGTCAGCTCTGTAGTTTGCGGTGTTGTCCGATAATTCGCGTGTCCACGTGTATGCGCGTGGAAACTGACATAATTATCCCGAGTCCTGAGGCGAGAGTACCTTCTTACTTAGCATTAACGTAGCGTACATATTAACGGGGCTTGCTCACAGCTGATCGGCGAACAGGCGCAAACACAACAACGCTAATCGTCACGACATGCTGCAACATGATTGGAAGCCGGAGCGCAGTTTGGCCTATGATTGGCTCTTGGAACTGGCTACGATTCATGTAGGTCACCTATTTTGACTTCAAAACAGTGAATTTCGCCAAAAGGTGAGGGATTTTCATGCCTGATTAATAAAATGCCACAAGGGATGGAAGAAGGAATGCCCGTTTTAGAAAAGGGATGATTTTGACTATTTTTTCCCCCAGGGGGGATGTGCCCCCAATCACTTCCATTATCAAATGTATGATTTTCCATAATACACCATATTCATTTCTGTTCCCCATAGGTATTTAGAATGTATTACCCTCATTGTTACCTGCAGAGTTCATGTGATAATTGATAGCGATTATGGTAATAAACCTTACCATGATTTTCTATGTATTTGCTTCCATGTGGGATGATATGTCTAAAAGGTTAGCTAAACACCATATCATATCTTTCCATATTAGCATATTAGCTTGTCCTTTTCCTCCAGGCTCCATTATGGTTTACAAGTTAATAGAATGAATATATCACTGGTCAGTCATACACATAATGTTTACAATAATGGCACCGCCATAAATCTTCCATGCTGCTGACTGGCCCGGATAAAAACATGGCGTTATTTGGTTTTCTAATACAATTCCAAGTCAGATTAGTGTGACATTGATGGATTATATCATATTTTTTGTGAATCCAAACATACTTTTTGTTGACAGGGTTGAGCTGATTGTTGTGGGTGGGCTGTAAATTCAAATCAAATCAGGAGTTGGCGATTGTCAAATTTAAAGTTGTATGAATGAACACAAGGAAGTTTGGGGGCATTTACTTGAGGTGTCAGTGTGTCCAGATACTGTGGGGGAGCAAAAGGGTGAGATTGGAATATGGTCTCTTATACGACTCTATGGCCTCGTCGCGATTGCAAAACTAAGAAACAAAATATATAGAAAAAATCACCTTTCTCCAACTAACCCACCTCCTACTAACCTGTTTCAAAATGTTTTCAAACTTACAACAAAGCAGGAAAAGGAAAACATTTTAAATCCTCATGGAGACTTTTTTACTTCTCCATTTAGAGGGCATATATGACAACACAACAATTATAAGATTGATCAGAAAATAGCGTAATATAGCGTATATTAGCAGATTTTGAAGTGTAGATACCTTAGGCCAATAACACTGTTCCTTCCTCTATTTATCATGGAGGGATCAATGAAAAAAAAAAAATGAAGTTGGTGAAACAGTAGCTTGCTTGTGTCCTATAGTCATGTGCTGTACTTCACTTAAGCACAGACAGTAAGTGGAGGCGGTCTCTCATTTAGATATAGATTTCAGTGGCAAGACCAAGAAGCTGTGGCTCTCAGGTATTCACTGCAGCATGAAAGGCAATAAAGCAGCAGGGCTTTCTCACAGTTTAAGTCCACTTAGCTCCTGAGGGCCAGTGCTCTATATGTAAATGAGTTCACACACACCAGTGATCTGCAGTGGGGTTCTGCTGTCTTTGGAAGGAAATAAAATACCCAACCAAGTGCTTCCCCAGACAAGAGGTGAGGCACTCCTCTTGATTGTTCAAGTGCTTACCTTCATACCAGCTTCCTTTCGCCTCACCTCTGTATTACACTCTGTGGGAAATGGGGGCTACAACATGTTTTGAAATGCAGAGAAGTATTTTGTTATGTTCATGGTTATATTGTGTGTCTGTTGTTTTGCTTGTAGTTTAGTAAGAAAGAAAATCCAGAACATGGCACAGAGGTCAGAGCGCTTAGTATTAGCTTTGACAAATCTATTTAATACTTTAATACAAATGGGAGCAGCTTTTTTGTATGTATGTATGTATGTGTGTATGTATGTATGTATGTATGTATGTATGTATGTATGTGTGTGCGTATGTATGTATGTGTATGATGTGTGTATGTATGTATGTATGTATGTACGTATGTGTTTGTGTGTGTGTATAAGATAAGATAAGATAAGACTTTATTGATCTCACATAGGAGAAATTCACTTGCCACAATAGCTCCAGGCAGTTTAGTGCGAGAAAGTTTGAGCCAGAAAGTGCATGCAGACAAAAAGAAAAGAAAATAAGTAATAATAAAATAAAGTAATATTAATAAAACTGAGAGATTACGGAAAAATATTGCACGTTTAGACTATATAGTGGAGTTATACCGTCTGATAATGGTGGGTAGGGCTGGACTGTATAAGATAAAATAAGATAAGATAAACTTTATTGTCCCCGAGGGGAAATTTGTCCTGGGCTCACTGCCCTCAGCTTAAAAACATAGTTATACACACACATACAGTACAGACAGATAACAGTCAGAACTCATCACAGGATACATGTAAAGTGCCAAAATATTGCACCAGCCCTAGACCACAATGGATAATGCACAAGCCCTATTGCACAGAACAATTATTGCACAATTCCTATTGCACAGGTAATTATTGCACGAGCCCTATTGCACAAACAGTTATTGCAACATATAATATATGTTGCCTTAAGTGCGCCGGTGCATACCGAATACCGGTGATTTTTTTTTTTTATGATATGAATTTTTCATTAACCGAATACAGGTGAGTGTCTGCATACAAAACGTCGGGAACACAGAGCAGCGTTGCGTCGCTGCTTCGCGCCAGAGCATCGCGCCGGGGGACTATTTTGCAGTGGCATGAGAGCGGTGGAAGCGTAAGCTGTGTCCCAATTCGAGAGCTGCAGCCTCCGCTGCTTTTTTGGCGGCTTTGAAGGCTGCGAAAGCTGCAGCCCTCGAACTAGCCTCCGCGGACCGCAAGGCTGTTGCAGAAATGGGACAGGTCCAGCCCACAGAGCCAAGGCACGCAGCTAATGCTAATGCTAACAACACGCACCACGCGAATTACGCACACAGATCAATAACCCTCGAATTGGGACATGGCTACAGTGTGTGAACAGTGAAGAACATGGATGTTGTTGTTAGAAACAGAGGAACTTATACTGAAAAGAGGAGCCGTGTCAGTTGTGTGGAAGTACTCCGGCTATAAAAAAAATCTGACGCTGATCAAACAAACATATTCTGTAATGTTGTCGGGCTAAAGTTGTAGCGACTCAGACGTCACTCAAAGACGCGTTTGCTAAGGGGACTGCCTACGACAAGAAAAGCAAATGGTGGAACGATATTATCAACACTATTACTGTCCATTTAGACATGGTACCACTTAGTCCTGTTGAGAAAGAAGCTTCAAGGAGATGATTAAAGCACTGGACCCAGATATGTTTTACCAAGTCAAATTTACTGCAGTAATTATTCTCTTTCATTTTCTTCCGCTTTTTCCATTTTCTGGGTCACGGGGGCAGCAGACCAAGCAGTGTTCTGCTGCCCAGAACACAATGCACCAGCCCCCATGAATCCTTCCGCGGGTGGTGGGTCCACAGGAGGATGGCTCACGTCACAACAGGCCTTGATGTATCTTCTGCCATGGGGGCTACCAGTGTCCACAGACACTGGGGGCGAGGTGGGGTTAAGTGTCTTGCCCAAGGACACAACGGCAGCGCTCATCTGTGGGAGCTGGGATCATATGCGGTCAACCCGTCAAGAGCGGGATTCAAACCGCTAACCCCTGGATCACGAGACATATGCTCTACCAACTGAGCTACTGCCGCCCCAACAAACAAACAAAACAAAAAAACATCAAATACCATGAGACCGATATATTTTTGAAAAATACCATGATATCAATTTTTGGTCATACCCCCCAGCTCTAGCGGTGGAGGAACTGCGGTAGCGCTCCTTCTTGCGCTTAGGGTGCCTCAGTCAGCTGCTGAAGGAGTTGCTCAGCTCCTTTACAGTCCAGTGCAGTTTCACAAATGAAAATGCGTCAGAATTAGATGTCTACATAGGACATTTGTCACATAATTAATCCAAGATGGCAAATTTTGGTTTGAAGGGCCGTGGTCACAATATATTTTTTGTTCATTTTCCCATGATACGTCTGTGTACCAAATTTGGTTTGGCTACGCCAAAGTCGGATGTCACCTTGGCAATGACAGATTTTTGGCCTATTGCCATAGCAACATGATGGGAGATGGCATGTGGGTGTCATTGAATTTTTTCATCAACAACATGCCACAAATATGTGTTCCAAATCTTGTATGTCCACAAGTAAAATTTTGTTCTTCCATGCAATCTCCCTAGGGGACATTATTGTGCCCATTTTAGATATTTTATACCAATCTGTTTAGGGCCGGGGTGTCCACCAACGATTAAAGTTTGAGTGAAATCGACTAAAGTTTGTGTGAATTATCACTTGTCGAAGTTTGATGGCGAACTGCAAAAACGAACCCAAAATTTGTGCCGTTGTCACGGAAACACCGTTCAGTCATTTAGAATGCTTTTAATAACTTTTCAAGTGCGTCCTATGTTTTAGGGGTGAACAATTACAGTTAGGCCACTATCGCGGCCATGGGCGGTGCCACCGTGCCATGTCAGCGGGCACCAGTCGATGACATGAGTGCCACTATGTATGGAAAGGGGAGATCGCTCTGCGCTCTGTTTAGCACACACAGCGCAACAGTGCTTTGCACTGCTGAACCATCACAACAGGCCCTACGCCTTGGCGCTTGGGCCTAATAATAATAATAATAAGGTTTAACATTATGTGAATTTACATGTACTGTTGTGCTTTTGTGCAAGACGCATCCACCTTGCATGTGTATGAATGTGTGAGTGACTGATAGTGCAGACTGGCAGCCTCCCCCTCATCAATCTACCCAATGGCTGCTGTGGTGTTCTATCACAAAGTATAGACTGAATCTAAATGATGTTGGACTATAGTGCCGAGAGAGAGAGCGAGATAGAGAGAGAGAGAGAGAGAGAGAGAGCCTGTCAAGCTTGTAAACATGATCGTTATTATTTCCTCCAAAATTTGAGTTCATAAAGTTTAGAAATTTTGAAAGTTTCCGCAATCTGTGTGTAATTCACCAGCCGTAAAGGAAAGACTGCCGACATTTGAAAAGCCCCACAATCCTGAAACCTTGCAAATACTATTTTACATAAGAGGATGCAAACCACTTGGCAAAAGCCAGTTGAATTAGAACTTTTTAAAACCCCTTACAGTGGAGGGCCTTTTTTGAGCAATTGTCCCTAAAAAGACCTCTCCAAATTAAAATCATACCTGTTATTGAAGTATATGGATTATATACAAATGTTTGGTCTCTGTGTAAAGGTAACATTCTCACTCATTCATTCACTCCAAATGTGATTGGAAAAAAGTTACACACCTTGGAACACCAAATAAAAAGTGTTTTTTTTTTTTATCCTCGCCAAATTTTTTTGTAAATATAAAAGGTGTCTATAGCTGCTGTTCATAGCTGAGGCCTAAAGTACACTATCTTTCAATACAATAAGTTGTTGACCACTCAAATTTCAAATTGGGAATCAATAGCTGTAAAAATAAACTTTTTCTCCACTTTTTGTTATACTTTGTCCAGGCGTTTTATACAGGGATCATGCCTTTATCCAAACCTATCCAAATTGGAAACATTTAGAAAACGTTTAATAACTTTTGACTCATTCAACCTACAGACATCATTGAGGGCTCTACTGAAAGCTTACAACTAGAGGAATCCATTTCTGCACACAAGGTCACTATATTATGTCCCTGAGAATTACATTCTATAAAAAAGTGTTTTTTTTCAATCAAAAATAGACCAAACAAGTGTTGAAAATGAAAATATGTATTGAAAAATTCTATAACACTGCACACTGTATACATTTTCAAAAAAACCATGGACACTAAACGTTCCACACATATTTACAGGTATTTTACACACTAAGAGTCTGGTGTGTTCCACTGACTGTAGCAGTCCCTTGTTTGAATAAAGCAGAGTGCAGTGTCACAGGTAGAACATTTTACAGCTGTCTTTGACTGACATCTTCTACACTTCAGCCTGCCATTTGTGCGGTCACCACTGCTGCCCATCCGTTCTTTGTTGCTCCGGTCGTGGTAGGGCTCCTTATCTGCAGTTGGGCTTTATTGGTACACAGTGATGACACTAGTAAGAAAAACACAAAAATATAATAGGAAATAAGCTCAAAATATGATTTCTAAAATTGTATTTTCAAATATCAAAGATCAAAGTCAGCTTTATTGTCAATTCTCCCATATGTGTTCAACATACAGTGAATCGAAATTTTGTTTCTCTCTGGCCAAGTAGTGCAAAAACACAGTGTACAAAAAACAATAAAGACAAAACAAAAACTATCTAAGACAAAAATCTAAATCTAAAAACTAAAATCTATTCTTATTTATTTTCTTATTTATCTAAACACCCAATAAATAATAGTAGGTCTATTTTACAAAAAGTGATCTAAATGCAGAAAAAAATCAAATTTTATTGTCTAAGTTTGTTTTCTTTTTATTCAAATACTACATCAAATATATAATAAAATGATACTTACACATCCAGAAGGACATCCTTCATAAACAACGCCTCCTCCACATAGTCCATATCTCAGGGGTCTTCAACGTTTTTCAGGCCAGGGACCCCCAAACAGATGGCGAACTGGGCCAGGGACCCCCTATTATATATACGGCATAGAATTGTGTTTTATATTAAATTGAGCTTAGTGTCATGTATAAATATTGCTACTCTGTTATGGTACATCCAATACAAGGAAATAATACACAGGTTAATACTGTATTTTACACTATAAATTATAAAATAATATTATTTTAAAGTGAAATCAAAAGATTTCGCGACCCCCCTGCAGTACCTCCGCGACCCCCCTAGGGGTCGCGACCCCCCTGTTGAAGACCTCTGCCATATCTGTTTCCTGATTCTGTACCTCCGACTCCTCCAGAGCTGAAATCTGCAGGCTCCAAACTTAAATATTTTCTCTTTCCAGTCCTTTTAGCCATATTTTCAATCAAGGAAACTCAAATCAACAGCAAAGGCACAAGACGCATGACGCTGCGTAAACTGTGCGTAAATTACGCACAGTTTACGCACGGAGCGCAGTTTCGCGTTACGCAGCTGCTTCACGTGGAACTTGTTGTGAAAGGCCTAACAAACTATATGTCTCCCTGTTCAGCTCCTCATTGGCTGTTTGCCTGAACTGTCAATCATCCTGTGTAACCTAACTTGTTGACTCAGCAAGGGCGGAACTCTTAGTTGATATTTAGCGGTGCGTGACACTTGAGTGGACTATTACAGCTCTACAGCAGCCCAGACCTCTCCTTTATGGCCAATCTAACTGTCAATCTGAAGTTTACCCTTGTGTTTAGCTGCTGCAAGCGCGGTTTTAGTGAGGAAAGATATATTTTGCTTGATTTAGGCTAAAGAAGTGGAAAAAAAACACCGGTGCTTATGTAAGTTGAGAAGACTTTCACTGTCGTATTGGATCTAACACGTGTTTTGGACTAAATTGTTTTACTGGATTTTATTCGCTGGATCCTTACGGACAGAATGAGGCCAAGCTTATTGTGAAATACAGATGTCTGACCTGTCCAGAGCATTTAAAGGTAAGCGAAGTAACAAACCTCGTTTTGTGCTTTTCCGTATAAAAGCCCCATGTGCTCGGGGACTGATTGTTGTGCCGGGAAATGAATTACATAGTCAAAAAGATGAGACTGTAAGGTTTCATTTGATGTGTAGATTGTCATGGTACACGTTCGGGAATGTGTGGTTTCATATGGAAAGAAAAAAAAAAACAATGAACGGGACCGTGCACGGGCCGTCCGCAGTGTAAGAGGTTAAATATAATAGAATAACCCTGTCTTAAAATGTCCCTGAAAAATATTTGTCTACAACTTCACCTGGAAAGCCCCGAATGCACCATGGAACCCAAGTGGTGGTTTTGGAGGCTAGTCTTCTTTGTTTGGACTCATGCCTGTTCATTCAAAGCAGCCCTCTCTATCTCAGTATTCAGAGCCAAGATGAAAGCCAAAACGCTGACTCCGTTTTTCACTTCAGCCTTTCGTAATTTAGCCCCAACCTGAGAAACTGCGAAGGTAATGCCAGCTAATCACATACATCAGTCAAACCAGAGGAGAGACAGCCATGACCTCAATGTTTAAAGACTTGGGGTCAGTTAGGGATCAGGAAAACAACATCACATACACTTTAATTATCTGTGACATTGTGGCCGTGTTTAGCCAGTGTACTTCCCGGCTTTGGTCGCTTGGCAAACGAGAGTTCCATGGTTGCTCCAGACTAGCTATAGACACATCAGACAGTTTGCCACAAAGGGGTACAGGCCAGGGGTTTGTGAAAATACAGTGCATTCCTTAGAAAAGGTTCAGCCAAAATCCTATGGTGTACTGGGAATAGTTCTGTAATGAAGAATGGGACATGTACACAGCTTAAGTCCCTGGATTAAAAGCAGCTGTGAAATACTACATGCTCTGCTCAGGCTAGATTAGTCCAAGCAACTGCCAAGAGCATTCACTAATGTCAATGATGTTACGCCTGCGTTATACAGTCCACATAATCAAAATATTAAAGATGCAACAGTGGAAACGTTATTACTTTGTCTAAAATGTTCCACTGTATAGATTAAAGCTATCTATTACAAGGGAGACAAGCAGGTTACAGCACTACCCTACATTACAGTTCAGATCTGTGAAGAGTTGCCCCCATTTACAGAAGGAATTAATGTATTTTTGAACAACAGAAACAATGAATAACATGCTAGATGTGTGTGTTTAATGTCATACCATGGAACATTCCAGGCAAAGCCTCTCTATGGAGACAAGAAGAGAGTAGATCATCCACCAGAAAAGCTGCGCAGTACACCTTTAATGAGCATATTTTATAACATAATTTCTCTAAAATCCTTATTTTACAAGAGGCAGTCCCAATAAAAAGGCAACATTTTGTTCTAGCTGTCGTGGTGAGCGGACGTATTTTCCGTTCCTACCTTATCTTGCTGAGCTTTGTGTCTGGTGTGTTTTTTTTCTCTCTCGTCTTGTCCCTTTTTCTCCTGTTGGAACAGATTTTTCAAAATTCCTAAATTATGGAATTGATAAGCTGTAGATAAGCAATAGAAAACAGCCTCTGTCCTCCTCACTCACACATGATTGATCGTTTCTGCTTTGGTATCTTGGATCTTTTTTCGCTGCGAATTTTACACTCTGAATTTTGACTAAACGGTGAAATTTGTATTTTGAATTTGAAACATATAGAAAAAGTATACTTAAAATGTCAGCAACTAAAATTTATAAAATAATTCAAACATCTTTTTTCAGAGTTTAAAAAATCTAAGTGAGATATTCAGTGGTATTTAAAATTCAAAATCTAACAGAACAAATTAACTTTTTATGTTAGATTTAGCTTATCTTTTTATTATAGCTTTTTAACGATACTGTTTATTTAAAAATGGTTCACTGGGATAATCCTGCTTTGAGTCAGTGGCATAAAGTAGTTTCAGTAATATCATCTATAGTTATATTCTCTAAAGTAAATTTGTTATCATGACAGGCCTAGAACCACATGTGACTAATGCTGTTAATTTGCCCATTTGAACATCCCCTTTAACAAGAAAAATAAGCTCTTCATAATTACAAGCTTCAAAGAAATTACAGCACAATACTTAATTCTTTCTCACCGAGATAGTCTTTTTATTAGTAATTATGACAAGACAAGTACTACCTGCACACACAGAGGAAACAAAATGCTAAGTACACACAAAAGGTCATAAATGATGTTGCAGTCATATTAGTTCAGCTTTTATTTCAAGGTGGCATAAAAAGTAATTGTTTCTCTTAGGGCTGTCAGTTTAACGCGTTAATTAGATTAATTAATTACACTGCTAATTAACGCGTTATAAAAATTAACGCAATTAATTATGAGCGCAATTCAATGCGCGCGCATTTTAAATTTGGCGTGCAGGGCTTTTGAACGGCGAGTTTATTTATAAAAATGTGATGGAGCAGATCCGTTTCTAAGCCCCCTGTCCCCGCGGAGAGCACGTGAAGACGCCGCAGAGAGCACGTGAAGACGCCGCGGAGAGCACGTGAAGACGCCGCGGAGAGCACGTGAGAGAGCGCGCCCGTTTCCGTATCTGCTGCGCTCCGCGCGCTGAACCCTTCAGCGCCTGGTGCCTCTTCAGACGGGGGTTTGTGAGATGGGGCTGCAGGTGGCTCTGACATTACGAGGTCAGACACACCAGACACACCAGGCAGGACTTCACGGCTCTGAGCCTCGGCTCTGGGCACAGGTCACAGCCCACCTCTCCTGGAGCAGAGAACTGGGGTTTGGAGCTCACAGTTTCTTCATCTTCAGGTTTATTACTGAACTGAGAGACCATCTCTGCCACAAAAGTATTGACTTTCATCTGAGGTCTTGAGCTGAAGTCCTGTTTCAATTACCATAACCTCTCCAGCGTGTTCTGCCGTGACTAAGGGTGCACACTTAAGAAGCGTTAGTTTTGCCCATCCAAATCACGCTAAATACTAAATACTCACCCCGCGGTGCCGCCGCCTCCTCCCTCCTCCTCCGTGCGATGGTCCGGACACATCCGGGCCGGGGGTCAGATGAGCCATGAGTAATTTACACGGACAATTATTTGTATTCTCTGTATATTTGAAGCTGTGTATATTATTTATTGACGTTGCATGAAAGCTACTGTATGTGCTCACGTGCACCAGAAATATTCGCTATTTAATAGGCTAGTGGAATGGTGTAAATGAGCTTTCAAATGAATGTTACGTAATGTGGGAGGTGAATGGGGGTGTACGGCAGTCTTGTCTTGGTTACACTGGAGGTAACATGAACTGAAAGAGTGAGTGAAAGAATGAAAGACTTAAAGGGGAAATCTGCATTCTTTTCACTGTACCACTATAAACGTTTGACACCTTTTTTGCACTGTGGGAAAGCACAATAAACCACCTAAAAAATTATTTTAAAAAATGCGATTAATTAGATTAATTAATTACAAATCCTGTAATAAATTAGATAATTTTTTTTAATCGCCTGACAGCACTAGTTTCTCTATTTATTTATAGTTATAATTAGAGCTGGGCGATATGGCCTAAAAATAAAATCTCAGATTAAAAAAAAAAAAATCTGATTTCCGATTTTAATCGATTTTTTTCTCTGCCCTTCTCAAAAACAAATAACAGATGACAGACAAGTGGCTCAAAACAATGCAACGTTCTTTTATAAAACAAATACATTACACCTAGCATCAATTAAGCCGTTATTGTTTAAAAAATTAAATAAATAAATGAAATTATATATATATATATATATATATATATATATATATATATATATATATATATATATATATATATATATATATATAATTTCATTTATTTATTTCATTTGTTAAAACAAAACAAAAATAATAGATGCAACACAATTACATCTATACAATTATAACTTAAATATGAATGAAAAGGGAACAGAAAGAAGCATAAGCTCATGATATCTGCCCCTTATCAACTCAAAATTATATTACAACAAAATATATATAACAATAATAACACAGTTCAGTTATATAAATATTTTTCTTTTATAAAGAATGGAGCTAAATTATATTATTATTATAATTATATACGATGGACTGGAGTGGGTAGTGTTGTGTTTTAGTTTTAGTTTTTCCTCAAGTGATGCAGAAAAGCCGCTGTATGTGTTCTTTGTTTGTGCAGGTATGTTAGCTTGTGCAGTCTGTATACAGCTCTGGCAACACAAGAAAAATATTGGTAGCACATACTTAGGGTCGAAAACTTTCACCATGTTAATGAATCCGGGCTTTTCCACAGTATATATGGGCACCATGTCTTTTACAACATGCATCATGTTTTTGGTAAAACATACAACAGCGTGTGTGATTGCCTTCCGTGGTGGGCCGTGCTTATCATACTGCAAACAGTTTGAAAATGTTTTAGGGACTGGATGGTGGTTATTTTCATTCCGTTCGGACCTGCACTAATCCCACTCCGCTGCGTGCAACAGCTTTCGGCGCTAGGATACATTTTTTTCGTGCTGCAACAGCTTTTGAACAGACCTTACAGCGAGCACTCGTTTGTTCTAAGTCCAGCACAAGAAAACCGAACCAGTTCCATATAACAGATGTAAACACCTTTGTTTGGTACAAGCTCCGGCTTTAGCTCACTCGCTAGCAGCGCTAGCCCGTACAATGTTTGGGTACGCCCCGCTAACTTACCCGTGTAAAATATGGCCGCGCATTAGTTCCGCTCGCGTGTAAAAAATAACTAAAAAATTGATTTTCATAAAAACACATTGTCCTGAACTGTAAAGTCGAATTAATCGATTTAATCGATTAATCGCGCAGGTCTAGTTATAATAATACATTTATAGCGCTTTTCACCAGATGCTCAGTGCCACATTTTACAGTTTCATACATTAATTGCACTGGTGGTAAGATACGAGTATACCCAGAGCTGCCCTGCCACCAGCTCCATCATTTATCACCCACGCACACATCGCATTCATACAAAGGCAAAGTGGGTGAAGGGTCTTGCCCAAGGACACAACAACAGTTACACTAGAGCCACGGTTACCCCACTATAGCACCTGGGGTTCCCAGCTTTCTCCCATTCAAGTCTCAAAGTCTTACAGCTTGGAATGTTCTTACAGCTTGGAATGTTCCACAAATTACAGGTATTTGTATTGCACAAAAATACCTAAAAAAAAAACAAAAAAACAATGGCACCGTAGTCACCTCTCCACAGATCTGACCTGTAGCTTGGCTTGTTTAATGCTGTGCTGTAGAAAATTCCAGACAAATCCATCTCCATGGAAACAAGCAGTTGGCAAACCCTGCACCAGAAAAGTTACACAATGCACCTTTAACCAGACCTGAACTTTCTCAACAATGACGGGTAGCCTATAAGATATATAGAGATAAACAACAAAATGAGTTAGGCACATACAATTTAATGTAATATGTTTGTCGAAAACAACTTAAATTTAAAAATTAAACAAGCAATATTACTGATGTCAGTTGACTATTAACATTAACTAAAGAAAAGTACATGGGGAAAATGGCCAGCTATGGTGTTAAATTTCACTTCCATCTATCTTAAATAAAAAGTTAGAGCTAATTCCCTATAGGGTGCAGAAAACTAATTTCACATTTCAAAGCAAAATTTCAAACTTTTTGTAAAATCAAGCCAATAAAAGGATGTTGATTTTGTGTGAAAAAGGTTATACTCAGTGGTACTTCAAGGGCATTCGTTTGGCTCTGACACGGCATGCTGTGTCTTAGCAGCAGCTCTGTGGTTCCCAGCAGCAATTGGACTTTTCTATCCGGAACAAACAGCAGGAATTCAGATTTAACTAGGGCTCTTTTTTCCCTTTTCTGAAAGAATCATTAAAGTACCTGAAATACTTGCTGTCTAATTGGACTGTAATATAATTTTACGTGTACATTTGTAATGTAGTTAGCATTGAAGATTACAGTATGTTGGTCACTGGTTATGGCTGTCACCTGCTTGTCTCCATGGAAATATTATTGCTTAGTCTAGAATGTTCCATGGTAGAGATTAAACCTTCTCTCTATCTCAAGGAAGACAAATATAGGCTACATTACAGATCAGGACTGTGGCAAGTCGCCCCTATTCACAGAGAGTGAATAGAAGCAATAAAAACACCCATAATGAATACTGTATATGCTAGATGGGTATGTTTAATGTCATACCATGGGACGTTACAGACAAAGTAATAACGTCTCCATGGAGACAAGTAGGTGACTGACCCTCCATCAGGAAAAGTTGCACAGTGCACCTTTAATTGTTTTATTTTCATGTGTCTGTAAATGGATGTTTGATACCTTCACACACTTCAGCTGTACCAGACCAATAATTGTCTTTAGACTGCACTATAGTAAAATTCTATAGTAAGAATCCCCAGAACATCCCACATCACTCCAGTTCTATCATCCCTTCACTGGCTTAAAAAAGTTCAGAACTGATTTTGAAATTTCAGTTGTTACTTTCAAAGCACTCCATAGACGGGCCTGGACCTTTTAATCTCTCACTCCTCTGGACGCACCTTCCTGTCCTCCAGTCAGAACCAGCTCATGGTCCCAAATAAACAGGTTTAAAACTCTGGGAGACCGGTCCATTCAGGCTGTGGACCCAAAATTATGGGATGATCTCCTGCATTCTCTCCTTGTGGCTGACTGTGTGGTTTCTTTAGAAACCAGCTGAGAGACTATTTAGAGCAGGGGCTATGACCCCATTTTACTTTTGCTGTATATTTGAAAATTGCTATATAAATAAAGTTTGCATAGTCGTTTTTGCATCTTATAATTCATTTATTGCAGTAACATTTGAGCTTTTATACATTTGGTTGAATTCTATATTTGAAAACTCATTGTGTAGACAGCTGCTGGTATGCCTTTTACCGTTTTCATAAAACTTGTTTGAGATAACTACTTCTCTGAGTCCAAATGAGGTCCACTGAGACCTGTCATGATAGTCATATTCGAAGTATAAAGCCGTGTACACGTACAAAGCATCAAATTGCGCCTCCCGCGGCCAACACACCACATTCACTTGAAGACGCTCTGTTCGCAAGGTGTGCATTTGCCTTGGTCGCCTCCTATGTCATAAAAGGGAAGAGCTAAAGACACGGGCAGACAGTATGCAGCATGCCGCTGCATTTGCCGCCGAGTGGAGAGCAGACCAGGAGACAGCGAGGTGGTGTAGCTAGTGACATGTGGTCAGGAGAGGAAGGTGAGGCAGTGTCCTTTTGGGAATAAAGAACTGCTCAGTGTTAATAAAAATAAATAAATACTTTATATATTAACCAAGCTATTCCAGTACATTGCAGAGTTTAGCTCACTATGTTTAGTCGCCCGTCTAGTGCGGATGCTCCGTCATCAAGACCTTGATTGATTACATATTTTGTTCTTTCTTCCCAAAATTATTAATTAAAACTCAGTTATTTTATTAGTTAACGTGATTCACCACACTTCACTGGAGTTAACCCAGAGCACAACACACCGGCTAGTTGCCATTAAATTTATGATAATTTATGATAAATTGGAGAGCCAGTGCTAATTATTTCTTCATTTAGAAATTAAAAAAATGCAAAAATAAGAAAACCACTGTAAATCAAAAGTGGATTTAAAAGCACAAGTCCATTATTAGCCCATGTCTTCATGGAAAACAGTGTGAATTTCACCCAGTTAAGCTCACACTTATAACACTTTTTTTATAACACTTATAACAAGGAACTAACTGAGCTACTGTCGGTCTGGGCAAGAGATGATCGTGTTGGATTGTGGATGCTCCCTGGTCTGTGGTCTTGTTTACTTCTTTAACATGGAGCAGTCAGAGATGTTTGGTTTGCTGAAGCTGTGGGAAAAGCCTCGCTGCTTATGGCTCAGCAGGACCGCGGATCACCCTGCCTGGTTCTGTTCACTTGCTGTGGAAGAGTGGGGCTTTAGTGAAGGCTGGCCGCCAGCCGGGCTGCTGCTGTTGCCTCGTTGTGGTGAACGTGCACACTTTGACCAACGCACACGACTGTATAAGACAAGTGTCTGAGCAAATGTACAGCTGGAGCTGCATGTTACAGTCCTGGATTCTGGAGCAGAATGTAAAGTTTATCAACCTGATGGAATTAAATTAAAAAAAACAGTGGAAAATGCACACATGATACAGAGGACGCACAGGATGAAATGGCTTTATTGTGCATATAAATTGATATTTTCTTCTGTAGTGCCTCTAAACGATAAGTCATGCATGTTTTGTTCTTTTAGTTCTGTTCTGTAGGTCCTATTCCATATTTAAAGTACACACACAGAAATTGTAGGCCCAGGCTTTCTAAAAAGATTAAACAAAAAATATAAACATTTAAAAAAAAAAAAAGTATTATTATTTTTTTATTTTTTTTTATTTGACATGTAGCATCTTGGTTGGCACAGAATCATCCATTTAAAGTTAGGCTCCATGATTGAAATGGACCCAATAAGGGTTTATACCGTGTGTAGACTTGGAGCATGTGGATCACTGCTTCAGGGTTTGCACTGTTTGCTCTGTGCTTCTATTATGCTAAACAGTTGCTCTTCAGCACTTTAGATGTGCGTCAAGATGCCTGTAGATAGGGTGTGAATGTACCTTAAGAAAGCTGAAAGTTTTTTGTATATATTTTTGATACTGGTTGAGAGATTTTCCATGAGCCCAATCGCTATTTTTTTACCCTGACCACACTGATCTATGGCAGCCAGCACGTCACCTTTGTCACAAATGAATCCGACTTTGGGAGCGGACAAACAAAGAGAGTGAATCAGTTAGGCACAGAGAGGTGTGGGGCAGACTCAGGTGATGGATGGGGGCTCTGAGGAGCACTGACTTTTGGGTAAGTGACAATGACACACATAAAGGGCAGCATTACGGCTTTTAAGGCACAGCTAAAATCTTTATCGACCACAGCTGCCACAGTTGCCAATACGCCAGGCCATCACCGGGATACAGCCAGAAGAGAGGAATTTGCAGTGAGGAAGAAAACACAACAGTTTTATAAGAATGTGTTTATCCAGCAGCTTAAAGTCACTGTTTGCAATGAATTCATGTATGATTTAAATGAAATGTACGGTGAAATAAGTATCAATGTTAAACCGCTCCTGAAAAAAAGGATGGGTCAAATGCAGAGAAATAATTTCCATACGGGGATAAATAAAGGATGTCTTCTTCTTCTTCTTCTTCTTCTTCTTCTTCTTCTTCTTCTTCTTCTTCTTCTTCTTCTTCTTCTTCTTCTTCTTCTTCTTCTTCTTCTTCTTCTAGTAATAATAACAACATAATAGTCAAGTCAAGCCATGAGAGGGCGCTCAAGGCTTGTGAAAATTTTAATATATAAGTCACTCCGGAGTATAAGTCGCAGGACCACCCAAACCATGAAAAAAAGACTTATAGTCCGAAAAATACGGTACTCATTTTACTAAAAACACATTTAAGATGTGACAAAACATTCACACTTTTTTTTTTTTTTACCAAGTTGGCCATTTATTAGATTTACAATTTTACATCCTGGTTTAAAATTGTGACATCACACTAGGGAATTCCGTAACTTCCATAACAGCAAAAATCCTCTAATGTACCCAGAAAAAAAAACACTTTTATTTTGTTGAAATCATGTATTAAAGTATCATTTTTTTAAAACTGTTTTTTCCATGTAAAATGTGCTGAAATTTTGGACACGGTTCTCCCTAATGTGATGTCCTGATTATGACTGAACTCCCCACTTCCTGCAATTTTCAACATATTTTTCAAATTTTGTTCACAAATTGCTTCTTAAGTCAAAATGAGAGAATCATAAAAATCAAAGTTATATGCATTTGAAAGTATTGTCTGGAAAAAGGGGACAGATAACGTATACAATACTGATCTTTCTGCTCCTTTGCATTCATTTCGTGCAGATTTATGGTTGACGGTTTTGCTTTTATACTGGTTTTATTGTTTTAGGAGTGGTATGTTTTCTTTTTTATGATCTCTAAGCAGCACTTTGGAAACTGCTTTGTTTGTAAAATGTGCTGTATAAATAAAGTGGATGTGGATGTTAACATGATGACACTCTTGATGGTGTTTTATTTTCTTATGAAATAAATAAACAATTAAAGGAAAATTTACATTTTTTTTTTTACAATCTGAGCGTTCTTTCGGAAATAAAACAAGTAGTTTTACTCAGCCATAGCAGTTTGGTGTCAATTGGAGCAGTATCGCAGAACTTATGTTGAGCCGTTCTGTTCTACCAATGATCCCGTATCCGTTAGCATGAGTGCTCGGGGCACTGATTTGCGGTGTCCAAATAACACAAACTTTAACACTTTTCAAATCACAGAAGATCGCTGTGTCAGGGTAGACTTTTAGTAGATTCCAAAACGGCCTGAAACCCGATATCGCAACAGAAAAGTAAAGTTCAGAGCGGTGTTAGCTTCTTTCGGACTAGCGGTGTTTACAAAACAGCTGAGTTCACGCATGCGCACTGTCCTCTCTGATGACGTCATCAAATGAAACTATAGCTGGATATCGGGTTTCAGGCCGTTTTGGAATCCACTAAAAGTCTACCCTGACACAGCGATCTTCTGTGATTTGAAAAGTGCTAAAGTTTGTGTTACTTGGACACCGCAAAGTAATGCCCCGAGCACTCACGCTAACGGATACGGGATCATTAGTAGAACAGAACGGCTCAACATAAGTTCTGCGATACTGCTCCAATTGACACCAAACTGCTATGGGTGAGTAAAACTACTTGTTTTATTGCCGAAAGAAGGCTCAGATTGTAAAAAAAAACGTTAATTTTCCTTTAACAATGGGCTCTGAACTTGCATATTGCATATTCATTTGTGTATGTGTGTGCACCCAAACAAAATTGTGAATTTCCTCCATCTAAAGACATTCTACATACTTGTTATTGTTATTTTTTTAATGTATGGTACATAATAAGAGTATACATATGAATATGAATATATACTATAATAAAGGTCATATAATACATTCATATCTCAATTTGGTCAGTAGATTGGACCAACAAGAAATCTTCTTGGCATTTGCTCCATGCATTCAAGCAGCAGAAAGCTCCAGTTGAATGATTTCTCTGTAACATAAGGGCCATTCTCTCACAGTCAGAGGTTGATTTCCAATGGAATATTACCTTTTTTTGGCAGCTGGAAGACCTGTTAGTAATATACAGCGGTCATTAATTGTGAGATTTAGTTTGGACATGTCAGCAAAAGAAACCTAACCAGCTTTTCTCATGGAAATAGACAATTAAGAGTTTAATGCCATAATGTGGAACATTTCTGGCAAAGCAAAACAATTTCCATGGAGACAAGCAGGACATGTACCCTCCACTGGAAAGTTACATAATGGACCTTTGCCCACCTTAAATGTATAATTGGAGGTACTTCAAGGCAAAAAAAAATAAATAAAAATAGCCTTGAAGTACCTCTCTATTTATAACGTTGTTTCCTCATCAAAAACATACTTGGAGTTGTTTAATCCACACGTTTGTTTAATCCACATGTTTAACACACAAATCTGGCATCTTTAGGCTTATGATGCGTTGTGGTAACAAAGTAAGTGCTCCACTGTATTTTTAAACTCCACACACCTTTACTACGTTACATTCCTGTAAAATTTTTAACAACAAAAAGCTAAAGCCAAAATTTCTAGCATGTCAGACTGGGATATGTGAAAGAAATCAAGTTAAGAGTGATTTGCATTGAAACAGCTTTGCACACCGTCCGTAAGAGCAGATCCACTTATTGATGGACCGCACAGTGGAGATCCTGAGAGCCGAGCGAGTGACAGGCTGAAATTAACAACTGACATCAATTTACTGGAGGACACTTTCTTCCTCATGGCCTCATGCTTCTGCAGACTCTCACCTGTCCCAAATAATTGCTGAAATGACCGCCATTCTCCACACTCACAAGCTGCTCAGAGCATGTGGGTCCAAATCGGTCTCCTCAGTGCCACAGGTATTTACGTTGTTTAGGCCAGGCACTGGGCTAATGGGTATTTACTGCCACTAAAAACTCAGTGTGGGGGAAGAGAGTGTCAATGCTGTTCTGTTCTAATCAACTTAGAAATAATGTGACAAATGTCCTATTGTGAAGTTTAACCTACAAGGCTGGGGGATTTTACTTAAAGGTCCCATGGCATGAAATTTTCACTTTCTGAGGTTTTTGAACGTTAATGTGAGCTCCCCTACCCTGTTTAGCCCCCCCCATGGTTAAAAGTTGCGAAATGTCTAAACTGAGCATTTGCGATCCTTTTCTGCGTTACAAAAAATCGGAGCTCAAACGGGCGATTTTGAACAAGGCACCTTATTGACGTCAGACCGAAAAAAGAAATGCAAATGCAGTTCCACCCCCGGCCGTCTGAACTCAGCGTCTCTGTAAATCACGCCCAGAGAGTTTGGACTGCGAATGCGCTAGGCAATGCGAAATGCGTTTTTTTATTTGCCTGGAGGCACGTCCGAGTGTTTCTAGGCTCGGAAGTCCTTTATCTGAGCCTCTGGACCTTTGAACAGCAGTGGTTTAATCTTATTTTCTGTGGAAATGTGTTTATTTTTCAATGGAACGCTTAAAATCTCTCCCCCGTGCAAAAACACGGAAATGGATCAGCTGAGCGCTCTGAGCAGAGAGCGGAGAGTTTGGCCACGCCCTCACCCTCTACTATTGGCCAGCTCTTTTCTCTTCATTTGCATTCAAGCAACAATGCCCATTATGACCTGTTCTGAGGGAGAAAAAATACTCTTTCTCATCTTATCTCTGTTTCTCATGCACTGAGTGTTGATTTTGAAGAAGGATTCATTTACTGTATTAGGGAACCATTAAGGAGCCATAAAAAAGCATCAAGAAGTACCATGTCATGGGATCTTTAAAAATACACACTATTGAATCATTTAAAGGCCCCGCATTATTACGCTGTTTTCTGATTTATGTTATGTTTTGTTTCATTCACACATGTTTAACACACAATCCTGCATATTTAGTTCTCCTCTCAAACTGAAAACACTCTGGTACACGTTGTGATGTCATGTGGTAATATAGGCAGTGCTCCACTGTGTTTTTAAACCCCATACATCTTCACTAGAATCATTTGGATGATTTCAGCCATGATTATGAGCGCTGAGTGGGCGACAATAGCTCAGTTGGTAGATTCTGTCCATTGATCCGAAGGTTGGCAGTTCAAATCCCGCTTTCTACGTAAACATCATTGGTAGAGCAATCAGATCTAGTGGTCCACAGTTTGGCATTGCGACTCCAGCTCCCACAGTTGAAGGTTGTCATTGTGTCCTTGTGCAAGACACTTAACCCATCTGAATGTATGTGTGAATGGGTGAGTGGTTCCTTGATGTAAAAGCATTTTGAGTACATTGAAGGTAGAAAATGACTATATATTACTGAACAAAAGGTAATTGTTAAATTGAAAACTACTACTTCATGACATCACAAGGTGGAACAGAACATTTTGAGCTTTGGAGATGTAGACAGCCAAATAATAAAGGGCAACTCAAACATGTGTGAATGAAACAAAACAAAAATGTATGGGGGTATATACTATGTAGGGTATGTTTTTGATGAGGAAATCTAACACAGTTTAAAGCTCACAAGAATCAATTTTGTGTAATATAGTGCCTTTAAAGTATAAATGTTAATTTTACTAGTCACTGCAGTAAATGCAGCCCCTTGGACCATCTCTCTCCACAGACTAACAGTACAATTCCCCTGCTGAGAGTGCCACCTGAGTCACCCCTCCATCGCTTCTTTCTGCCCCGTTCTGCCCGGCTGTGGTTAATCATTTGGGTTAAAGCGGGGCCCATTTCAGAAGCCCTCGGTCAAGTCCACGACGGCGATGAGATGGATAAAGACTATGAATAGAGATCCCATTTCCCCCTAGCGATGCCTTGACACGCAGAGACAGCAAAAATCCATACATGCAAATAGACGATGCTCTACGGCGGGCTGCAGAGGAGAAGAACTTCATATAATAACGCAGGCCAGCAGAGCATTGATTTCTGGCAACTGCCTTCATGTTGATTTGCTTATTCTATGCTGATGTCTTTTTGCTGATGCAGAGGCAAGCTGGTATTGGCGGTCTATAGGTTAAGCTGGAGGAAAATCACAGTTCATTTTTTATGAGGAATAAATAGGATTTGTGATAGAAATGTGGCTATTACGAAGAAGCATACATGCAATTCAGAAAGCCGTCGAATGTACAGCAGCAGATAAAGGCATGGGTATTGGGAGGGAGCTATTAAAATGCAGTTATGGTTTTGTAAAAGCAATAAAAAAGCTTGTAATGTTGCCATATGTGCAAAGATGGATACCAGCCGGTTGATTAAAATACAGTGGCTATGAATGTAAAACATGTCATTGTAGCAGAATATACTATAGGAACTAAAGTAGATGGGACAGATGTTCAAATTTCAGATTCAAAAGTAAAGAACAATGTTAAAGTGTATGACAGGTTCTAATGATGCTCAAGTTTTGACTTAATTTGGTGGGATATGTGAATGTGAATTAAAATTTTTACATCAATCTGAAGAAAAAAAAAACAAAAGAAGGAAAAGAAGAAAGCAAATTGTGAAGTTTAAAGGTCCCATGGCAGGAAATTTTCACTTTCTGAGGTTTTTGAACGTTAATGTGAGCTCCCCTACCCTGTTTAGGCCCCCCCCCCCATGGTTAAAAGTTGTGAAATGTCTAAACTGAGCATTTGCGATCCTTTTCTGCATTACAAAAAATCGGAGCTCAAACGGGCGATTTTGAACAAGGCACCTTATTGACGTCAGATCGAAAAAAGAAATGCAAATGCAGTTCCACCCCCGTCTGTCTGTACTCAGCGTCTCTGTAAATCACGCCCAGAGAGTTTGGACTGCGAATGCGCTAGGCAATGCGAAATGCGTTTTTTTTATTTGCCTGGAGGCACGTCCGAGTGTTTCTAGGCTCGGAAGTCCTTTATCTGAGCCTCTGGACCTTTGAACAGCAGTGGTTTAATTTTATTTTATGTGGAAATGTGTTTATTTTTCAATGGAACGCTTCAAATCTCTCCCCCCGTGCAAAAACAAGGAAATGGATCAGCTGTGGGCTCTGAGCTCTGAGCGAGTGTTTGGCCACGCCCCCACCCTCTACTATTGGCCAGCTGTTTTCTCCTCATTTGCATTCAAGCAACAACGCCCAGAATAAAGAGTTTGAGAGAGATATTTATGACTCTTTCTCATCTTATCTCTGTTTCTCATGCACTGAGTGTTGATTTTGAAGAAGGATTCATTTACAGTATTAGGGAACCATTAAGGAACCATTAAGGAGCCATATAAAAGGCGGCACGGTAGCTGAGTGGTTAGCGCTCTTGCTTCACAGCAAGAAGGTTCCGGGTTCGATCCCCGGGTCGCCCGAGCCTTTCTGTGTGGAGTTTGCATGTTCTCCCCGTGTCTGGGTGGGTTTTCTCCGGGCACTCCGGTTTCCCCCACCAACCCAAAACATGCACCATAGGTACCTCCAGCTTAGGTCCTGACCAAGCCGAAGCAAGAAGATCATGGAGATGGTCCCCGGGCGCCCTAATGTGTGCTGCCCACTGCTCCTAATATATGTATATATATAGGATGGGTTAAAATGCAGAGAAGAATTTCTCCAGTGTGAGATCAATAAAGTCACTTCTTCTTCTCTCTCTCTTAAAAGCATCAAGAAGTACCATGTCATGGGATCTTTAAGAGAAGAAGTGACTTTATGGATCTCACACTGGAGAAATTCTTCTCTGCATTTTAACCCATCCTATATATATATATGTATATATATATTAGGAGCAGTACACTTCTGCGCCCGGGGACTATCTCCATGATCTTCTTGCTTCAGTTTGGTCAGGACCTAAGCTGGAGGATTTTACCTATGGTGCATGTTTTGGGTTGATGGGGGAAACCGGAGTGCCCGGAGAAAACCCACCCAGACACGGGGAGAACATGCAAACTCCACACAGAAAGGCCCAGGCGACCCGGGGATCGAACCCGGAACCTTCTTGCTGTGAAGCGTGAGTGCTAGCCACTCAGCCACCGTGCCGCTGTTTATTCTTCTTCCGTCTAAATTTTCAGCCCAATTTACAATTTCTATAATAAAATCTGGAAGATTAATCTAAAATGGCATTGTATTGTTTTCAACGGCCTGTGCTCAGTGGTGCATCATGCCACAAAAGATTTTTACTTCTGTGTTACTTCCTGAATCCTGGCCTAACACCGCAAAACATGTGACATCACAAACCTGCAGTTCTGACCAATCAGAGTGCTAGCTGCTAGAGCGGAGCTAGAGTGGGCTCAGAGTGGGGTTAACTCTTACAAAACTAACTTTTAGGCGCTTTGACAATGTATTTATTTTTTTAAGTTCATATTGAAAAAATACAAAAGAATCCCTACAAAATCCAACCTTTATGAAAGCTGTCGATGCCATGTCAGCCGAACACGGGCAATTTGAATTCACAAAAAATGCATTGTGCTCTATGAGACAATTCTTTCTGGGCTGGAGCTCTCAGGAGCTGCAGTACCTATGAGTGACCACACATTGGTCTCAAACAAACAAAAAATGGAAAAATGGTCAAACTGGTTAAACTTATAATGATCTAAAATAAATGAAGTGTGTTTTAGTAAAATGACTAAAACACACTAACCTGCATAGACACTTTAAACTGACTTGAAAATGGTCCATTGAAATGAAGGGACTGTGTACCCACATTACATATATAGTATGTAGTTCTCAATAAATCAGTAAGTATTTTAATGCTAATACTAAACTGGAAATAAACAAACAAACAAACAAACAATAAGTATCATGTTCAGGAAAATAGTGTAGCTCTGATAATTTGCTGAATGTCACCCCACACTCTTGACCCCCCATTTCACTTGTCCAATAAATATTTTGAACATAGTTTATAGGGCTGGGCAAATAATTACATTTTAATTGAGATCAAGATTCAGTCATGTATAATTTGTCAATTATAGGTTTGAATTTTTTATTTGTATTTATTTTTTTTATTTTTTGTGCAAAGGTTTACAGCCAATCCTCTGTCAGTTAAAGAAATGGAATGTTCAGGTATGGCATTAAACATATCCGTCTTGCATTTACTCATTAACATGTGTTTTTATTGACTCAAAAACTTGCTGTGAGTGGGCTCGCCTCTCAACAGATCTGACATGTAATTGGATCTATGGTGTCACCTGCTGTCTCCGTAGAGATAAGTAAGAGTAATGCCATACTGTGGAACGTTCCAGTGTTTTGTGTTAAATGGCCAAAAACTGTGTTTATATTCATAACACCAATACTTGAAGAAATTTTATTTTGTTTTTGAAAAGAAAAAGAAAAAAAATCCAAATGTGCGTTCATTAATATGCATTGTCCCTTCCAAATAAATGAATAAATATTTTTTTATTTTTTTTTCTTGTGCCATATTCCTCATTCGTAAAGATACCTCCCACATATAATGGTTTAAAGTGCATGTGCTCTGTGGTGATCCTCCCTGACTATGAATAGAGTTCCTTGAGCCATAAAGCACATGACACACACAGACTCAGTCCCAAGAGAAATCCATAAATGTAAATATGGTGTAGACACAGATCGTTTATTGCTGTAGCCACTGGACAAGCAGGTCCTCATATTGAAGTACAAGGCGCTTACTGCTCCATACACACTTCACTGGCTTTCATATTGATTTGTGAAGAATAGCCTTGAGGATCTAGTGTTACTTTTTCAGGTTACTGTTTGCCCACTTTATAATTTCTTTATGTGACTTGTGACTCCAACACAAACAAGAAAGTTTTTGTCAAAGTTGTGTAGGAGTCATGCAGCCACCGGGTCAAAGGAGGGGGAATTTTGGTTTTAAAAATGAGTAGGAGTTAGTTTACCTATTAGTAAGCAAGATCATTTATCTTAATTAAAATACAAAAGTGAATGAAGTTTCTACAAAATTAATATACTTTAAAAGGCCTTATATAATGAGAAACTGAGGATTAAGTCATGTTATATGTTGCCTCATCAAAAAACATACCTGGAGTTGTGTTTTGTTTCATTCATACCTGTTTAACCCTTTATTATTAGTCCATCTATATCTTCAAACCTCAAAATGCTCGGTTCCACCTTGTGATGTCATGAAGCAGCAGTTTTTATGTATATAAAACTTATAAAAGTATAAAAACTTGATGAGATTCTAGATGTATGTAGGCTGTTGAGACATATGGTGACAAAGTGAGAAGTCTACCTATATATACTAACAATCTTTTAAGGTAAGGTATGCAACTTTCTGGAGGTGAGATTTCACCTGGAAATAGAAAGTTAAAACAATGTTTCAGTACATTCTCCATGGAGATAGATGGGTTTTGTGCCATACTGAAGATGAATAAATAAGTAACAGCTTTACCACGGAAACAAGCAGAAGGATGCCAAATAAGAGTAAGGTTTGTGTAGGTGCAAGTCTGCTCACAGTAAGGACACGTTTGTTTCAGTGCAATAAACACAACCAAAATGTCATTCTGTATCTTGGCTAAAAAGGTACACACTGTATAGCATTAATTTAACTGTAATCATATTTTCATGTCAGCACGTTTGTATTTAAATAGGAAGATTATTACTCAAATCCACTATGAATTGCATTTGCAGTGATGTGCCCGACATAGCGAATCTCACAATATTATGTCATCTAAATCTCATTTTTGATGTTATGCTTCAGCTCTGCATGAATAAATAAACTCAGGCTCAGACAGCTCCACTTTGAATGATTCCTGCATAAGTCCAAATATACAGTTCCTCTCTGTGTACATGTTTATTTGTACTGCTTATGTTTATGGTACCTGCCCTGTATCCAATACCCAACATGAAAGAGCTATTTTTAGAGGAATCATTTACATAACCTATATTCATTTATGCAAACTCACTATATAGACATTTGTTTGGAGGCTTTCTTGTTCCATATAGTAAATATACAATAATCCTCAAGGTAATACTCCTGAGCCTTGGCCAGGAACCTCAAGATCTGGATGAGTAACAAAAAAATTCCCCTAAAGAGCCCATATTAAGCTATTTTTGATCTATGTTATTTTCTCATCAAAAAACATACCTGGGATCGTGTTTTGTTTCATCCACACATGTTTAACACGCAAACCCTGCGTGTTTAGGCTGAGTTCTTCTCTCAAATAGAAAACACTCTATTCCACCTTGTGATGCAATACAGAAGTGCTCTGCTGTGTTTTTTTTTTAACTCCATACACACTTCACTAGAACCATTTGGGTAAATTCAGCCCTGGAATAGCCAATATCTACAGAACAAAAGGTACAGGGTAGCTATTAACTTGAAAACTACAGCTTCACGACATCACAAGGTGGTGTGTTTATGAAATAAAACCCAACACAGGGCATGTTTTTGATGAGGTAACAACATTCTAACATGACTAAAGGCTCACAAGAGTCAGTTTTCCATAATATATATAATAATAATATAATATATTAATAATAGAACCTTTAATGTAACCAACCTCTGTGTTGTAAAAGATACTGCCATTTACTTGCATCTTAAACCTTCAAAGTAAAGCAAAAAAGTAAAGCGATATAATATTAAAAGTAAGAATTTAATACACACCCCATGCTGATCGACCCATCCTCTCCGCCAAAAGTGCCTGCTCTGCCGTGCAACATGCAAATAAACAGCGCCGTAAACCTCTCTCTCTGTATCTGCTGCTGTCAGGCTCCTCATTTTGGTCTTGAAATGTTCATATTAACCCGCTCTACATGGTGCTTTTGTTTTTATTTCGCTATTTTGTCCATAAATAAACTCCTATTCATCATATGGGGGCATTAGGGGCTTGGCTCTGTCCTGGTTTAGATCCTACTTGTCCAACAGAAGATTTTCAATTCAAGTTGGGGAGGCTGTGTCGTCTTCTGCTCCATTGACATGTGGAGTTCCTCAGGGGTCAGTTCTCGGACCTTTGTTATTTTCCCTTTACCTAATACCTCTGGGGTCAATTCTACGTAAATACAAGGTGTCTTTCCATTTTTATGCAGATGACTAACAAATGTATGTGCCTCTGAAGCAGTTAAAGGACCTTTTAGATTGTTTTAATGAGGTGAAAGCATGGATGGCTTGTAATTTTCTCCATTTTATTGAGAATAAAACTGAAGTTGTGTTGCTTACTCCTGGTGATTCAACTGCTGTTATTCCTCCTGAGTTGGGCTCCTTGACCAAGGCAATAAACCCTGTTGTCACAAACCTGGGTGTTAAACTTGACTCTGGTTTGAAACTTGATGCCCAAATAAGAGCAGTCATAAAGACCAGTTTTTATCAGCTGAGGCAACTTGCCAAAGTAAAATCGCTTTTATCTCGTCATAATTTTGAAATTTTAATCCATGCTTTTATCTCGACACGGTTAGATTATTGCAACGCCTTATACTCAGGTCTCAACAAAACCTTGCTTTCCCGTCTTCAGCTAGTCCAAAACGCTGCTGCTCGTCTTTTAACTGGTTCTCGCAAATTCGATCACATAACTCCCATTCTTCAATCTCTCCATTGGCTACCTGTTCAGTTTCGCATTGATTTTAAAATTCTTTTATTTGTTTTTAATTGTCTCCATGGCCTGGCCCCACAGTATCTGTCTGACCTGCTGGTGCCCTATACACCCTCCCGCTCTCTCAGGTCTGCAGGTCAGGTTCTCCTTGTTTTCCCCAAGACAAAAAGGAAACGTAGGGGTGATCGGGCCTTTTCAGTGGTTGCTCCAAGACTCTGGAATGCACTTCCACTGAATGTTAGACAGGCCGACTCACTTCCTGTTTTTAAATCCCTTCTTAAAACTAATTTTTTAGATTGGCTTTTAACTCAGTGTGAGTAGTTGACTTTTATCATGTTCTGTTTTTAATGTTACTGTGTCTCATGTTTTTGTGTTTTAACCTGTGTACAGCACTTTGGTCGACTGTGTTGTTTTTAAAGTGTTTTATAAATACAGTTGGATTGGATTGGATATGTGTAACCCCGGTGGAAAAACCATAATAGTATTCTAAGCTCTAAGCGTAATTACGTCATTGCCTGCGTGACTGTGTCACCCAGTCACGTTACCATGCGCGGGCCAATCAGTGCGCCATATAACCCGGTAGTGACAGGCTGCCGGTAGAGAGAGAACAGGGCGCGCTGTGGGAAAGCTGCTTGGAGGTACGTTTAATCGCCGTTTACTGCTGTTTGGTCGTATCATGCAATTGTACCGCCTTTAATCATTGTCGAACTGTAGGAGCCGACCACCGATGCAGGCAGATTCACAATTGAAGCCGTGAACAAGAAAAAACTACTGGACTGGTGAGTTAGCGTAGCACTCATTCATGGACAATATAGCGTAGCCTAGCCGCTTCCATCTGTTTGTATGGAGCGGTTAGCCTGTGACTTTTATGCCCGTTTTCCAAATGTCTATTGTGGAATTAATGTCGTATATTCAGGGAATTACTTGCTGCTCTGTTTGTGCCAATTCATGCACTTTTACGGCCCAAACCGGATAGTTGTTTGGTTCTCAGTTTACAGTATATTTGACGCACTTTAAAGATACACTACGTAGTACTATATAGAGGTAAGATCTTAAGCCCGAGCCCGAGCCTGAGCTGACCCGACCCGAAATTCGGGTCGGGTTCGGGCCTAAAATGTCAATCATTGCTTCGGGTCGGGCTCGGGCCGGGCTTCTCTCTCGCTGACTTTTAAAAAAAATAAATATATGTTTATAAAAATGTATAATAAAACGATGTGTGGATACTAAACTAAGGAATACTTGTTTTAAAATGAATAATTTGGATAAAACAGAGAAGGCGCTGTAAGGTAATTGCTATTTAACTATTAAACAGGAGCCGCTCTTAATAATCTTCCCCTCCGCAAGTCCGCATCTATTTTGACCTGGTATCCCCAATATGGAGGAGCAAGAAGTTAAGGATAAACTAAAGACAGGAGAACTGAAAAGACAAACACGCACCGGTAAGAGTGAGGTGTGGAAAAGCTTCAAATTGATTGTTGAAAATGCTACAGAAACTTGCGTTGGTTTCGCTGAATGTAGTCAATGTGGCGCTTTGCTTTCATACGAGAGCAAAAAGACTGGCACCTCGACGTTCCCTCTCAGCTGCGCGCCTGTGCAGTTGCGCACTGCTCACACATTCTCAGCGCACAAGAAAACCTATGCAGCGCAGGGATGAAAGAGTTCCGCTTTTTTTTCAGCCGCGGGGTCATCTGAATACGGGGGAATCGTCCAGTATTCAGAAACAAAAGTATGTGTCTCGTATTAAACTTCTACCGGTGTAAGCCACGAGCACGCGCAAGCCGCGAGCACGCGCAGCTCTTTCCGCGTGTAGCGGGGGGGGGGGTGCATGTCGGATGTCGCGCACAGGGTTCCAAGGAGCGCTCAGGGAGTTAGTGTGTTTGCTCAGACACATAAAACATTAGGGGGAACATTGACCTCGACGCTGAGCAGGCATTTAAACAGCTGTACTAGCAAAATTGATGATCGTCAAACATCTATATTATCATTTGTTTCAAAAAAACGCCCCTCACAAATAAAATATGAAATTTCGGGTTTGCTTCGGGCTCGGGCCTGCAAATCAAGTTAATTGGTCGGGCTCGGGCCGGGTCGGGCTTTAATACCCGCGGGCCGAGTCGGGTCGGGCTGGATTTTTTAGGCCCGATCTTACCTCTAGTACTATAGAATCACATCATTGATGTAATTATTAACTTGAATTGCTAGCAACTTGAATTATTTATTGTACAATTAGAAACATTGTTTATGTATATTTATTACATGCACACCCAACTTTACACGGGTCCTGTTCAACTTTTATTCAGGCCAGGTGCCCCGTTCTGGCTTCATCCTGGATGGATGGTGAGCTAACCCGGAATCTGGACATAAGAGCTACTCAAGCATCTTCACCTCGTCGGTGCTCCACTTCCCTTGTTCTCTGGTCGGCTGGTAGGAGGCTGTCCACCAGCCGCTCTGTTTTTCTCTGGTTTTCACTTTACCAGTGACTGACCCGTACCCTCACTCACTATTGGATTACCCATTTTCAACTCTCCCGTTGAACACGAGGGCGTTCTTAAGGAACAATATAAACACAGACTATTGAGTGCACTGTATTTGTGTGATAAACACATTATATATTTTTGTATTTGCACTTTTTATATTGTATCCTATTGTCTTGTTCTCAAATGGCCATTTGTTGTATATAGTTGTGTATATAGTTCGTATTAATATATGGTACCATCTAAGCAACCATCAGTCTCTCTCCACTCCTTGAGCCGAGTCTATATCTTCTGGTGTCCAGCCCATATCACTATACATTACCATTACTGTCAATACCACTGTAGTGACACACTTGCTACATATGGAACTCCCCCAAATTCATCCCTATAATTGCTAGCCTCATGAGCTTCATTTGACTGGAGCTGAACGCTATGGGTGATATCACACTCCATTAGTCCACTTCTTTATACAGTCTATGTGTAAACCCCAGTGTGTAAACCCCAGTGTGCTCTATGTGTTTTTAAAGCCACAATAGCTAATCTCTGTTGTGTTGTTATTTTAAACTGTTCAGGAAAATGTCCATCCAAACCAATTTCCAGCAAGGTGTGCATAAAACATATAAGCCCATTTCTTAGCAACTTGAGTCAGAACTATATGTGCTTATTTTGCGCTGAGTGGATGTCAACGCATCTCCATCCATGCATTATTTATCAGTACAGTCACATTCCCAGCTCACAGAGTCACTGGTGTGGATGGGTCCCATGATTAGCTACTTCTTATAAAATGCTTTTGGCAGCGCACCACATTTGCATGTTGTCACTCAGCGCAGATGTCATATGAAATGTGAAACCAAACTGGCAACTTGCGTCAAACAGTTATTGTCCTGCTGCTGTAGATGCCCACAAAATACATTTATGTCTGTGCCAAATGGAACGCGCCATGTAAGAGATAATAAAGGCAAGGATTATTAGACTGATATCAAGAGTGCTCTGAATGAGAGAGGAAGAGCGCGAATTACAGAAGCAACTGCTCAAAGTGGGGCAATCGTGGAGCGGGATTCAGATAAAGAAAACAGCTCTTTAAAGTGGCACTGCAGTGCTGTTGGATGAATTAGCTTACAGTTCATATCTATATGAAACAAGTTTGCAGTTAATTTAATAACTAAGAAAGTAGGTCATAACTTAGTGTTGCATTAAATTAAATTGTATGGGTTGTAAAAATTGTGTGTTGTGTGTGTGTCTGTATACATTCAAATTCAGGGTTTAAAGGTGCACTGTGTAAGGGTCTGTGATCTGCTTGTTTCCATGGTGATGTTATTGCTTTGCCTGCATGTGTTCCACAGTACGGCAATAAACAAATATATCTTGTATTTATTTAACTACAGCTATTTTTATTTCTCAAAACTACCACAAAACATGCATTATTTCTGTGAGCAGGTCCATGTCTCTGTAGACCTGACCTGTAACATGGCCTGGAGATGTGCCCTGCTTGTCTCCATGAGTTAAATTAAAACCCATGGTGTTGCACATTTCAGGAATAAACAACATGGAGTTAAGCAGGTGACGGAGTCCTCCACCAGAAAAGTTACACAGTGTACCTGTAACATGTAAACAGACTTGATGCCAAACATAGCTGGACGTTGCATTCAAGTGGTATTTAACTTTTTCTTCTCCATCATACTTATTTCACTTGGTATGTTTGAAAATTAAAATGCTAGTTAACAAAATAGTTAACATAGCATTTCTGAGCAATTCATGCCATGTTATAATATTTTTTCCTCATCACAACCATACCTGGAGTTGTGTTTTGTTCATCTTTCAAACAAAAAAAACAAAAATGTTCGACCTTGTGATGTCATGCGGTGATACAGGAAGCATACCACTGTATTTTTAGGTCGTTTTCACACCAGCCTTGTTTGGTTCGTTTAAAACGAACCAGAGTTCGTTTGCGCCTTTGATTTGGACCTTTTGGGCTGGTGTGAATAAAAACCAAAAGTCTCGATCTGGAGCAAACAAGCGGACCGAGACCACCTAAAAAGGTCGGTCTCGGTCCGGTTCCATACAAATCCTGGTGCGGTTCGTTTGAGGTGAGAATGCAGACCGGACTCGATCCGACACAAGTTGGCTTTTTGTACTTAATGAGCTCCCGTCGTATGTGGAGCATTATGGGAAACCGAGGTTTATGAAACTAAATGAAACGAAACAAAACGAAACTTATGAGGCTTACTTACGTTTTGCGTGAGGAGCAAGAGTCAGAACTTGATGTGCACATGAGCTCTGTCCTCCGTAGTCGTCTTGTCCTGTGTCTTCTTTGTTTGTAAATTGATGGTAAAATAGTGTAAACCTCACGATGCTCCTCAAACATTTGTGCAAACTGTATAAACTGAGCAAACCATATCGCTAAGGCTAAATTGAAAACGGCACGTAACACCGTTATTCTCCTTCCGGGTTTGGACACTGACAGGGCTCATTCTGTCCAATGTCTGAGGGACCTCAGCACATGTGCTTTTGTTTATAGATGTTAGTTTGCTTGGGGAAAAACTGCAGTGTGAAAGCGAACCGTACCAAAATTAAAAAAAAAAAAAAAAAATTTGGTCCGGACCAAAGCAAGTGAACTATCGGACTTCCCTGGTGTGAAAACGACCTCACTCTCATCCAGCTCGGATCCTCCTGGGAGCTTGAGAGTTCTGCGCAGTATCTTTGCTGTTCCTAGTACTGCACTTTTCTGGACTGAGATGTCTGATGTTTTTCCTGGGATCTGTTGTAGCCACTCCTCCAGTTTGGGGGTTACAGCCCAGAGTGCTCCGATCACCACGGGCACTACTAATGCCTTCACCTTCCAGGTCTTCTCCAGCTCTTCCTTGAGCCCCTGGTATTTCTCTAGTTTCTCGTGTTCCTTTTTCCTGATGTTACCATCGCTTGGTATTGCAATGTCCACCACCACGGCTCTGTTCTGTTGCTTATCCACCACCACTATGTCTGGTTGGTTCACCATCACCATTCTGTCAGTCTGTATCTGGAAGTCCCACAGGATCTTGGCTCGGTCATTCTCCGCAACCTTTGGAGGTGTTTCCCACCTTGACCTTGGGGTCTCCAGCCCGTACTCTGCACAGATGTTTCTGTACACTATGCCCGCCACTTGGTTGTGTCGCTCCATGTATGCTTTCCCTGCCAGCATCTTACACCCTGCAGTTATGTGCTGGACTGTCTCAGGAGCCTCTTTGCACAGCCTACACCTTGGGTCTTGTCTGGTGTGGTAGATCTGGGCCTCTATTGCTTGGGTGCTCAAGGCCTGCTCCTGTGCAGCCAGGATGAGGGCCTCTGTGCTGTCCTTCAGACCAGCCCTCTCCAGCCATTGGTAGGATTTCTTGATATCAGCCACTTCAGTTATGTTTCGGTGGTACACCCCATGTAGGGGCTTGCAGAACAGCAGTGGGGACAGTGCGTCTCCTTGGTATATGCCACATTTGATGGACACTTGTGCAAGTGGCTTGCCATTGGCTTTTTTTTTTAGTCATAGTTTGCTTTATTGTCGAAAAACAATCATGTACATGTACATAGAGTGAATTCGAAATTTCGTTTCCCCACTAACCAGGCAGGACAGTGACAGAGTGGCTAGGGAAGGGGCAGCTGCGCTTGCGCGCGCCGCCGACTGGGAGATGCAGAGTGGAAAAGATGCAATACAATCAATGACAATTTTACAACATGTAATGACAGAAAAACAATTGGAAATGTAACATACGGTGATCTTTTTCTTTGGCAACAGAAGGAAGGGTGTGGGGGGATCAGATTGGAAATCAATGAAATTGATTGAACCGAGAGCAGAGATCAGACCTTTCTAAAAGACAGGGAACATTTTACAATCATGTCAGTATGAGTGGATAGTCCAATAGTGTGTGCTATGTTTATGTAGAGTCCATGATAACAAATGCCCTTAGAGTCCGATTGATATTGTACAGCTCCAAGCACTCAGTGATCCATGTGTGTGGCATTGAGTCATAGGCTTTCTTGTAATCAATCCAGGCAGTGCACAGGTTGGTCTGACGGGTTCTGCAATCACGGGCGACTGTTCGGTCAACCAGGAGTTGGTGTTTGGCTCCCCTGGAGTTTTTGCCGATGCTCTTCTGTGCTGTGCTCATGTATTGATCCATGTGCCCACTTATTTTAGCCGCCATGATGCCTGACATGAGCTTCCATGTTGTGGAGAGACAGGTTATTGGCCGATAGCCATTCAGGGACTCACCCTGAATGGCTAACCCAAGGGCGTACGATCCTGATCCCGAAGGATCCCTCGAAGGGTACAGTCCCATCCCTTAGCAGCTGGTTCATTTGTGCTGCCAGGGGCTCATGGCGAGCAGTGACCTTCTTTAGCCAGTACGCGTGGATCATGTCAGGGTCCGGTGCTGTCCAACTTTTCATGCCTGAGACTCTTTCCTGAATGTCTGCCACTGACATTCAGGAAAGAGTCTCAGGTCGTTTTCACACCAGGAAAGTCCGATAGTTCACTTGCTTTGGTCCGGGCCAAACTTTTTTTATTTTTTTTTATTTTGGTGCGGTTCGCTTTCACACTGCACTTTTTCCCAAGTGGACCAACATCTGTAAATAAAACCACGTGTGCTGAGGTCGCTCAGCCATTGGACCGTGTCAAAGGGCGGTCTCCAAACACGGAAGGAGGAGAGTCATGGCGTTGCGTGCTGTTTTCAGTCTAGCATTATCGATATGGTTTACACAGTTTTTACAGTTCTTACAAATGTTTGAGCAGCATCGTGAGGTTTACACTATTTTACAGTCAATTTACAAACAACGAAGACACAGGGAAAGACGACTACGGAGGACAGCGCTCATATGCGCGCAGCAAGTTGTGACTCTTCATGCTCTTCATGCAAAACGTAGCAGGTATGGCTATCAAGTTGGAATTAGCATATCAACAGACTTATCAAAAAGCATTAGTGCTACTGTTTACCTATCCTATATTATCGTTAAGTTTAGCCAGGTACATAATTCCTTAACGTAGATAAAGTTCGCTGCCTGGGGATGAACCCGTTTATCATTTTTCTTTTCAAGCACAACAAACTAATCTGACCAAAGTTCTTAAAATGTAATGTCTGCATGTTACGGTTAAAATTGCATAAGCATCCAACCCTTACCTACACTGAATCGGGAACATAAACGAAAATGATAGCCTACTGGCCTTTGACCTAATAATGCACCATTTCCACAGCAGTAAAAAAAAATTACCCTTTGGGAAAAGTAGCATAGAGCACTGCATGAATCCTATTGTATTGTGGGACATTTTATTATCATAATAGTATAGAAATAATACAAATACTGTAATCTTATATTTTGGAACATTTTACTATAGTAATATGAGATTGTACTACAAGACTACTACAGGGAGAAAACCTTTATAGAAGTATTGTACAGAGATGGTAGTACTATAGAACACCATAGAGGTATTAACACATATAGAGATCTTATAGGATCCATATAGGTCCCTTTTTTTAGGTATAGGCTGTGTCTTGTGTTCTAAACCAAATCAGACAATTAACCTAATATGCTCTTTAAGCTATTTACACATTAATTCATATGACATTTACATCTTTGTCATTCTCAAAGTGTTTTCATATTCTACAGTCTTCCAGAAAATAATTAATCTTCATAATTCATGCCATTATCTGCACTATGGAGTACTGAACCTACAGTTAACATACAGTAAACTACCATTGCTTTTATTTATTATAATAATTATGACTGTGCTGTCTTCGGCATAACTTATCCTAGCAGCCAGCTAAACACTCCCTGAACATCAAGTACTCTGAAGACTGTTTCGCTGTCCACAGGTTTATTGACGTGAAGAAGTGTGAAACTGCAACACACATACATGAAACGGGAATAACATTAACGTTTGAAATGCATACATTGCCATAATCATTTAAATCAAAGGCAAGTCCATTCATCGCGTGACCTAACAAGACCTGCGAGCTATCATTCTGCATATTTACTACCATAACAAATCTCCGCCGAAAGAACACAAATCAAGCTCAGCACACATAAGGTAAGAAATAAACAGTAGATACGTACCGACGATGCTACCTTAAGCATTCAAGAAGAAACAAGCAGCAAATATCCTAGGAACGCTCATGGTACATGTGAACCTCACTTATCTACGGTCGACTTCCTGACTACGGAAGCACGCGCGGCAAACACCAAACGAGAGAACACCAAATGGGAGAAACCACATGAGAACTCCAGACCAGCTCAAGAATATCAAAGACAAACCTCAGCACTCAAAATAGAATTGCAAACACAGTAAGTGCAAATAACAAAAGCATTTTCAAGTAAAACTTCAACCTATTTGTATTTTTAAATATTTGTAACATAACACTCCCCGCCTGACGTGATTACGTCACTAAACAGTCTATAATTACTTTTGCTTAGTCAGTATCTGGCGGCAAAAGGAACACTAGTTCATTCACTGGTCTGAGGAAAAGAGAAGTCCCTTCTGATCTGATGATCTTAACTTCGACCTGACGCACTTTCTTGTCTTTGCTTGGGAAAGACTGCATCACCAGTCCCAGAGGCCATTCGTTTCTCGGTGCTTGGCTGTTCTTGAGCAGAACAACACTTCCTGGCTGAATGTTGGGGTACGAGGACTGCCATTTCTTGCGGGCTTGAAGTGTAGGGAGGAACTGCTTCCTCCAGCGGTCCCAGAAGGTGTTGGACAGGTGCTGAACCTGCCGCCACTGGGACTTGTAGAGGTCTGCTGCTCCAAACTCACCAGCTGGAGCAGGAACGATGTTCGACTTCTGCGTGAGCAGAGCAGCTGGTGTGAGTATGAAGGAGTCATCGGGGTCAGTTGTCACAGGAACAAGTGGCCTGGCATTTATGATTGCCGCCACTTCTGCCATGAAGGTAACCAGTACCTCGTGAGTGAGCTTGTCTTTCAGCTTGAGGAACATGGAGTCTAGAATTCTCCTGGCGAGTCCAATCATTCTTTCCCAAGTTCCGCCATGATGGGAAGCATGTGGAGGATTGAACGTCCAGGTACAGCCCTGGTTTGAAAGGTATGTTTTCACAGCTGTACCATCAATGTTCGCGGGTATCTTCAATTCTTTGCAGGCACCTACGAAGTTAGTGCCGCGGTCTGAGCGGAGGTGCTTGACTGGCCCGCGTACAGCGAGGAAATGCCGCAGCGCATTGATGAAGCTGGATGTGTCAAGGGATTCTATGACTTCGATGTGCACAGCTCTTATGCTCATGCACGTAAAGATCACTGCCCACCTTTTGCTTTGAGCTAAGCCACCTCTGGTCTTGCGTGAGGAGACGTTCCAGGGGCCAAACACGTCAAGTCCGACACTCGTGAATGGGGGTTCTGCCGACAGACGATCGGCTGGCAGGTCAGCCATTTTCTGGACGCTGAGTGGAGCTCTGAGTCGCCGGCAGGTTACACACTGGTGGATGATGCTGCTCACTTTTCTCTTCATGCCAACTATCCAAAGGCCAGCTGCACGTACCGCTCCCTCTGTAAAGTGGCGCCCTTGATGGTGGATTTTCTCGTGGTAGTGTCTTATAAGTAATGCTGCGATGTGGTGTTGACCAGGGATAATCAAGGGAGTCTTTTCACTCTGTTCCAGGCTTGAGTTGTGCAGGCGGCCTCCGACTCTTAGAAGGCCTTCTGAATCGACAAAGATGTCTAGATTTCGGAGAGGACTTGTCTTTGGTATCTTCTCTTGCCTCTGGATGCATTCTCGTTCCTGGCTGTAGACTTCCAGTTGAACTGCTCGGATAATCACAGCTGAAGCTTTGCTGCATTCTTCAACTGTGAACTCAGCCTTGCAGTAATGCCAGCCTCTACATGAGTTCTTCTCTTCCGGGGGTTTCTTGAAATGGCGGGCTATGTGAATGATGCGAGTGACTGCTCGTGTGAGTGATTTCCAAGTGGAGAATTTGGCAAAGCGCTGGGAATCAAGCCGTTTTGGTGTGGTTGAAGTGCTTAAGGCAGACACTAGAGGCCGAATGTCTGGGTCTGTGCCAGGGTCAACAAGGTCATATGTGGTTTTAGAGGTGCTCGGTTCTGCTCTGGACAAGAATTCCGGGCCGTTTAGCCAGTTGGTGTGTTTTAGGTGACTCGCGAGTACAGACCGTGTTGCATGATCTGCAGGGTTCAAGTGAGTAGGCACATAACGCCATTGATCTGGACGAGAAGATCTCCGGATGCGTGACACTCTGTTGCTGACGTAAACGTAGAAGCGTCTGCTCTCATTATAAACGTAGCCCAAGACTACCTTGCTATCTGAGAAGTAAGTCACGGCATCGATGTCAAGATCTATTTGTGCTGAGATCAGGTCTGCTAGCTCAACGGCGAGGACCGCTGCACAGAGTTCAAGTCTGGGCACTGTGTGCTCGGGGCGAGGGGCAAGCTTGGCTTTCCCCATTACGAATCCAACTTGCTTGTTCCCATCAGTGTCCGTGACTTGTAGGTAGGACACTGCAGCAATAGCTTTAACTGACGCATCACAGAAAATGCACAATTCTCTTCTCGCAGCTGCAGATGGTGATATTTCTGTGTAGCGCCTAGGAATAGAAAACTCGGACAGCTCATGTAGGGAAGCTCTCCACGATATCCAGGCCTCCTCCATGGCTTGAGGTAGCGGGGCATCCCAGTCACCATTCTCTGTCGTGAGTTCTCGCAGGATGGCCTTACCTTGGATTGTGACAGGCGCAGCGAAGCCAAGCGGGTCATAGAGGCTATTGATAGTAGACAAGACGCCCCGGCGGGTGTACGGCTTTACCTCTTTGGAGATGCTGAACATGAAGCAGTCTGACTGGAGGTTCCAAGTGAGTCCAAGGCTGCGCTGCAGGGGCACTGTGTCTGCGTCAAGGTCAAGGTCTTTGAGTTCACTAGCGTGATCGCTGGTTGGAAACGCATCCATCACTTCTTTGCTATTGGCTGTGATCTTATGTAGTCTCAGATTTGACTTTGAGAGAGCATCCTGTGTGTTTTTTAGAAGACTGATGGCAGCTTCTGCAGTGGGCAGGGACTTAAGCCCATCATCGACGTAGAAGTCCCGCATCACAAAGTCTTTGACATCTGGATCGACGTGCAGCTCACTGGTTTGGACAGACTTGTGCAGGCCATGGATAGCCACCGCTGGTGAGGGGCTGTTGCCAAACACGTGGACCCTCATGCGATAGTCCACTACGGCCTTGGAGAGATCGTTGTCTTGGAACCAAAGGAAGCGCAAGAAGTTGCGATCTTCTTCGCTCACCAGGAAACAGTAGAACATTTGTTCGATGTCGGCTGTGAAGGCGATTGCTTCTCTTCTAAATCGAATCAGTACCCCGAGCAGCGTGTTGTTTAAATCAGGCCCAGTTAACAGTACATCGTTGAGTGACACCCCATTGTGTTGAGCGCTGGAATCGAACACCACACGTATTTTCTTGGGTTTCTTTGGGTGGTACACTCCAAATGTTGGCAAGTACCATCGTTCCTCATTTTCGCTGAGAGGTGGGGCTAACTCGGCATGGCCATTCTTTAACATCTTGTCCATGAAGCTGAGAAAGTGATCTCTCATTTCAGGCTTCCTCTCAAGGTTGCGTTTCAGAGATATGAGGCGTTTCATTGCTTGTGGTCTGTTGTCTGTGAGCCGCGGGCGTGGATTCTTAAAGGGCAGCGGCGCCACCCAGCTGCCACTAGAGTCTTTACGCAGCCCTTCCTCCATTATCTCCATGAATGTGGCGTCTTGGACGGAAGGAGCCACCTGGTTGTCATCCTTGGTCCGCTTGAACACAGAACACCCCAAGTGGTCGGCTTCACAGGGCAACTGGTCTTCACAGCATGTCGGAGCGTGATTGGTTGCCTGAACTTCACTGAATTTTTCCTTAACATGAAACACGTTGGGGCATGGGGTGAATAGAGTGGGACGTTTCACTTCGGCAATGTTCGTGTGGAACGTGCGGACTGTCAGAGGTTTGTGGACGTCACCTAAGCACACATTACCAACAACGACCCAGCCCAGGTCCAATTTCTGTGCATAGGGCTGATTGTGTGAGCCATTCACCTGTTCACGGACCTTATGCAGTCTAATGACATCTCGACCCAGCAGAAGCATAATGGGGGCTTGCGGGTCAATGTCGGGAATGAGGTGTGCGACTGACCTTAGATGAGGATGATGGAGTGCCACTTCGGGAGTCGGGATTTCCTCTCTGTTATTCGGAATATCGTTGCACTCTATGAGGCTTGGCAATGGGACGTGGAGAGTTCCGTCCAGGGATTCTACTTCATAGCCGCTGGCTCTCCTGCCTGTAGATTCCTTCACTCCAGCACAAGTCCTCAGGGTGTATGGAGCACTCCGGCTTTTGTCACTGAACAGTTCAAAGAACTGTGAGCGAACTAGTGATCTATTGCTCTGTTCATCCAATATTGCGTACAGTTTAACTGCCTTTTCTCTGTGACCAGCTGGATGCACTCGAACGAGACATATCTTGGAGCAGGAGCGGTCTGACAACTCACCGCCACAGACTTCTGTGCATTTGTTGGTGACCTGAGATGATGACGAAGTTTCTCTCTCCTCCTCCCCGCCGTGCTCAGGTGCCGGGGCTGCCTCTTGGATCCATGGTGGGGGTCCGGGATGAAGTGCTGTGTTGTGCTTTTCGCTTTTACACTCATCACACTGGATGTTGACTTTGCAGTTCTTTGCTATGTGAGATGAAGAAGAGCAGCATTTAAAGCACACATTGTTTTCTCTGAGTAATGTTTTGCGCTCTTCTATGGGCTTTCGTCTGAATGCCCGACACTTGGTCAGAGGGTGGGATGTTTTGTGCAATACACATACTTTGTCGTCGCTTGGTTTTGTTGGGGCCTCACCAGTGTCGGACATGGCTCCAGGAGACACCTCTGTTTTGTGGACGCCAACAGAGACGTCTTGTTGTCTGCTTGGCTTGGTTTTTTCAGCCTTTGCAGCTGTGTCGGACAGCGTGGTGAAGTTGAAACTTGGATCACTCATCATGTGAGCCTGTTGGGACACAAAATCGACAAAATAGGCAAAGGGGGGATAAGCCACTCGCTTCTTCCGCTTGTAGTTCGCACCCACAGAGATCCACTTCTCCTGAAGGCGAGGCGGAAGTTTTTGGACTATTGGATTGACTCCTCTAGCTGTATCCAGGAAGGAGAGACCAGGCAGGTCACCCTCTGCCTTGGCAGACTGTAGCTCCATTAGTAGATCGCTCAATTTTGTTAACTTGACTCCATCTCGACCGATTATCGGTGGGAAGCTATCGATGCGTTGGAACAGGGCATTTTCTATAGCTTCGGCAGATCCGTATGTGAGCTCGAGCCTGTCCCATGCCATAGCTAGCCCTGCTTCTGGGCGATGGATGTGTATTGCTCTTATCTGTTCGACTTGTTCAGCTGACTCTTTCCCAAGCCACTTAAGTAAAAGATCCAGTTCCTCGCTTGGCGTCAGATTTAAGCCTCTGGTTGCAGTTTGGAATGACCGCCTCCATGCTCTGTAGGTTTGGGGCTTGTCGTTAAACTGGAGCAGTCCTGTAGCCACCAGCTCACGGCGGGCGAGATACCTTACAAAGTCATTCATGTGTGAGCTCTCATTACTGCTGTTCAGTGATATAGGGTAGTGTGAAGGGCGCAAGCCACCATTGTTGTGGTTTGATGGGATAGGATAGTGTGAAGAATACTCATCATAATGCCCTGGTGTGAACTGGTGCATTGCAGTGGCATGCTCATCTTTGATCTTAACATATGGGGCGCGAGCCTCACCACAGGTCTTGGTGATTGGCTCCTGGGAGCCTCCATCCACACCCCCACAAGGCTGCTGGGGCGTGAGGATGGGTGAAGTGTGGCTATTATGATGTGGCATGAAAGGCTTAGCCTCAGCTTTAAGAGGTGGGGCAGCGGCGCAGACCTCATCATTGTGCCACCATTACTATTTAACTGCAGTTCAGATAACCTTTCTCTCAGTTGATCAGTCACATATTGCTGTGTGCGCTGTGAGGGCATCAACGGAATAGGGATGTCGTTCATGTCAGAACTGAATGAATCATTAGTGAGTGAATCACTGAGCTCTATGGCAGCCTCCAGTGCTTCTGCCTCAGCAATGGCTGCAGCAGTTTCCCTTTTCTGTTTAAGTACCTCCATAGATGCTTCCAACCTAGCTTTTTCTAATTTCAGATTCATCTCTTCTTCCGCATAGGTCAGACGTGCTTTAGCTGCCTCGGCTTTCGCTCTCGCCTTGGCTGCTGCCGACCCCGTCGATGACGCGCCCGAGCGCGAGGAGCACCCGGCACGAGAGCGTGTTCTTAGCGATACGCTGTGGAAGCATTCGTCTGAAACTAGCACGGCGGCGCCGTTAGTCTGCTTAGGGCGCGCTGATCCTTCCTCGTTCATTTTCTTCTAGTGATTACGTGTGACGAGTTGCCAGCCTGTCGTAGCTACTGTGTTTTCTTGTTGCTTGATAGCGTCGTTTCACTGTGCTGTCTTCGGCATAACTTATCCTAGCAGCCAGCTAAACACTCCCTGAACATCAAGTACTCTGAAGACTGTTTCGCTGTCCACAGGTTTATTGACGTGAAGAAGTGTGAAACTGCAACACACATACATGAAACGGGAATAACATTAACGTTTGAAATGCATACATTGCCATAATCATTTAAATCAAAGGCAAGTCCATTCATCGCGTGACCTAACAAGACCTGCGAGCTATCATTCTGCATATTTACTACCATAACAAATCTCCGCCGAAAGAACACAAATCAAGCTCAGCACACATAAGGTAAGAAATAAACAGTAGATACGTACCGACGATGCTACCTTAAGCATTCAAGAAGAAACAAGCAGCAAATATCCTAGGAACGCTCATGGTACATGTGAACCTCACTTATCTACGGTCGACTTCCTGACTACGGAAGCACGCGCGGCAAACACCAAACGAGAGAACACCAAATGGGAGAAACCACATGAGAACTCCAGACCAGCTCAAGAATATCAAAGACAAACCTCAGCACTCAAAATAGAATTGCAAACACAGTAAGTGCAAATAACAAAAGCATTTTCAAGTAAAACTTCAACCTATTTGTATTTTTAAATATTTGTAACATAACAATGACCTCTGGGTTTCTCCGTTCTTAGGAAAATCTGGGTCAATCCACGCTCCCAGGACTGGTGGCATCTTGTCATTAACAACTGGACCGACAGAGAGTTTATCCAAAATTTTCGGATGAGAAGAGGAACATTTCAGTACCTCTGTGGTATGCTCCGACCCCTCTTGACCCGCCAGCACATCAGGTACAGAAGGTCTCTCTCTGTGGAGATTCGAGTCGCAGTCTGTCTGTGGAGATTAGCGACGAACCTGGAATACAGGTCAATCTCCAACCTCTTTGGTGTTGGCATCTCCACCTGCTGTCTCATCACACAGGAGGTCATTACTGCCATCAACACCATCCTAAAGCCTATGCACCTAAGAACACCCAGTCCTGCTGAATTCAAAACAATCATTCAAGCCTTCCGGGATAAGTGGAGATTCCCCCAGGTAGGTGCTATAGATGGCTCCCATATTCCGATCAAGGCACCTCGGCAGCAGACTACTACAACAGGAAAGGCCAGTATTCGATTATTCTACAGGCTGTAGTTGACCATAAATTTAAAATCTGGGACATCAATATTGGACAGCCAGGACGAGTACATGACGCTCTGGTTTTTGCCCTTTCTTCCTTTTTTAACCGCATGCAAAGAAATGCCCTTTTACCTCCCTGGACGGAAACTTTTGAGGATGTAAACGTACCGCTTGTCATTTTAGGAGATGCAGCCTACCCCTTGCTCCCCTGGCTCATGAAGCCATTCCCGGAAAGCAGAAGAGTGACTCCTGACCAGGTCAACTTCAGTCACCGCCTGAGCCAGGCAAGAATGGTCGTCGAGAGGGCCTTTGGACGGCTCAAGGGTCGCTGGAGATACCTCCTTAAAGGTCCCATGACATGGTACTTCTTGATGCTTTTATATGGTGCCTTAATGGTTCCCTAATACTGTAAATGAATCCTTCTTCAAAATCAACATTCAGTGCATGAGAAAGACCCATTTACACAGACATGGTCACAAATTCACTCTCTGAACAACTCATTCTGGGCCTTCTTGCTTGAATGCAAATGAGAAGGACACAGATTGGCTTAGAGGAGCGGGTGGGTTCCCCCCGCACCCACTCCTCTAAGCCGCTGGAGCGCTGCGCTGTGGCTGTCTCCCAACTTCCGCGTTTGAAGCACGAAGACAGAAAGGAGAGCCATTTCAGTGAAAAAAACACATTTCCACAAAAAATAAAATTAAACCACTGCTGTTTCAGAGGTCCAGAGGGTCGGGTAAAGGACTTCCGAGCCTAGAAACACTCGCATGTGCCTCCAGGCAAATAAAAAAACACATTTCGCATTGCGTAGCTCCTCCGCAGTCCAAACTCTCTGGGCGTGATTTCCAGAGACAGGGGGTGGAGATCCAGACGATGGTGGAACTGCATTTGCATTTCTTTTTTCGATCTGACGTCAATAAGGTGCCTTGTCCAGAATCGCCCGTTTGAGCTGTTTTTTTCAAACGCAGAAAAGGATCGCAAATGCTCAGTTTAGACATTTCGCAACTTTTAGCCATGGGGGGGGGGGGGCTAAACAGGGTAGGGGAGCTCACATTAACGTTCAAAAACCTCAGAAAGTGAAAATTTCATGCCATGGGACCTTTAAGCCGCAAGACTGTCACATTTCTCTGGTCAGTCAGGTGACATCAGCATGTTGTGTGTTAAACAGTTTGTGTGAAGAGCAGAATGAAGCCTACTTTGAGGCAGGGGACTATGAAGAGGATGACGGTGGAGTGAATGTGAATGAGGAACAGAATGTCTTACAGGCCGGAAACCAGAGGGCGCAGGAAATACGAAATGCTCTATGTACATACTTTTCAAGGATGCATTTATTTATTTTATTTTTTTAATGAATGAGGCAAACAAAGCATGTTTTACTGTAATTTGCTTCACAAATTTATTGTTGAACAAATACTGAACTTTTTGTTTCTCCTTGTTCTATTTCTCATATCAGGAAAAGATGAAAATGGCTGAAAAATAAAACTTTTCAATCTATATAGTGTTTCTTTTATCACCAAAATACAACAATCACTTATGAATTACAGAATATAACAGGTGGGTTGCAAATAACCAACAAACAGGTGAACCATAACATAATGACTGGAATTGACAAGGATAATAACAGCTGAAAAATAAAACTGGTGTATATAGAATGTTTTTTGTCCCAATGTTTTTTGTTTTGTTTTTTGTTTTGTTTTGTTTTTTACCACCAAATGAAAAGTTGTACTTCAGGTAAACAATCAAAAAATCAACTGACAGTTAACGAACTACAAAATACAGTATAACAGGGTTGCAAAAAAACAACAGCCAGTCAATGTCACTGGGACATATCACAGGTGAATTGCAGCATTACAAGTCATACAAATTTTGACTGGCATTGACTTGGTGAAGGATATCTGACATAGGGAGGGAATCCCTATGCTCCAGTTGTAGGTGCCTGTTGTAGGTGCCTGCATAGGCTGCTGCTGTGTTTGGGCTCCGGATGACTGAGGCACAGACCAGGTGGTGGTAGGGGTTGACCCCACTGAAGATGTAAGGTTAGGCACCCAGTAAGTTGCAGGTGGGTGTTGTGGTTGAGCAGGTGGTTGGTGTGGTTGAGCAGGTGGGTGGTGTGGTTGAGCAGGTGGGTGTTGTGGTTGAGCAGGTGGGTGTTGTGGTTGAGCAGGTGGTTGGTGTGGTTGAGCAAAAGATATAAAAGCACTCAGCATCAGACGAATATTTTCCTGCAATTGGGCTTGCATGATTTCAAAACGCCTCGCATCTCCCTCTCGTTGTGATCTGAGCATGCTCTCCATATAGATGTTCTCTTGTATTTGACGATTTTGCTCTGCTTGAATCATGTCCTGTAGCTGCCTGTGTTGCTGATCCATGAAAGTCTGCAACCCAACATCAGACAGTGAAGATTCAGCCTTGCGCTTCATTCCCAAGTGCTTCCTGGCATTAGCCCCAGGAATGGCCATCTTTGGTGAGGTAGCATCATTGTCAGTGTCTGAGGATGGCATCCCCAGTTCTGGCAAAACACACACAAGTAATTAATGCTAAAGTCAGCTCATGGGACTGTTACAGAATGTTACATGTTAACATTTGAGTCATGAATGTACATACTTATGACTAATCATAAATGTACATATTTTTAAACTTATACTGATTAGCTTTCAAATAAATATAGTCAGTCAGAAGTAAATTTTAATCCATGCAGGCCACTCCACTAATAAACCTATGTTGGGGGGTAGCTGGTTTGACTACTGTCATGTAATATGAACAAACAAAAAAATACTACAATAGTGGGAAAAATTTCCCCACTGTGGGACTAATAAAGGCAGATCTTATCTTATCTTAAAACCAACGAACATGTAAGTAATAGTGGGACTAGTTTTAGTTATTAATTAAGTTATTAATTAAGTTATTGTCTCACCATTTCCATCATCATCCTGAACTTGGTGTGTCAGGCTGCTGTTTGCAGGTGATGGGGTCCCTCTACTAGCATCACTGCTAGCACCACACGTCTCGTCATCTGCCAGGCTGTGGGAGTCATTCTCAACAATATCCACGGCCGACACTGTTGGTCTGGAACTCAAGATATTGTCGAGTTCGTCGTAGTAGATGAACTTGTCTTTGGCTTCGCCAGAACTTCCACTCTTCGCGAGAGTGTCTCTCACTTTTATGTAGTTCTGGCAAAGTTTCTTTATTTTCACTCTGCATTGCTCAGGTGAACGCGGAAACCCCCTCGCCTTCATTTTCTCACTAAATACATTGAACACGTCTGCGTTTTTGTGTGTTCTTTCTAAAAGCTGTGCAATATGGACATCTGACCATATTTCAATAAGGCAGCGTGTTTCCTCGTTTGTCCACGTGTGTCCACGGCTCATTATAGTTTGGTCCTCCTCTCCTCCTCCTCGCTGAGCGGTTGCACTAGCCTCGATTTTCCATAATGCTCGACATACAACGGGAGCTTGTTAAGTACAAAAAGCCAACTTGCGTCGGATCGAGTCCGGTCTGCATCAAAAACGGCTATACCCTTTAAAGTGCCCACAAGAGGTTAGACTACTCATTTTACTAAAACACAGTTTCGATTGAGGGGTACGAGTGAGAGCATCTTCACCAGCAGCCTCTCAGTCTGGTACGGCAGCTGTTCAGCTGCAGACAAAAAGGCGGTGGTGAAGATCGCAGAAAAGATCATCAGGTCACCCCAACCACCCATTCAAGACTTGTACACATCCTGTTGCTGCAAGAGATGTGTAAGCAACAGCTTCTTCCCACAGGACATCAGGCTAATCAATGCACTTAAGATAATTCCATGAACATGTTAACCACTACATCCAACAACTATTCTTATATCCATGCTGCTATTTTTAGCAGCTACGTATTGCACCCTTATTTTTTCCCCAAAATAACTACCTCATCTTTCTTTCCCTGTTGGAAATGTATATGTTTATGTTCGATCCCCATGTAATGATTGTTACATGGCGTGATTGACTTTGACCTTGACTGTGGTTCAATATATTTCAGATTTTTGCAAAAACATTCACACTTGTTTTCCCAATTTGGCCATTTTTTTTAGATTTGAAATTATTTACTTCTTGGTTTAAAAACATGACATCACACTAGGGAATTCCTTTAGGCCTACTTAATATCTGACAAATAGAAATATAAGAAAACAGCTTTATTTTGTTGAAATCATGTTTAAAGTATCATTAAAAATGTTAACTGTTTCTTACATATAAAATGTGCTGACCTTTTGGATGTAATTCTCTAGTGTGGTGCCAACGTTTGAATTCTCTACTTTGTGCCACTTTCAACATATTTTTCAACTTTTGTTTTTGTTTTGTGTAAAACTATAATTCATATTTACAATAGTTATAATCCCACCATATTAAGCAAGAATTAGAGAATCACACAAATCTGTCATACACACTTCAAAGGTGCACTGTGCCAACTGCTTGTCTCTTTGGTAATGCCATTGCTTTGCCTGGAATGTTCCCCAGTGAAGCATTAAACTCATCTATCTCCAGGAAGATAAGCCAAAACTAAACTAAGGCAAGAAACAAATCAGATCTATGGAGTGACGTCTCAGTGTATTGTCAAAATTCTTGTTTATCAAGGTATTTTTAATCAGTAAATGGGTCATTCCAGAATTGGAGGACATTTTGGCTTTAAAATTCTTGAAAAATAAACCTCCACTTTTCTGATTTTCTGCTACATATTCATCAATAATAGGTAATAAACTATTAAATGCTTGATTAACTCAGCTGACGGTCAATGGTAAAATTTTTATTATATGATTTATATGGTTTATTTATTTATTTACTCTAATTACAGTAACAGGGTTGCAGGTAACAGGGTTGCAAAATCACGCTAATGTTAGCTTTATCTCAGGAATAGAAGCTAGCTGTTTAGCTAGCTGTTATTACTAATCAAGAGGAAAAACCTATTTATGCAAATACGTAAAGGAAAAATAATAATAATTGTCTTATTCTGATCATTTGCATAACAGGGTTGCATGAGGCAGAGTGAGACATTCAATCAAGGCTAACGATGTTATAAAAATATGAAAAATAGAAGAGAAGATAAACCTTTGCTCTACCTATTCTTTTGGAAAACTGTTTGGTGATGTCAAGTCCAGGGGATCATGTGGTTTACTGCTTTCTTCTTCTTCTACCAGGCTAAAAATGTTCTGGTAACAGGGTTGCGTGCATGTTGTGGGACACATGTTTCATGAATAATAATTATTATTTGAAATATTATGTCTATTAAAACAAATGTTCCCACAGTTACAAGAGATGGCAATGAAACAAATTATAGAAAAAACAAGAAATTTCAATTCAATTTTAACTGTTTTATTTGAGATTCAGTTTAGTCATTAGAGGGGTGGGACAAGAGGAAAATGGCATTTTGGGGGGTACCCCAGACTTATTTGGTATTTTAAAAACTATTTTCAAGCATTCTTTTCTCTTTCTTTTCTCTCTCTCTCATTCATTCTCTCTCTTTCTTTTAGATTTGGTCTCAGGACAAGTAAATTCACTCAGAAACTGTATGTTTTAGTATTTTATATGTGGATTATTTAATATTTGATGGGTGGGACGTAAAATGTCCTCCAATTCTGGAATGACCCAAATACATCCGTAATGGAATAAATGCGCATTTAAACACATTTAATACCATACTGTGAATGAAAATTCTAGACAAAACAATCATCCCCATGGAGCCAAGCAGGTGGTGGACCCTCTACTAGAAAAGTTATACAGTGCATCTTTAAGCCACTGTCTAATTGTACTGATATCACATAATGACCAAACACTGCCTATTTCCTAATGAGATTCTAGTTTGTCCTCTATCACAGCACACATTAAACTGTTGCCTATTCAGTAGCTCAGTAGCATTCTGGGTGACACGCTAACTGACCTTTAGCCCATATGCTAAATCAATACCCTTACCCTTTCAAACAATTGCTGCTGATTCAACTTAATACACAAGTCTAATTGGACTACAACTAAGACCACTAACAACCCTGCAGACGGCACATTACATAGATTATAGGAAGGAAAAATAGGTAAATATGTACATCATTATCTACGCCAAGGGGTTTTTATTCACTGTTGTAAACACAGTCATTAGATTTGAATGTGTTTCAAAGAGGGACATTATCATAATCATTTGGCACTCTAGTAAAGCTTTGGAGAAATTATGAAGGGGAAAAAACGAAAATGAGTGCCGTTTTGTATTTGAAGGGTAAATCCGTTGGTTTCTGGTCAGATATCTTCGCCAAAACCATTAACTCTACTGAGCATTCCTTCATACACCAAGTCCCAGAAGCCTTTGCAGTTTTGGCCAATGTTCAGTGGACAAATCCAGCTAGCGTGCAGATGCTAGCAGGTCAGAAAGTGAAATGATGACAAATAGGATACAGTTTCCATCAATCATGAAGACAACAGTGTCCCCAAAAGTCCCCAAAGCAAAAGACAGTGCAACACCTGCCTCTCATGTAACATCAGTGTGTTTAATATCTCCAAGCTCACAGAGACGGTACAAAGTGAGTGTAATTAATTGGTGAAAGTGCTAAGACTTGGAGGCGGTGTTGACGTGCTGTGGAGATGCAAAGATCAACCTCTATTGATGGAAATGATGTATGGTGGTATATTACAGACAGACCACGCACAATGTGAGTGCTGGTGGCGTCTCTGAAATGGCCTTCAAAACAAGGGCCAAAAATGAAGAGAGTAATTAACATTTCTTCTGGTACATGTTACTGGATTTGTTATTGTTTTGCCTAAAATTTCCCTCTGTATGGCATTAAACATATCTATCTTGTATTTATTTATTTATTTAAAAGTTTGTTTTTTGTGGCTAAAAGCTGAAGTTTTACTGTGCATCTTCTGTACATCTCTACAATCTCCTTTATGGACATAGCTAACCCACTAGCTGCCGTGTTCCAAATAGGAAGTGAGAATGGGGACAATTCCAGCTCCTCTGACTCCAGTTGACTTTAACTTGAAAAACTGTCACCCCTCTATCTGTAACTGCTGCAGTGAGCCTCGTCATGTTGGTATTAACATGTTTGTATTAACCCGCTCAACATGATCCTTGTGTTTTTATTTTGCTGAATTATATTCCTAATATAGAAGTTGGCTCCAAATTCGCTCTTTTCAATCTGTCCTGCAACTTGGCCTCATGGCATCACCTGCTTGTCTCCATGGAGATGGATATCTTCAAAGTGTCACCTGTTTTTCTCCTTGGAGATGGATAACTTTAAAATAGCCAACCTGGACCAAGTAATGGTATCATGTTCTTAATGGAGTGACTCACTCTCGGTGATGGTTACTTTTCTTCTTTAATATTAGTAAATAATAATGCATCAGTTTTATATAGCACTTTTCTGGACACTCAAAGATGCTTTACAGATCATTATTCATTCACTCCACACTGGTGGTAAGCTACTATTGTAGCCACAGCTTCCCTGGGGCAGACTGACGGAAGTGAAGCTGCCAATCTGCGCCATCGGCCCCTCCGACCACCATCATCACTCATGCACACACCACTTTCATACTTGGCAATGTACTAGGCAAAGTGCCTTGCCTAAGGACAAAATTATGTTTTTTGTGACCGGCCCCCCACTGTGGCACCTGATATTCCCAGTGGTCTCCCATCCAAGTACTAATCAGGCTCGGCCTTGCTGAGCTTCTGAGATCTGGTGGGGTCAGGCTTTGACAAGCCGGTATGGCCACAAACACCATAGATTTGTTTGATGAGGAAGAGGAAGACAACAGGCATAAAACAAATTAAATTAAAATATCAACTTTTTTTTTTTAACTCTTTGAATTTATGATCGCAAAAGCAGTCAATCCTAGTGCTGCTGGTGGTTCTCTAGCCAGTGTGGGTCCTTGGGCAAGACCCTTCACGGTACTGCCCCCCGGGCGCCGAAAGATGGCTGCTCACTGCTCCTGAAAAAGGATGGGTCAAATGCAGAAGTCAAATTTCTCCCGTGTGTCACTGTGTGTCATTGTGTGTGAGACCAAATAAAGGCTTCATCATCATCTTCTGTGTTTGTGAAATACCAGACACAGTAACAAACCATATAGCCTAAGGGAAACACCACATTTTCTTACATGAAGTTGAGTACCCAAGCTTTAAGACTCTGCAAACCCATTCAGATGAAATGAACACGACAATGACGGGCATATCCAACTACTATTTTATGCATAGAAAAACAACCCCTGTTTCTCTGTAGGCTTGACAACGTGACTATAAAATGAAATCCATATGGTTCTGTCAATAACTGCCAACTCCACTCCTCCACTGTTGTAAGTGGCTACACCTCCAGCAATACACAAGCTAATGAATAGTGCAAGCAACCGAAACAAAACATCATTCTCTAGCCTCTACGCAAATGAATAAACATGAGCCATGATGCTGTGACAAAATGTTTACTCCAATTTCACTGAAAACACTTTTGGAGTCCTATCCTTTCACTACTTCAATTTAACCTTGATGGCTGTTGCTTTAAAACAGGTATTGGGAAAAGGAGAAGTGGTGCAGCGTAAATAGAGTTTCTGTATGGCCTGTGCATTCAAGGCCAGAGGGGAATTAGCAGTGAGTGGATGCTGCTCGCTCTCCCATGATGCTTTAGGCTATTTGGAGCTTCTTTCGTACATCCATGTGCGTGTTGCTGAGGGAGGAAGTAAGAATTTTTAAAAGTGCATCTTGACAGCAGTGTATTTTTAAACGACGGATCACTATAGAGCAAAGGCAAAGAGGTCAAACGAAGTGTGGCATTTGAAAAAAACAAAACATGTGTCTGACCCTAAAGCTGACTGCTGTAAAATGCCACTTGTTGTGTTCAGTAGTGTTGTTATATGTAGGACTGGGTGCCTTTTTTCACCTTACGTGTCAAGAATATATAGAAGTATAGAAGCGATTTGCAATATATAGTGCAAATCCCAAAAAATCAGTTTATCATTTTGGTATTATGTATTAAAAGACACTGTGGAGACGCTTCAACTGTGTTAATATGGGCACTGCTTTTGTTATCAATAGGGATGTAAAAATAACCTAAATATTATGATATCATATTGTCAATAATATCAAATGCCATCACAATATATTGAATTACAAGTTTATTTTCTTAAATTCTAACTATTTGGATTATGACAGAAAAGTAGCATATACACAATTTGTTTAGCCTCCACAAAATATAGCAATAAATGTCATACCGTGAGATGCATATCGTGAAAATATTCTATTGAGAGATTTGGATATCATTGCATCCCTCATGATCAGTGTAAAGATGAGCACCTTTGAAAATTGTCTCTACATGGAACCAGTCCTGGACGAATGAGGGATTATGATGTTGTATTTAAAGACACATTTTATTGTTATTAAACATGCTTTTGGGTAAGTCTTTTTTTAATTAATCATTAAGGGTTTGTTTAGAACCAGGCATTATTTTCCGAAAGCAGCGCTACCTAGCCTGGGAATTCCCAGGCCGCTTCCGTTCGTTTCGAACTGGAAGGCGGCCTGGCAGCTCGTCCAAGCGAGAGTCCCAGATTTAGGTCCCCAATCAGAGAGCGGGGGAGGTGTGGCAAGACGGTGACGCGTACTACATGACAAACGGAAGCTTGTAGTTTGAACTAACAACTGACATGATTGGCTATGGACTTACGTATACGCTCAATGATAGACATTCATAACGCCCAATAAACGGCCTTTGGCAATCGCTAACCACACCTCCGCTACGGGATTTTTCGAAGCAAGTTTCCAGACCCATATCTCACTTGTGATATGGTCAGGTGTTAACCAGACTAAGCGCTACCCGTACTGGGATCCGGTGTCATGTGCCATCTACTGGAAGCAGAAGGAATTACCAAAAGGGAAAAAAAACTAATGTTAGCTGATGAGGAACATGACCTGACATGTTAAATAATTATAATGAACTCAATTAATGCAGAAATGCTTAAAATGAATGTGGTGAAGGCTTATGGATGCGCAGGTTGTCTAACCCCCATCAATGTTACGGGCCACACAGAATAAGCAGAGGTAAACTTTGAGTTGAATGACTCATAGGTTTTGACAAATGCAGTCTGCATTGATTCACATTGAGTTCTTTCCCTGTATCTTGCTTGCTTCATGTGAGTTTGAACTTTGATCACGGGTTAAAATAGGCTATAATATCTGAAATATGAAGCGTATCTCTTAAGAAACAGAGGTAGAGAATTTGTATAGGTGATAATGTGCAAAAATATATATATATATGTTATTATCAGAACATATGAGGAAGAAACAAGTTCTTCCCTTCACAAATGACATTTCTGAGCTCTACATTCGTTTTTATTCAACTGTCCGTGGATGGTTACAGAAAATCAGCAGATGAACCTAATAATCCATGTGCACCCACACCAGGCTAATTACGCAACCATTTTTGAAAATACAGCCTGAAAATATTACTTCATTACTGTGGTGAAATTGAAATTTTAAATATGAATATGGGCTCTCCGTTCCAAAACTGAAGTGAAATTGTGCTTGTACTGAGCGTAATAGCCACTCATTACACATTAGTATTGACATAAGAATAAGCTTTTGTCGCCAATGGCTAATCGGCCTTAAAATCCATCATCTCATCATCAGTGTCTGCGGTGATTGTACTTGGGATTAAAACTTTGCATTCAAATGATCTCATATAATAGTTAAACATGATTTATGTGAGTTCTTATAATATGGCTTTTGGGTGCAGAATAAGACTTCTGTGAATGTGATGAGGTCATTTTCTACATTCTGAGTAGAACAATACTGTGTGGTTTATTCAACAGGCAATAGGTCCTCTAGTAACTCTGCTTATTTGAGTAAAATATGTTTATTTCCATACACCATCATAAACCTAAATTGTGGCATTCTGTCAACATATTATAGCTTATTAAAGCATTTGAACTGACCAGGAAAACTTGCCTTGGAGCCAGGATACACACTTCTCCAATCCTTTGTGAAAATGTGAGTCTGGTCAGCGATGAATTTCAGTTTTCAAATGGCTATGATTGATGGGCGTGCCAATCGGACAAGCAGGGTCCATCTGTATCAGAAAAAATAAAGGAAAAAAATATCACAGGGAACTGAAAAAAACTGAACTGAACAAAGATTTCTGCAGAATCAATGAGTGAAGCACTAAACTGATTTGCCAAGCAAAAGGAAGACAGTAAGGGTCTTGTGCAAAAGTTTGACACTTGCATCCAAATATGTGCATGTGAAAAATCAGGATGTCAAAGTTAATAGTAAAAAATAAATAAATAAATTTAAACAGTTTACAGCAGTCCAAAATCATGCCACTCTCCTAATGCATTCCTAGCATCCTAATCAGGCCTGGACTGGCCATCCTTAACCACTGTAAGGCGCTTTGTGTTACATTTTTGTATGAAAAGCGCTTTATAAATATTGTTGTATTGATTGATTGATTGATTGATTGATTGATTGATTGATTGATTGATTGATTGATTGATCTGGCATACCAGGCATTTTCCTGGTGGGCCGACAGTCCTCGGGAGCCGGTGCCGATGCTGTTATTTTTTTTAATTATTATTATTGTTTTAACTTAGAGACCGGTCACCGGCCCACAATTTAGAGGAGGCGGCCCATTGGTCCATCTTCAATATAGACAGTGGACTAAACCAATCAGGATATAGAAGCTTACGAGAGCGGTCTCAGTATCATAATCATATTGTTGAGCAAATGAGTGGGCAAACAAGGAAAAGCACAAGAAAGGAGGTGCGGAGAATTTGCGGGTGATATAACAAATAACAGATCTATTCTCTGGAGGGGCTGCTGGAGCCTCCACGTCCTCTGCAGCCCAGGCTGAAGGTAGACAGGGAGAGGAGCCGTCAGAGACTGTGGACAGGGAACCCGAGGGAACGCGAGGGAACCCGAGGAAAACCAAGGAACCCGAGGAAACCCGAGGGAACCTGAGGGAGAGGAGGAGCAGCCAGAGACAGTTGACAGGACACCTGAGGGACAGAGACAGTGACCAGGGAAGTGTATCACAGCAGGTAAGCAGGTAGTAATGTTAGGATAATACCGGGACTTTTAGATGATGGACAGGCATGCCGCATGGATAGAAAACGGCAAATTTCGCAGAGAATTTTTCTGGGCAAAATTCGCTGTTTTGAAGCCAAAATATGTGACCTACATGAATGTAGATTCAATGAGAAAAACGTTTCGTATCCGCAGGGCGAAATCCAAGTGCTAGACAAATTTCGCCTGGGGGTGTGGTCGCAAAAACAGCATGAATAATAAATGAATGTTGCTATCCTGTGCTAGCAAGTGGTTGCGATGCAGTAGCCGGTCAGCTAGCTCTAAAGTTTGAGTGCTCAAAATACAGTATCTGCAGTGGGGTACTAGCCCGGACTATGTTGTATCAGCTCTAATGATTATTTGTCTCTACTAAGAACATAATTCATATTAACAAGAATCCATGTTCTTGGTTACAAGAAGGTCACCCTAAATCATTTAATCTTTTATTGTTTCCCTCATGATATTAGCCCACTTCAGCATACATGGAGACGTAGTTAACTAGCTAGTGGGCAGCTAACTAAAAAATAAAATAAAATTAGATGGCAATCTAGAGTGGTCTATTTGCTCGATTATATTTACATCGCGTCTAAAAAACAAACCATGTTGATTGAATAGATAATACTCCCTACAACTGTATACAGCTGGTACTGTACATCACATTTGATATTGTATTTTATATTTGACTACTACTTTTCTATTTAAATCTGATTGTACATACATATTTATTATCATTATCTTATGTATATAATTATGTCTTATCTGACACAGGTCTATTGCTCTTTGGTTGCTTTTCCATCTATTTTTCTTTTTGTTCTTTTACCCTCTGTTATATATCATATATCATATATTTATAGTTGATGAGTGAGTTACAGTACCCAAAACAATTTCCCTTGTGGATCAACAAAGTTTGTCTCAGTCTAAGAATACACTTTAGGTTAACAAGAAACCTTTTAATCATGTAAATGTTTCCACACTACTGACTCCACTGGTGGCATCCATATTGGTCAGACTTTTTTTGATAAGCAACAAATTCCATACACATCATACATTGAATAGGCCGATTTAAGAGCATCATTACTTCCGGTCAGCCATCTTGCCTTGTCTTGCCTTGTGCTGCCTTAGTATGAGATTTATCTGATCATTATCAAAAAATAAAAAGGTAACCTAAAGATACTAAATGTTTTGATGGTTTAGATAGTTCCACAGTTTTTCCAGGTAGTTCCCAGTATTTTTATTTTTTATTTAGTTTTTAGGTTTTCTATTTATCACTTAATAAACTGTCCCTCTTCCTGTCTAGTCAAGCCAAGCTGTTGAGGACAGAGAAGAGAGAGTAGATTACTTTTCCCGTCCAGAGCCTGCTAGAATGCAAAAATTTTTAAATAACCACCCAAAGCAAGATGCTACAAACCCTGTAGTGAAGAAGGTGTTTCCCTCGGCCAAGATGTAACAATAGTAAAATACATTACTTTGGGGAACACATACATAAATTAGTCTGTTGTGCTCCGCTAATTATGAGGGGCCGTTTTGTCCCAGTCCAGCCCTGATCCTTATTATGCACCATGATCATTCACTAAGAATTTTGCCATCACTGTGATGCTAACAGTGCACCATCCTTACTACTTGGTCTGCAGTTGATAAAAGACTTTAAAATGAGAAGCAGCAGTCTCATTTTGACCTTGAGGGCTGTTTTTACAATGTATCTGTGCAGAGACAAAACCAATTTTACTTTATTAGACTCCATGAGATAAATCAGATCCAGTGCTTTTAACAGTGAGGCGGATCAGCTCAGGTCCAGCAGAGCTTCAGAATGCGCTGACTCTGACCTGCTGTGTCACTGCGGCCGAAGACCTGGAGCTCACACAAAACCAGTGTAACCCCTCACCTCCAGCACACCCTCAGTCTGTGCTCACAATTAGATCAAATGACTCAGAAGAAAAGGGAAGATACTGTTCACAAGAAAATCCCTATCAGGCAAATGAAATGAATTCAGTTAATGTGAATGCAATATTTAAGAAGGCTAAAGTGTTCATTTTGTTTTACATCTCAGGAGCAAACCATAATCTTTTTTTTAGATCATCAATATTGGGTACACGAACAAGATAAGATAAGAGAACCTTTATTTGTTATATGCAGAAATTCCAATGTTGCCACACAAAGGACAAGAGCAGCAGGGGAATAGGAAATATGGCATCAAAAATAAAGATAAGGACAATTTTTTTTTTTTTTTTTTTTTTTAATTGCCCTCCTGAGCTTTCAGCCATGTTATAATGTTGTTACTTAATCAAAAAAATACCTGGAGTTTTCAATCAATCAATCAAACAATATTTATAAGGCGCTTTTCATACAAAATTGTAACACAAAGCGCCTTACAGTGGTCAAGGATTAGAAGATTGACCTTATTTGATCTCGCACAGGAGAAGTTGTTTCTATATTTGACCCGGGGACCATCCCCATGATTTAGTTTTGTTATTTAGGCTGTGGTCAGGCCCTAAGCTGGAGGATTTTACCTATGGCGCATGTTTAGGTTGGTGGGGGAAACCAGAGTACCCGGAGGAAACCCACCCAGACACAGGGAGAACATGCAGTCTCCGCACAGAAAGGCCCGGGCAACCCGAACCTTCTTGCTGTGAAGCATGAGTGCTAGCCACTCAGCCACCGTGCCGCCAGGAAAGAAAAAAATAAAAATAAAAAAATAAAAAAGCTGCAACAGGAACAGCAGCAACAACAGGAACAACAGCAACAACAACAACAGTAACAAACAGCAGCAACAACAGCAGCAGCAACAACAACGGCAACAACGACAGAAACAACAGCAACAACAACAGTAACAACAGCAACAACAGCAACAGCAGCAACAACAACAGTAACAACAACAGGAACAACAATAGCAGCAACAACAGCAGCAACAACAACGGCAACAACAACAGCAGCAACAACAACGGCAACAACGACAGAAACAACAGCAACAACAACAACAGTTTTGTTTCATTCATATATGTTGGAGTAACCCCTTTTATTATTTGTCTGCCATCTCCAAAGCTCAAAATGCTCTGTTCCACCTTGTGATGTCATGAAGTTGTAGTTTTCATGTTAACAGCTACCTTTTACCATTAGTTCAGTAGAGTTTAGCGATTCCTGGGCAGATTTCATCCAATCTAGTGAAGGTGTATGGAGTTTAAAAACACAGTGGAGCATTTCCTTTACCGCATGACATCATAAGGTGTTTTCTGTTTGAGAGAATAAATATGCAGAGTTTGTGTGTTAAACATTTTGAGTTTTTGAGAGCGTAGCAGCATTCTAACATGTCTTAAAGCTCACAAGAGTCAGTCGCCAAATTACTGCAAGTAGCACACACAATGTAAGACACGTGTTTTTCCCTAATGAAGCTGGTGATCAGATTCCTCCTGTTTAAGAATGCACCTGCAGCAATACAGCCCTGTGCTGTGGTGCAGGTGTGAGACAGGCTGTTACCTTGCTGCAGGTCCACACGTCACAACCTTGTCCCAGTTGTGTGGCACAGACGAATGAACAGGAGCCACTGAGTCTGGGGCACTGGTGTTCAGAGCTGTGCGGAGAGAAAGAGGAGGAAGAGGAGAGGAAGGAGATGAGACAAAGAGGAAGAAGAGGAGAAGGAGAGGAGGAAGAAGAGAGGAGGAAGAGGACAGGAGAAAGAGGAGAGGAGGCAATCCTTCAGCGTGGCCCGGGACTCTTTTATTTGGACTTGGTTTCATCTGTGATCGCTGTGGCTCAGAATAATGAGCTGCTTTTGTGCTGGGGATGAATCCAGAGAATAAAAAGGGAAAACAAACTGGAATTTGGAGCCAAAATCAAAAGAAGTCTCTAAAGATTTTTGATTTTCTTTTTTCTTTTTTTCTTTTTTTTTTTCTAGTGTCAAACCTCAACTGTAAGAAAGGATGTGAAATGTTAAGGTTGAGTCTTTAAGGAATACAATTTCCAATGGAAGTTTGAAAATGAGAAAGCAAAACATTACCAGAATACAAGTGTGTGCTATAAACTTGTGATTGCAACTAATGTTTAAGGAAAATACTGTATATGTTTCTTTTAGAATGATATAATGCTTAAAAGTTCTACATTACACAAAATGGATTCTTGTTAGCTTTAAGTCATGTTATAATGTTGTTAACTCATCAAAAACATACTTGGGGTTGTGTTTTGTTTCATTCACACATTTCAGTAATCCATTATTAGTCTGTCTGCATCTCCAAAGCTCAAAATGCTCTGTTCCACCTTGTGATGTCATGAAGCTGTATGTTTTTTTATGTAAATTCCTACCTATTTACTTTAGTTCAATAGAGAGGGCTGAAATGATCCAAATTATTCTAGTGAAGGTCCATGGAGTTTAAAACAGAGTGAAACACTTTCTGTATTAGGTGGAACAGATTTGGGACAGTTTGTTTTCAGTTTGAGAGAAGAACTCAGCCTAAATATGCAGGGTTTGAATGAAACAAAACACAACTCCAGGTTTGTGATGACGACACAACATTATAACAAAGATCAGAAAATAGCGTACTAAGGCCACTTTAAGCATTTCATCATTCTAAAACAAATATATATTTCAGCTCTGTGGGCGTCTTATAGTCAAGCTCCATATTCACATTCATACTTGAAACTTTTTCACCCATGATTTCACACCTAATATAGTTAGAAGTTGTACAGATCCACAGTGACCGTGGCCACAGCTGCATACATGCTTTTACTATTCTCCCGAGCACTCACTGAAAGAAGATCATGTTCCATTGAGAGGAATAACACATACCCTAGATAAAGGATTTTCAATTTCAGACATGACCTAGTGGATTCAGAAAATACATTTAGAGCTATAGTTGTATTTTCCCTTTGTCCTAGTCGTCTATTCCGGTGTGTTACAAATATCTGTTCTTTGTACCTTGAGAGCTCTCTCTTCTCAGACAGGAGGAGCTGTTTTTATCTTGTAGTTCCATTTCTCCTCTCAGGCCCCTAAGTGACAAGACGGCCAGAACAGGACATATTGATCTATGAGAGAGGAGCAGAGGCCTATAGGGGGCAGCATACCGGAGGGGACGCTGAAGGATTGGCACTTCTCCACAGACACTGAAGAACTGTGTGTCTTTAGTCTCCACGGTGACAGGTCCCTGAGTGTCTCATTACAACTGTCTGCTCTCAAACCGCTGTTTTTCTCAAGTTACTCTTCCCCTTAAAGCACTATGAAACGGATAAGGTGAGCTTGTACAGCAGGGGGACTGTGTGGTTAAAAGTAGCTAAATTGTTGTCTCATGTCCTAATATACAAGAAAACAACAAGCAAGTTTCATATCATGTGACTGTTACATCAATAAAGGCTAAATGCTATAGTCAGGGTACCAGTCAGGGTTCATGAGTGCTAATCATCAGCTATAGTAGTAGAAGTAGTAGTTTATTTTCTTCATTCACCTAGTAACTTTAGCAACTTAAAACATGGATACAAGGTAAAAGTGAGGTCATCTTATAAATGTCTAACCCTATTATGATGCTGAGAATATGGCTGTCGGCAAACAACAAGCAACAATCGATGGATAGAACAGAAAAAATCCGGTGTTCAGTGCAGCAGTTGTTTGGAGTTTATTTCAACCTATAAGACACAATGATAGTTTTTCCTTCAAAATCCTCTGTACTGTATATCATTATCAAAGTTTTTCACTTTAAAAAATAGTAATAGCACCAAATGCCAATGAAGTCAATGACAGGACTATGATTTGAGTTTTGACAGACCAGCCAGTTCCTTCTATGTTCTGTTTGAATACAGAAGGGCCTGGAATTGGACGTGTGAAAAACCTTGACGCGGTCAAAGCAGCACGTGTCTCTCAATGCAAAAGACATCTCCTCTTGAAACTTCTCATAATATTCAGAACAAAATATATTTATTTACCTGGGTAATCGGGGAGACAGCACAGGGTCTCCAATCCACTCGTCTTTGTAAAGTTTTGTCAACGCGTGTGGTTCTGGCTGGTCAGATAAATATGTGTTCACAATTGAGTCAGGGCATGGGATTATGTTCCCTAGACTTTATGAGGCAACAAAGGCCCACATATCATAAATGAAAGCTTGATGGTTTGAAGCACAGTTGTTGAAGTGCCCTTAGTGAAGACTTCTTTGATTTGTGGTGACAGGATGTTGAATGGCAGCCATGTTTACGTCACTCAGGACAGCTGCGGCTCTCTTCTAGTGGTTGTCTACACATTATCAATCCACCTTATATTTATTTAAATAACCTAAAAACAAGCATTTCTTTTACTTTGATACACCTATCAACTTTATGACAGGTGTTTACCCCCTTCATGTTTTGGTTTGGCATGGAAATTCCACAATATGTCATTAAACTAAGCTTGCATTTATTGAATATAGTGTCTTATTGCAATAAATTGTTAGTGTGAATGGGCCTCTACACGGATCTGACTTGTAACCTGGCCCGAAGGTGTCACCTGCTGGTAAATGCTAATGGCTAATTCCAGGCCAAACAGTGTCATCACCATGGAGACAGTAGGTGGCAGACCCTCCACCAAAAAGTTACATAATGCACATTTAATAATAACAATATCAACAAAAGTTTCATTGACACAACTTTCTTTCCCCACTGTTTAAACAGATTGGAGAAAGCTGATGTTACTCACAGTGTTCAGCCTTTTTGTTCGATCGGCTTTGTATTTCACAATGCAGAAGAACAAAGCAAATGTAACACGTGTTTGAAAGTTAATCTGCATTTCTGATTGTCAGTGTGGTTGGAAACTCATTTTCATTTTGGATTTCAGAGCAGCACCGGTACACCACCTTCCCAGTAATTATGTTGTGTGAAGTTGTGCCAGATGAGGGGGTGGTCCATGCCTCACGTGGGCCCACCTCGCAACAGGATCCTAACCAGGACCACACTGGCATCAGCTGCAGCCATCTGCCTCTGACTGGGTTTTATTGTATTCCGTTGCCACAGGATATTTGTTTGGGTGTCAAAGTGTTAGAATAGCTGACTCCTGATGCATAATTAATGTCAAACTTTCACTTTCTTTGTTCTGCAAAGGTGCGCTAATCTAAAAGTGCACTATGTAACTTTTCGGGTGGGATTCTGTATCATGCTCGTCTCCATGGAGATGTTATTACTGTGTTCCAAAATAAGCAATTTAACATTTTACTACGGGTGTTTTTATTGCTCAAAATTACCGTGAAAAAATATCCATACTTTCTGTGAATTCTATTGCCTCACCACAGATTTGACCTGTAATTTTTCAGGTTTTGAATGTGGTTATACATACACCAGAATACAAGAGGAAAGACACACCTAAGGACATTTTAAATATAAAGACTTTATTATTTGTAGTAACTTCTAAATTATTTATTATATACCAGATTTTAATTGAAATTGCTGTTTGAATATTTGGTAAATAGCATAATATCTGAACTTTGAACAAACATCCTACTGTGTTGATATGCAGTGCAACTGATCAACTGCAGTTCTGAATATAACCACCAGGTGAACGTACCTAGTTATTGTAATGTTAGGTCAATGACATAAAAAGAGAGCTAGAGATAGGCACAAATAATAATGTTTAACACAGCAATGTGTGTATTAGGATGTTGGTTACTTCAATAAAGCTGAGCAGACACTCATTGTTCATTTATCTAAGTTTATTCATTGAGTAATAAACAACACACCTACTATTGAAACAACGAATGAATCAAATCACAGTCACAAAGCATGTCAGAAATATGGCAATTCAATATTTTTTACATAACACTGCATTATTCCAGTATTGATCTCGGGCTTTTGAATAACACAATATACACTTTTGTAAAATAGCTCCCAGGTTCAGAGATGCTGTCATTCCTAATCACTCAACGCCGTGGGGGTCAAAATATGTGCCCTGACGAGTTACAGTTGGCAGATACGATCACGCTTCAGAGCCCTTTCCTTCAAAACACGCACACTCGTACCTGAACATGGCTGACCTTTGACCCCTCTCTCCCACAGTGCATAACAGCGTCTTTGTGAAGAGCCCCAGCTGCTTGTTACAGCCCCACAGAGGAGGCCGCTGGTGCAGATGGATGGACATGAACATGAACACAGATCAGGATGGCAGTGCAGGTATGGAAAATATATACTGAAAGAATCGCAACTCAAGCACCACTGTGTCAAATGTCATCCATGAAACCTGTATTCAACAAATGCATGCTTTATATGTGTAAGTACAAACAAATTACTCAAAATTATATTAAAAGTTTGCACGTTTTCTAGTGGAGGGTACACCTACAAGAGACATGCGTGGAGAGGCAAGCCCGTCCACCATACACCTGTAAGTGAAAAGTAAGCTTAAAGGTCCCATGGCATGAAATTTTCACTTTCTGAGGTTTTTGAACGTTAATGTGAGCTCCCCTACCCTGTTTAGCCCCCCCCCCCCATGGTTAAAAGTTGTGAAATGTCTAAACTGAGCATTTGCGATCCTTTTCTGCGTTACAAAAAATCGGCGCTCAAACGGGCGAGTTTGAACAAGGCACCTTATTGACGTCAGATCGAAAAAAGAAATGCAAATGCAGTTCCACCCCCGTCTGTCTGTACTCAGCGTCTCTGTAAATCACGCCCAGAGAGTTTGGACTGCGAATGCGCTAGGAAATGCGAAATGCGTTTTTTTTTATTTGCCTGGAGGCACGTCCGAGTGTTTCTAGGCTCGGAAGTTCTTTATCTGAGCCTCTGGACCTTTGAACAGCAGTGGTTTAATTTTATTTTCTGTGGAAATGTGTTTATTTTTCAATGGAACGCTTCAAATCTCTCCCCCGTGCAAAAACAAGGAAATGGATCAGCTGTCGGCTCTGAGCTCTGAGCGGAGATTTTGGCCACGCCCCCACCCTCTACTATTGGCCATCTTTTTTCTCCTCATTTGCATTCAAGCAACAACGCCCAGAATAAAGAGTTTGAGAGAGATATTTACGACTCTTTCTCATCTTATCTCTGTTTCTCATGCTCTGATGTTGATGTTGAAGAAGGATTCATTTACAGTATTAGGGAACCATTAAGGAGCCATATAAAAGCATCAAGAAGTACCATGCCATGGGATCTTTAATGCCTTAAATGGAACGTGCCAGACATAGAGATGAGATCATTATCAATTGCAGGTGTTTTTATTGAAGGAACAAAAAAAAGGCAGGGTCGCCTTTACACAGATTTGATTTTTTTCTTCCATGTTTGCAATTGATACAATATTTCACACACAATTAGATGCAGAGAGAGCCCAGTCTATATCTCATTTGTTTCACATTCGCTGCAACAAAGGCACACACTGTAGAAGCCCTATATCCGGTGAATGAAACATTGCATCACTTCACCACTATAAAGCCGTTCTTGTTATTATTAAGCATTGCGAGCATTGCTATTGATAAAGCATTCAATACAGGGAAACAAACTGCATTTTCTGTGTCTCTCCATGGCCTCTATTAGCTCCACTTGTTCTGTGGCATTTGAAGGATATCGACATCCTGTTTGCTCATGTGGTCTGAAAACTACTCCAGACTTGAGCACTATCTCGCTTCTTCCCATCACATTGAATAAGCTTTAGTAAAAGAGTACACACACTAAACTCCCGTGCTTTGAGATATTTGCTTTCTCCTCTTTTTACCACTGCTCCATAAAAAAGTTTTAGTGGGAGCCTTTTCTTCTGCTCTATCAGCATATCACTTTCCGCTCTTATTATGCAAATGAAATCCCAGCTCTATAAACCCTACGTAAATGGAAAACACAGGCATGTCCGTTGCAAATTAGGGCTATAAATTTGATCAAAAGTGCTCCAATAAATACAGAAGTAACTCAAGCTTTTTTCCTCTGTACTTTAGGAATAGGATTATTGTCTGTCCTATGTGTAAAGAGGTTTTGAAATACAGTACATTACAAGTACTGCATGTGCTCTTTGACTTTGAGTGTCTGGAAAAGCGCTATATAAGACTAATGCATTATTATTGGTATTATCTTGAAATGCTACACTGCAAAAAGCAATATCTGAGTAAGTTAAAATGACTTAAAGGTGCACTGTGTAACTTTTCTGGTGGAGTCAAATGTCAAATGCTTTTCTCCATGGAGTTGTTATTGCTTTGTCTGTAATGTTTCACAGTATGGTATTAAACCTTTCTATCTTCATGGAGACCAAACCAGACCAAGTTACAGATCAAATCTGTGGAGAGGCGACCCCGCTTACAGTCAGAATGCCTGTTTCCAGGTATTTTGGAGGTGTAAAACTACCTGTAATTGATTAAAATATATATATAAAAAAAAAAAAAATATATATATATATATATATATATATATATATATATATATATATATATATATATATATATATATATATATATATATATATATATATACACTTTATTTATCCCTGTAGGGAAATTTCTCTGCATTTTACCCATTTTCTCTGCATTTGACCCATCCTTTCAGGAGCAGTGGGCAGCTCATCTTTCAGGCGCCCGGGGGGCAATACCGTGAAGGGTCTTGCCCAAGGATCGCGTCAGCTGTTTCCTGTCTACAGTAAAACCACTCGCATTGAGACTCTTTAAGTGTTTAAAAGATCCGAGCATTGCTCTTCTAGTTTAGATGCAAAACTGTTATTATTTGTGAAATGTGGTGCAATATTTCAGCTACATGATTTTAATGCACAGAAGGCTGGTGATAAAGTACTCAGGAAGTAGAGTCAATATCGCTATTTGGCAGCTTCACCGAGATCTATGCGCTATGTGGATGTAAACAGATACTTGAGGATCTACTCTCACCTTTTTACTTTTAAAGAGCACTTCAAACAGGATTAACAGCGCTGTTTTGTGGGTGTCATTATTTGTGGAGGAAAAATTCTATGAATAATCCAGATGAGATGCTGCAATTTAATGCAATAATAAAGTCGCCTCATTATTTTGCTGATGTTAGGGTTAGGGTTCCTATACGACAAAGTAGCTCAGAGTCACACAGCGCAGTGGCTTCAAAATCTCATTTTCAATCTCAAGACACAAATTCAGGTCACGTCTTCCCGAACGCCCGGGCCTAAAATCGGGCAAATTCCCTGGTAGTGTGTGGCAGCCTTAAGGTAGAGCTTCAATGTCACACTGTGGAACATTCAACTTGACAAGTAAAAATATTTTCCAATGGAATAAGTGTGTCCCATTGGTAGATAATTTTACTTGTCAAGTGAAATTTATTCAAATCATGATAAAACTTTAATTCAAGTAATCTTAACTTGGCTAGATTTTATTTTTTTGCAGTGCAGCCAATAAATACAGAAGTAACTCAAGCTTTTCTCCTATGTACTTTAGGGATATTGGCTGTCCTTTATGTACAATGGCTGCATGTGCATGACTTAAAATGTGAATATAACTATTGTCTTTAAGCAAACGGTGCACACATGTCGGGAAACTCTCTCGCATTGGAAAATGACATATTGATCAAATGTATGCAAAAATCCATCCCACAGTCCCATTTAAAATATTTATTCTAAGGGACAGAGCGCATTGGACGTCAAAGTGAGATGGAGAGCCAAATTTAAAGACCAAATGGAGCGAACGGATCCCATAAGCTACCGGACGGCCGAGCGCATTAATAATAAATACAGCCATTAGAAGGGCCCATGCCTGAGGCAGAGTGCAGTGACAGTGTGAATATAAAACTGATGCATCATAGCAGATAAAGTGATACGTCTCTTATTTTAAGCTAAAACATTTTTTACCTTGAAATATGACCAATTTTGATAAAAATGCTGAGGCAGCACAATGTGTTCCTGCCCACTTTTTACTTTGATAAAGGTTGGTTAATTTACCTGTCATCAGTGTGTGCAATGGCATGTATATGAAGTATGTTCTTTACTTAAGGCACAGTTTATACATTTAATGCTATATTGCGGAATATTTCAGACAATGCAATGACAACATGAAAACAAGCCCCACCTCTACTCTATTTATGGTCACGTTTTTCAGTTTACTACTTTTGTTTAGCTAGATCTAAGTTAGTCCAGATAGCATTGATTGGGGGTGCGAGTGAACAGTTTTTCCCGAGTTTGTCTAAAGAGCAAACTTAAACTACAAAGCAACTAATGAGAGTTATATAAATTAAGTTATTACCTGATGGTTCTCAGTTTGTTTTATCATCTCCTCCTGTTCATTCGCTGTCCTTATCACTGAGCGCGCACTGCAATGTCTACAGTCTGCCCAACAACAGAACAATCTATTTTCTGATTGGCTGAAAAGGGCGCGGCGCCTGATATCTGAGATTTTTTTCCAGGGAGCGGGGCGGGGGGGAGCGGGGGAGTTTTTTTCGGTGAAAACGCGCGGTGCCTGCATAAACTGAGCCACACAGACCAATTTTCTGGCCAAAAAAAAAAAAAAAAAAAAAAAAAAAAAATCAGCGTGAGAAATGCCATGTGTGGCGTGTGAGCGTGTGAACACGTCGAATTGCGTGTGTCACACTCTCAATGCGTGAGACTTGAGAGCCCTGAATATAAACAATAGGCTTGGTGCTCAGCAGCATGCTAGCTAGCTCACTGTGTCTCAAAGCTAATAGTCACCTTTATCAAAATCATAAAACATAAAACAACCTATTAAAATTAAAATTCACTGAAATAAAGACTACCAAATTATTGTAAGTAGATTACTTCAACTTGTGGCATTATTTTAATATTTATTGTGCCTCAAAATTAGCATTAGCATGCAAGTATTAAAGCTCCTCTGACCACCACCAAACACTTATACCAAACACATACACCACTTCATTTCATTCATACTAGACAAGGTGGGTGAAAGTGTCTTGCCCAAGCACACACTAATATTGTTCAATATATGGATTGAACCACCAGCCTTTGGGTTTGAGTTCAGCAGGACAAACTAGAAAAGGATCAAACTAGTCCTAAAATAATAAAATCAGTATAAAAGCAAAACCAAAAATTACAAAGTAGCAATAAAAAAGTAAAATAAATCAAAAATAAATAAAAGACACAGAGGACCACCCAATTCATGTTGGTGTTAAGAGTCAGAGAATAAAATATAATACAATATTTTTTAATAAGTATGCCATATTTTGACTACTATTACATCCAACTGTCCTGATGCTTTCCAAACTATATTATTTCCATGCAATTTTCCAAAGGCATACAAAAACAATCTTTCATCCAAGAGTTTCCACCATGCTCTGATTAAATTCACTCCAAAGCCTGCTCTGATTCTGTAGTTAGTCTGTAACCTGGGGGCGACCTGGTGCCCTTCCCTTATGTAAATCATAATGTGATTGTGCAGTGAACAAGGCCAACCGAAGCCAATTTGTAACACAGTGCTGTCTGAGAGGGCTGTGAATGGACCTGTCCTAAACCTTGAACCACCAGGGGAACTCCAGGAATGAGTCTGTGCAAAGTCTGACCTCTTTGTTGTCCCAGCAACAAGGACATAACCTGTGCCTCAACCAATGTCAGTCTCGGAGCAAAAATAAAATGCAAGAGCTGTCGACTAAAGAAAATCTTGATTGACTATAGACATGTTATGTTGATTAGTGGACTAATGTGTGTGACAGAAGCTCTCAAAACTATTACATGTGTGTATCTGACACATACGCACTCACAAGACTACACCTGAAAGCTCATGCAAAAACAGAAAAGTACAAGGACAGTGCAAGGAGTATTTATAGATTAAACTTGTGAATAATGCATTAATCTGCCTTTATAGTGAATACCAAAAAATAGCACATCTTCAACTAATTCTCCTTTCTGCTATTGTCCCACATAAATCCTTACTATCCAAATAAAATGAATACACATTTTGTTTGACTAAGACATGACCGACCCATTAAAGGCTTATTTATAGCCCTATAAAGGCCTAGTACATTCACGATATCCCACAATACAAGCTTTGATAAATAGATGGATTTGACTTTGGAGACACCCATGAATGCCACAATTTTTTTCTTTCTTTTTTCATTCTGTAAATAGTGTTAAAGGCATAGAGGTCAAATCAATAGTTCCCACCTGAACAAAGTTGCAAAATGCTTCTATAGTTTTCATGCTCAACTGAGTTTGGGACTGGTATAAAGTAGTGCTGTCAAAAATACTCATATTAATGTGTTAATGCAAAACAATTTTAATGTTGGTAATTTTTTTATTTCGTGAACAATTTTTTTCATAAGCTCTGGCCACTGTTAGTAATGTTAGAAAAACTACAGGATACGGCTGTAAACAGAAAGGAAAAGAATTTGGACGGAACTGAGAAGTCCCGGTTGGAGGAGGTACGACCGCCCATTCACGCACACATGCACTACTTGACCACACAAGCTCTGATGACACCCATACGAGGAAAACACAAAACAAAGTCCACTCCAAAACATCCGCGCCCACCCACAACAAGGACCGCAGAGATTATTGGACGTCCCTCAGTAATGAGAACTACCTCAGGGTCACTGCACATTATTTCACCCACAGTGGGAACTTCAGTCACTTTGACTGTGATGAAGACAGAAGAGAAGCACTTCACTCACACTGCTGCAGAGCACTTCATGAAGTTGTCTCACTGACGATTGTTATGGTTTGCAATAAAATAAAATAAAAACATTTGCACAAAGCGGCACCTATTTACTTTTCTGTGTTGATAAGAGTATTAAAATGATGATTCAAGGAACAAAAATGTGCGATTAATCGTGAGTTAACTATGATCTTCATTAGATTAATCTGTCAATCGATTAAATATTTTAATCGATTGACAGCACTAGGATAAAGACTTCTGCGTTGAGGGTTTGCTTAAACAGAAATAATCCCTCCTGCTTAAAAATATATATAGTGTTTGTGTGGTCAAAAGGACCACCTGACAAATAACTTGCTACTAAAACTACTACTGCAACTACAACTACTACCACTACTACTACTACCACTACCAGTACCACTGCCACTACTACAATAACTACCACTACTACTACAACTACCACTATCACAAATAAAACTTAAACAACTACTGCTACTCCAACTACAGGTACAGCAACTACAACAACTACTACTACTACCTCCAGCCCAGTAAACTGAACCTTTTCCTGATACAGTCTATATTTGGGGCATACTTAGAACAAATGTCTTTACAACAATATTTCTCACTGTCTGCCTACAGATTCCTGTGTCTTTTTAGCACTCGGGCTTATAGTTAGCACAACGTGGTAGAGCATAACTTTGTACTTAGTTTGGCCATTAATTTGACAGACAGCACTCACAGATTTTCTATCTTTCTGAAAAATAACACATCTTTACAGTAGTATAGAACCATTTTCTGAAGGCCATTTGTATACATGTTACATCTTGTATCTGCTTGTTAAAAAAGATTTGACCGACCACACGACCTACCTCCAGTTTTCTGATAGCATTGCTTGGAGATTGATCAAAAGCCAAGTCTGAAATGCCATCGGTTTTCCCATATATGTCATTGTTGTGTGTCCATCCCCAGAGATCCCTGAACTACAGTGCTCTGGCATCTTCCACTTCTGAAGAGTCTAGAGATGAAACAATAATTATCGTCACATTGGGGTCGCATGTCTCTTATCAAACACTATGGATTTTGCCAGCACACTGTGAACAGATATTGGCATGACTACAAAAGAACTGCTCCTTGAATTGAATGCTAAGAAAACCGAAAACAAGATTCCAATTTCGATGTTGAAATTGGATCGCGCTTTCAATTTTCCGTCTTTTCCTTATATGCGCTGAACAGCAGGCACATAAGCCATGTTTTGAAATTTGGAGCATAATCTCATCTTTTCTTTCCATAGATTTGTGCAAATATAGAAACCTTCTGTAATGGCTCTGAAAAGCGTGCAATTTTCAAGCTATTTACTTGCATCAAAGGCGGCAGAGAAAGGACAATTTGGGATAGCATCACAGAAATGTTATCCATTGGCATGTTTTTACCTCTGTATCTTCTGTCTGAGAAACAGTGTAAAATAAGGTATGAAAGGGATCTAATGTGGGTAAGATTTCAGGATGATTCAGCAAGGATGAGCAAGCACTGGATTAAAAATGCAACATAGCAAATAGAGGAGTCTAGACCAGGGGTGGGCAAACTTTTTGACTCGTGTGCCACAAAGGGTTCTAAAATTTGACAAGAGGGCCGGACCAGGAGCAGGTGGATTTAGTGTTTTGGTAAAAACACTACAAATAACATGGGATATGTAGAAAACGTGTGCTTTGTTTCAATTAAAATTTAACAAAAGCATTACAACAAAATGTCCATCTTTCAAGTTCCACGGTATTTAGCCATTTATTAAAATGACTCTTAAAACACAGAGAATTGAATTAATAAAATACAGCTTTTTTTTTAAAAATTACTAACAGTTACTATTTTAAAGCACTGAAAGTTCTGTTCTCCTTCAGGTTCTTTCGTTCTTTCGTTGACTGCTTTGTGGCAAAGTGACGGCTGATATTATATTCTTTAAAACCGCTACAGTCTCTTGGCATATCAGGCATACAGCAGCTGATAAGTATTCGTTGAAAAAATATTTACTTGTCCACTCCTTATTAAACACTCGACATTCTCTGTCCACTTTTCTTTTGTTAGCTCCGCTCATCTTTACAGGAGGGCTGAGGGGTTAAAGAGTAAAGCACAAACGTGGAGCAAAACGCCGCACCTCAACAAAGGTCAATGTATCTAGTGCGCCAGCTATTGGAAAACGCCAGAATTGCAGGGAAATTAAAACATTAACAAGGTTTATTAATATAATTTCTTCAAGTTCGGCGGGCCGGATTAAGAATCTTAACGGGCCGCATATGGCCCCCGGGCCGTAGTTTGCCCATGCCTGGTCTAGACGAATGCTACATACATGCATACATTCATACATCCTGTGATAATACTCGTATTGAATGCATGTTCATGGTGACATCTTATAAATCCATACATTACTAGAAGAAATTATGGAATTTATTTGAGTTGCTCCTGTGGAACAAAAATCAGCATAATACTTCAGTACTTTTATTTATAAATGTATTATGCAAAATTGAGTCTTGTGAGCTTTGAGCCATGTTCTAATGTTCTCAGTTGTGGGTTTTTTGTTTGTTTTGTTTTTGTTTTTTTCATTCACACATGTTTGAGTAATCCTGCATTATTAGCCTGTCTGGTTTTCATGTTTTCAAGTTAAGAGCTACTTTTTATCTTGTGTTCAGTACTGATTGGAGATTCCACAGCTGTAATTATCCAAAATAATTACAGTGAAGGTGTACAGAGTTTAAAAACACAGTGGAGCACTTCCTGTATTACCACATGACATCACAAAGTGGAACAGAGTGTTTTCTAAGCCAAAATATGCAGGGTTTGTGTGTTAAACATGTGTGAAAGAAAACACAACTCCAGATATCTTTTTGATCATGAAACAACATTATAACAGATCAGAAAGTGGAGTAATACAGGCTCTTTAAATATTTGTACTAAAGATGATGTTGTCCTGATGGCGTCATTGAACCGGGATCTCCAGCGTGCACTGGGGCGGTTTGCAGCCGAGTGTGAAGCGGCTGGGATGAGGATCAGCTCCTCCAAATCCGAGGCCATGGTTCTTGACCAGAAAAAGGTGGCTTGCCCTCTCCGGGTGGGTGGAGAGTCCTCGCCTCAAGTGGAGGAGTTCAAGTATCTCTGGGTCTTGTTCACGAGTGAGGGGAGGATGGAGCGTGAGATTGACAGGCAGATCGGTGCACCGTCAGCAGTGATGTGGTCGCTGTACCTGACCGTTGTGGTGAAGAGGGAGCTGAGCCAAAAGGCAAAGCTCTCAATTTACTGGTCAATCTACGTTCCTACCCTCACCTATGGTCATGAGCTTTGGGTAATGACAGAAAGGACAAGAAGAGGAGCCAAATGAGGTGGCTTAGGCATCTGTTCCGGATGCATTCTGGATGCCCCCCTCGGGAGGTGTTCCAGGCATGTCCCATCCAGAGGAGGCCCCGGGGAAGACCCAGGACACACTGGAGGGACTATGTTTCCTGGCTGGCCTGGGGACACCTTGGGGTCCCCCCGGAGGAGCTGGAGGAAGTGTCCGGGGATGGAAGTCTGGGAGTCCCTGCTTAGACTGTTGCCCCCATGTCCTGGCCCTGGATAAGTGGAAGAAAATGGATGGATGAATGGATGGTAATTTTTGGGCTCTATATACTTTTACTTTTAAAGATCCCATGACATGGTACTTCTTGATGCTTTTATATGGCGCCTTAATGGTTCCCTAATACTGTAAATGAATCTTTCTTCAAAATCAAGCCTCAGTGCATGAGATATGACTCTGACTGTCTTCATGAGGCTAAATATCTCTCTGAAACGCTTTATTCTGGGTGTTATTGCTTGAATGCAGGAGGAATGAGGAGGACAGAGACAGGCCAGTGCAGTGGGTGGGTTGTGGCCAAATGCTCCGCTTTTTTCTGGATTAGTGGTGCACTGTGCGCTGGCCCCACTTCCGTGTTTTAAGAGCGGAGGAAGATATGAGACGCTTTCCATTAAAAAAAACAACACATTTCCACAGAAAATAAAATTAAACCACTGCTGTTTCAGAGGTTCGGAGGCTCGATAAAGGACATCCAAGCAAATAAAAAAACGCATCTCGCTTTGCGTAGCTCGTTTGCGGTCCAAACTTTCTGGGCGTGATTTCCAGAGATGTTGGGTAAACATCCAGAGGGGGGTGGAAACCTTTCCGCGAGTGTGACGTCAGAAAGTTCCCTTGTTCAGAATCGCCCGTTTGGGCTGTCTTTTTTTCAAACGTGGAAAGGGATCGCAAATGCTCAGTTTGCACATTTTGCAACTTTTAGCTATGGAAGGGGGGGGGGGGGGCTAAACAGGGTATGGGAGCTCACATTAACGTTCAAAAACCTCAGAAAGTGAAAATTTCATGCCATGGAACCTTTAACAAAATTGAGTATTTGCTGAAGATGGTGTATATTCTATATTCGGCCTATATGGTTGTGACCTCACTTGGTTTATGTAAATTTTAATTTTGTCATCTGTTTCTGGCTTCTATACCACTGCATATTATTATTCTTTATTATTATTGACTTATTAGCCAACTCCTACCTTCTGCACTATTCCCCACATCCACACATATACTGTACCCCTGTGACATGCTCATCTTATAATTGCAGTTGAAATCAGTTTATGGGGATCAAACTTGATGTTAAGTTGAATCTACATAAAACTCCCATCATCCTTTGCAGCCTGTACAGAAATACCTAAGTGAATGAGACATCACAGTCAGAGCGCTTTCATCTTGATTTGGCCCAAACACCACATTTCCTCTGTCCATCATCCACTATAATGCTTCCTGACGATTTGAACAGCTGTGAATACACATTTCAGTTCAGGTACCTATTGAGAAAATGGCTATACATGGTTATAGAGTGCAGTAGCAGAGCAGAGGGTAGACTGATGAATGGTAGTCTATAGTATAATATATTTAATATTTAATACATTAAATATAGTAAAAGACCTGCTATGTAAATGGACTGTTGAATCAGTTTGCGGGTCAGCTTCAGGTCAGTATGGTGGCTATGTGGTTGCTAAAGGGAATGCAGCTAAAACATACTGAGAATGAACAGTCCATGCACCAGTATTTATTAGTGTATTTATTCAATTAACTTTAGCTAGTTACTAAAGCTAAAGTTCATGGTATTTGGGCGACAGTATCTCAGTTGGCTCAAACTCCGCTCTCAAGATAAACATCAGCGGTGAGCGGTTAGATCCACTGACCCACAGGTTGGCTTTGCAATTCCAGCTCCCAGAGATGAATACTGTTCTTGTGTCCTTGGGCAAGACACTTAAACGACCTCGCCTCCAGTGTGTGTGTACACTGGTGTGTGAAGGTGTGTGTGAATGGGTGTGTGATTCCTAAAAGTGTGCCTTGAAGGTGATACAAGAATGTGACCATTAGCTATCAATGTTTATCAGTGACCCGATAGAGGGAAGTGTTTTGCCCAATGACAACAATCATGCAGTCTGTAAAGGGGAAACCTGGAGTTGTTAGGCATAAAAGTGAAGATTTCCATTTGCAATTGATTAAAGATCCCATGACATGGTACTTCTTGATGCTTTTATATGGCTCCTTAATGGTTCCCTAATACTGTAAATGAATCCTTCTTCAAAATCAACACTCAGTGCATGAGACACAGAGATAAGATAAGATAAGAGATGAGAAAGAGTCATAAATATCTCTCTCAAACTCTTTATTCTGGGCGTTGTTGCTTGAATGCAAATGAGGAGAAAAGAGATGGCCAATAGTAGAGGGTGGGGGCATGGCCAAACTCTCCGCTCAGAGCTCAGAGCTAAGAGCTCACAGCTGATCCATTTCCTTGTTTTTGCACGGGGGGAAAGATTTGAAGCGTTCCATTGAAAAATAAACACATTTCCACAGAAAATAAAATTAAACCACTGCTGTTCAAAGGTCCAGAGGCTCAGATAAAGGACTTCCGAGCCTAGAAACACTCGGACGTGCCTCCAGGCAAATAAAAAAACGTATTTTGCATTGCCTAGTGCATTCGCAGTCCAAACTCTCTGGGCGTGATTTACAGAGACGCTGAGTTCAGACAGACGGGGGTGGAACTGCATTTGCATTTCTTTTTTCAATCTGACGTCAATAAGGTGCCTTGTTCAAACTCTCCCGTTTTTGAGCTCCGATTTTTTTTAACGCAGAAAATGCTCAGTTTAGACATTTCACAACTTTTAACCATGGGGGGAGGGCCTAAACAGGGTAGGGGAGCTCACATTAACATTCAAAAACCTCAGAAAGTGAAAATTTCATGCCATGGGACCTTTAAAACATTTCATTTCAACGACAAATATTAAAGTAACTATCAGCGTTAATGTATTGTCTGGAAAAGGGAAGAGGGGGCAGATAGCACAAGATGATTCTTCTTTCTAGTCCTTTTCATACATTTATTGTATGTTTAATATTAGGACACTGTTAATGTCTTTTTATACTTTATGAATGAAATTAACAAATGAGGAAACAGCATTATAACATAGATCGGAAAATAGCATAAGATGAGCACTATCACGTCTCTGGCAGACTTTTCATTCTTGTTCTGAAATTTTGTTTAACCAATTTCTCCATATGGCACTTTTCACCCGTCCCCGCCTTCCTGCCCCTCTAAAGTGCACCCTCATGCTGGCCTTGCAAATTGCACAGTTTTTATTTAACGCGGTGCTTAATTGCTAGGACATGCTTGAGCAGTCCGTGTACCCATCGGAGAGGTGGTGAATCACAACAGCGCTGCATAAATTATAGTGAAATCTGGCAGCGCCGCTCATACCCACTTGAACCAGCAGTAGTCCGTCCCCGAGGCAGCTGGAGCAGATGGTATGCAAATGACTAATACAAAAAATATAATGCAATGAAACAGGGTGGCACTTCTCAAACTTTTCACTCTCATTGTAACCTCAAGAAAAACTGACTTGGTATCATTATAGTGTTTGGATAATCTATTCAAATTGTAAGTTACTTTTAAAAGTGCACTACCTAACTTTTCTGGTGGAGGGTATGCAAACTAATTACTTCTCCATGGAGACAGGCAAATCACTATGGGTACAAGGAGGTCCTCCACCAAAAAAAAACAGAGCAGTTAGATGAGTAGATGACTAATTCTTTAAACTATTGCATAGAAACAACTGTTATGACCACTGCTGTCCTTTTTATTATAATCATGTAGTGACTTGCCCAAGGACACAACAATAGCATGAACTGTAGCTGAGAGGAAACTGCCAACCCCCATTGCCAATAATCAGTAGTGACCATATTCAATTTTATTTCAAGGTGCACTATGTAATAGTTTAGTTTGGTGTCTGTTACCTTCTTGTTTCTATGGATGTCATTGCTCTGCTTCGAATGTTCCACAGTATGACATTAAACCGATCTAACTTGCATTTATGTAGGTGGTTTTATTGCTCAAAAATACATAGAAAAACAGGCATTATGGGGTTGCATCTCCACAGATCTGACCAGTAACTTGGCCTGGTTTGGTCTAAATGATGATAGAATGTTTTAAAGGAGAATTCATGTTTTTTTACAATCTGAGCCTTATTTCGGTAATAAAACAAGTTGTTTTACTCACCCATAGCACTTTGGTGTCATATGGAGCACTTCCAGAGATGTTTTAGATTTGCGATCTCCGTAATGTGAGTTCTCGGGGGCATATGTTTGCGGACTCCAAATAACACAAACTTTAGCACTTTTCAAATCATCGAAGCTCGATGTCTTAGTCTACGCTTTCGTTTGAGTCAAAAGTGGCCTGTAATCCAAGATTTAGTCATAGTTTCGAGTAGATGAGGACACCAGTGCGCATGTGCGGAGTCACAGCTTATTTCACTCTCAGCTCCCGGGACCCAAACATGAAACGCAAAGCTGTAAATTATGGCTAAATCTCGGATTACAGGCCACTTTTGACTCAAATGAAAGTGTAGACTAAGACACTGAGCTTCTATGATTTGAAAAGTGCTAAAGTTTGTGTTATTTGGAGACCGCTCAGGGCATATAATATATGCCCCGAGAACTCGCATTATGGATATTGCTAATCTAAAACATCTCTGGAAGTGCTCCATATGACACCAAAGTACTATAGGTGAGTAAAACAACTTGTTTTATTACCAAAATAAGGCTCAGATTGTAAAAAACGTAAATTCTCCTTTAATGACATACTGTGAAATGTTTCAGGCAGAGCAATAACATCTCAAAAGCAGGTGGCGGACCCTCCACAAGAAAAGTAACGTACCTTTAAAAGTCTGCTCTACAATTGTTATATTGACATGTATGTTTCTATGTTTTTATTCCCTTTTATTAAAATCTTTCTAGGCAAATAAGAAACTGTACTCAACATGGACAGTACATACAGAAGAAATGTAGTTAAAACTGTTATGTCTATATGTCATCCTACCTCAGCTCACAACTCAACAGTCCCAGCTCCAGTCGCATACCGAGTTCCAACAGCTCCATTAACCTGGTCATTCCTAAAGCCCGCACAGCTTTTGGTCGCTCCTCATTTCAGTTTTCTGCAGCAACTAACTGGAACCACCTACAGCAGACTTTAAAACTTACTTTCTTTTTACCTCTGCCTGTTAAAAACTCGACCCAGAGTTTTTTACAGGATCAGTGCACATGCTTTTAACGCTTTAATCTTTAATCTGCAAACTTTTAAAGTCGCATATTATGATTCATAGTTTCATATTATGACTGACGTGTGTGTGTGTGTGTGTTTGTATTCTCCATCAGTACTGCGCACATCTGTATGACATCTGTATCACTGTATCTCTAAATGTGGTTCTCCTTGAGGTCTCTCTTTTCCCACTGGGTTTATTTGGAGTTTTTCTTATTGAGAAAGAGGGTCTAAAGATAAGGGGCACCCTGGGACAGATATCCATTGGTTTTCAAGTTAACAGCTACCTTTTACCTTTCGTTCAGTAGAGATTGGAATTCCAGGTCTGAAATCGTGCTACATGACATAAGGTGGAACAGAATGTTTTCATTTGGAGAGAATAACCCTAAATATGCAGGATTTGTGTATTAAACATGTGAATAAAACAAAACACAACTCCGGGTAAGTTTTGGATGAGAAAACAACATTATAACATTATAAAATAGCCTAATATGGGCCTATTAACTGTATTGACCATCTAGAGCACTATTCTTTACTATGGTTCTCTTGGGATTTCGTCTGTTTTTATTATGAGTTTATTCTGACTTTTCTTGCTGAAAAGGAGTCTCTAAAGATAGGGGGCGCTCTGGCACAGTCACCCATTAGCTTGTTTCCCACGAATTGGTCAAACTGCTCGTCCTTTATCGACCAGTGACCGTTTCCCTGTTTAATTTCCCAACTTTCTATTGGTTACATCAACAATTCTGTGAAGCCTAGCGAAGCCACTGCTGTTGTGATTTTCAAACTATCTAAAAATAAATTAAATGGAAGTAGCCTATCACCAGTTGCATAAACAGAGTGAGAGCCAGTGTCACAGGCAAACACGCGAGGAAATTGGCAGATTGTAAGAGAAGAGAATGGAAAACTAAGCCTGGGAACAATCATTAGATTTTGTGAAGTCGGAAATCTGTGGCTGGATTTGCATAGCCCCGGGTAGAGGCTGTCCCACTTTCTCTCTGTCTTCTCTGTGAAACTCTGCCAGTGCATCCCTTTATTTGTGTCAAAGCGGGCGCTGTGATGAGCAAAATAACAGCCCTGGAAGATCGGCATCATTTCTTCTCCTACTTCTTTTCACTTTTTCGAGCGGTATTCCTATGGCTGCCTCATTCCGGATTTATGTGGAGAGGAGAGGAGAGGAGAGGCTTGCAGCAAATAGTCCCCGGCACAAATGGACTGGATAAAAAGGAGGTGGGAAGCGAGATGAGGAGAAGGAGAGAAAAGAGAGGGAAACAGAAAC
>JAVJIX010000117.1:2732500-2750000 GCA_036785185.1 Paratrypauchen microcephalus | reverse complement strand
AAAGTAAAAGTTTTATTTAGTTAGTTTTTAGCAAAAATATTCAAATTTTAAAACATTAACCTTTCTACAACCTTTTATATACATACATATATATTTGAATGGTGTAAATATTAGTGAATAGCCCTTTATGTACACCCGACAGCATAGCTTGTTTACCCCATCTTATTTATGATGATGCACCATTCTCCCCTCACATATTTATGTATTCTGTCAGCAGGTCCCCATCTAAATGCATGCAGCAAGTTTGAACACTTTACAAAACTGCTTACTGTGGGAACATACAGTCTGCCTGCCCTTTATATCCCTGGCAGTTCTTTCTCAGATCCCATAGGGGGAGGCGCGCGCCATTTAAGAACCCTTAAATGATGATTGATGATACTTCGGCACAATGAACACAGCCCCCTTTTCTCTTACTTTGGAAACAATCTGTTATCCTCCAAACACCAAAAGCAAGCCCACTTTGCAGTATTAGCTGCATAGCTCATTTCTTGGCGTCAGGGGAATGGGACCTATTAGGGGTCTAAGTGACAGGATGGAGAGGAGAAGGGCGAGCCGTCCGGAGCAGAGAGGGCTGGTTAAGTAGGGGTCAAAGATCAGCGGTCGGTCGTGCTCTAGGGGCGTACCATTGCACTTAAATGCCTCATGTTAAAAGATAGCTCCCCAAAACAAATGGGCCCATGTTGTTTATCATTTTTTGACTTGTGCTGAAGAAGATGATGATAAGAGATTCTAAAAAGGAGAATAGAGAGTCTGCTTAGAGGTTTGGCCTTTATCAGGTCAGTGGAATGAATTGTTCTAAACATCTAAACATTTACACATATATCACATTTCATTCCTAATCACAGATATTATCGTCTTTCTGTTCGAGGGGTACTTCACCTGCTTGTGTCTTGCCTGGAATGTTTTACAGTATGACATGAATTGGATAAATGCAAGATGGATGCGATTGTAGTGTATTTGTGAGCAGAGTCGTCTCTTCACAGATCTGACCTGTAATGTAGCCTGGTTGCGTGATCTGCTTGTCTCCATGGAGGTAGATACATTTAATTCTATACTGTGGAAAATTTTAAGTACAACAACTCCATGGAGAGAAGCAAGTGAAGGACCCTCCACCAGAAAATATGCAAAGAGACCTTTAAGGATCAGTAAGAATAATAAGTGGAGGATTAACCTATACTGAAAATAGACTGATTGGGCAAACTCCTCATAGAAAATTCATCACATGCTCTAAGAATTGAAATAAAGCATGACCTTATTGCTCTGAAGCAGGCATTCGAAAACACATGGCTGTTGGGTGTTTTTGTTCAATAAGCTTTTTAACTCATTCACTGCCGGCCTGTTTTCAGAATTCTAACCCCAGAGTGCCACAGGTTTCAGTAGAATTTCACTGATTTTCCAAGACCCACAGAATACTGAGTTCTTTGACTATATAAACATGGGACACATCAAAATAAAGTGTCGACTCTCTTCTTTCACCTGGAAAAAAAATTATGTTTCTAACCTTTTCGGTTCTCAAATAACTGATAGTAGAACATAGGGAAGTTTCAGCAAAAACACTGGTTTTTGAGCAAGAAATGGAGAAAACGAGCGTTGAGTTCAGAGAAGGATTTCGAGCAGATCAGTGACTTTGACATCAATATTTATCGATTTAGTGACACCTCAAACATCTAAAATAACAGAGAAAGAGATTTTTGATGACAAAGTACATTTTTTATTTACAAATATAAGAATATAAGGCTCTGTGAATCCTTCAACTCAATTGTGCCAAGAGATGTTTACAGGATATAATATATTTTCATATAAAATAGAACTTTGTCACTTCACAACAATATTGAGGCTCAGAGTACACACTCATATACACACACACACACACACGCACCTACATACACACACACACACACACATATATACGTATATGTACATACACACAAGCCCATGCATAAACCTTTACACACACACAGCTACACACGCACATACACACGCGCGCGTACACGCGCACGCACGCACACACACACACACATATAAACTCAATTCTTCTCATCTCGTGCCTCTTTGGAGAGCAGAATCCAAGTCAGTAAACTTCTTTGGCACTGTCGTAGTTCTCCCTGCTCTGCTGCACGGAGCAGGGAGTCCCCCCTGCTCCGTGCAGCGCGATCAGGACACGCCCCCTGCCTCAGCCAGAGCAGATCTCTGCCCCGACATCGCTGCGTGTCTCTGTGATCCTCTGATCCGGGATCTTGGGTCCCAAAAGCGATCAAACCGCTCCGTAGGCGCTGATCAACAGTTATCTGCTTTTCCGGGTTCACTCGCCTCACCATCTTACTCCATTCGCCTCCACTCGCACTCCACAGTACACACACACTACACTCCTCTCCTCTCCCGCCTCTCCGATCGGCAGATAATGATACAAGATCGCCACCTACAGGTTAGGAAGTGTGAATTACACCTTCAAAGCTGCTCCAGGTCGTATCCTAGCAACCCCCGCTGAAAAACGTCCTTGACGAGTTTATTCGTCACGGCACTCAACGTTCGGATTCAACATGACGAGAAAACTCGTCACCGGCAGTCAATGAGTTAATAATTAATATTGTATTGATTTACACTTTTAAGCACATTTGAGACTTTCTATTGGTACTATGCAGCTGATGCCATCAACATTCCCTGGAGGTGTGACGCTAACTATAGACCCCTTTACAGTTAGTAAACAGACGTGACATCACCGGCATGTGCGCGCACTGTTGACTCAGAATCAACCATGGCAGACCATAGCGGAGTATCTGAACGATAGGGAGAGCTACATTCAAAAGCTCACGTTGAGCAATGGGGTTTGACTACCAGATCCTTACGCGATCACGGAGTGGCAGAACGATCGCAGAAAGTGGCCAGATTTACAGTGGCCAGATATCCACTGTTATTTCGTCGAGAAGCCCAGCATGTATACAAGAGAGAAAGTGCGCGCATACAAATCCATGGATGCCTACCAGTTTGCCGTGTGTGGCCATGTGCAGGAGGTAAAATACCACGATATCGATGGGGAGTTTTGCGTGTTGGCATCTGATGTTCTCCGCAGTCAAAGACAAGGCCACAAGACGACTGTCTTGTACTGTACAATGCTTGGGCTATCATCAACAAGCGCGATAACTACGTTCTGACCGCCAACTGCACTTGCGTTGCGGGGTAAGTAACATACTACGACTTAATTCACGAGTCACAGATGTGATCTCAGTCATGTCAAATGCCATTTATGATGGTCATGCGAAAACTTATCATGCATTTTAACAAAGTTATTCATGTTCGTTTACATGTGTCTGTCGTAGAGGTTACCCGGGTAATATGTCTGTGAGCTTTGCGGTGTCCTGTGCTTGCTAGTTAATCAGCATGATTAAACACCATTGAACACCTGGGCAAATTACCCTAAACAAGCAGCAGGTGTTCACTTGTGTGTATGTCACTTGAATGATATGAACTATCATTTATTCCATCTGTTTCTCTTTATTCGAGTTCTTCTCTTCTATATCTTCGCTGGGGGTTTTATGGCAGCAGTGGCTTTGTTTTGAGTCAACACTGCATGCGCATTCTGCATGCGCATTCAGTGATGACGTAGCTTTGAAACTGGTCTATAAGCTCTGCTCTGTCTGAGGCTTTGTTAGACTTTAATCTGATCTTTATTTTAACAAAGCCTGACCAGACACAGTTAGTCAGTTAGTCACTCTTATCGTTTTTGTTGGACATCAAACTCCTAAACAGAACCATGAACGCTTGATCACAGGCTCCTGAAAATTTGTTTAAATCCATTTTGTATTTTTTTAGACTATCTACAACAAGTTCATGATTTTCAGACCAGGATAAGAAAATTGATGGATGGATATCTACAACTATTTTGTGTGTTAATGTGCACATTGTGTCACGATAGTAACTACTGAACATTCCACCACAAATATACATGTAGAACATCCCTACCTTTTTTTATTCTCCTGAACAGTGGAAGGTGTAAACTGTATGCACTTTTGGAGAACCCACTATAACAAGGCATGTCCACTCCACTCAGCCCCTCACACAAAATTGGAGTTGCCTTTTCCAGAAATCTCTGACCCTCAGTCTTCTTGGTGAGAGCCACTCAGCCACACCGCACATCCACAAATTTGAGTTATAAATCAATTGTACTGTATATGATTGTGATTGAACTTGACATGTGACACATCTTTATGCCTGGGTGAGTTTCTTCGGCAGCAGATTGCGAGAGATAAAATCAGAAGAAAATGCCTTCACAGAGACAGGCCTGGGTGTTCGCACCTGCACAAAACAGGGCTGAATCAACAATGAAGACAAATATGATCCAGAGCGCAGTCTTTGGCTCAAATTGATTGTCAGTTTGGTATTTTCATTCCCCCCACTCATAATAAATTGTCCTGCATGGATCTCTATTGACAGTAGAGTGTGTGAGAATAAGAGCGTGGAATTGAAAAAGCCAAGGTGGACAGTGAGCGATGGAGAGACAATATGGATAAAAACTTCAGTTGTTGTGGGATGAGGAATTGCAAAATTGGAGTAGTTTTATACTGTGAAGGGAATACATTTGTGGAATAATTTCAGCAACAATATCAAAACATCATGGACGATAACTGCATTTTGGAAGAAAATATTTATGCAAATTTGTTGTACATTTAAAGGGCCCATGTTACACTATTTTCTGAGCTAAGTTATGTTGTTTCCTCATCAAAACACCTGGAGTTGTGTTGTTGAAGAATTGCCAAAGAGGAGAGTGAGAGCGAGAGAGTGAGTTCAGCAGCGGTATCAAAGCATTGTTGGAATATTATATGTATGCAAAGTTATGTATTATAGACCTTAGATCAGATTTTGAAGAATTGTAAAACTTGAAGGAATATGAGCTAAATGTGATTAAAAAGAGACATATCCTGTTGTCTTAAAGTTTTGGAGGTTTTAAGTATGCCAAGAGTTGTGTAGAATCCCTCAGTCGTCCAGGTAGAATCCACGGCAAAAGGAGAAATTCAATTTGTCAACTGGACAAAAGTTTATTCGGTCGAATACATTTCACAGCTCATCCAAGCTGCTTCCTCAGTTCTGGTCAGATCCTGGTGGACACTGCCTTATATTTGCCTGAAGGGAGGAGCGAACTACAATGAAATTACTTTGAAACTACCACACCTATTTGTTTACAGTTTCTGTTAGTTAGGTGAGCCTATTAAATATGCAGTGGGAGTGGAGTGTGGGGTCTTGTTAGCAGAACCTTTCAGAGCCATAATGGGTGTTTTCATACCTCTGGACCTGACCTGGCAAACCCTATTGTTTTGTTTCTTTGTTTGGATTTAGGTTTGACAATAGAATAAACCTTTGTCCAGTTGACAAATTGAATTTCTCCTTTTGCTATGTCAATAGTTTAAATAATAATAATAATAATAATAATAATAATAATAATAATAATAATAATAATAATAATAATAATAAAATTAGGTACAGTGTCAAATTTTTAATACTGAAAAAATATGGATTTACTGGACGTAGCTTTAGGGAGCTTTTAACCATGTCATAATGTTCCTTCATCCAAAACATTTCTGGAGTTGTATTTTGCTTCATCCATGCTTCTTTTATTATTATTATTATGTATTTATTTATTTTTAATAAAATGTAAAATAATTGCAATTTTCTGTTACATAACAGATTGGAAACCCAGGCGACTACTGCACAGTTTTTCAGTTCACAAACCATCACTGGAGATGGTCAAAGCTGTAATCAGATTTTGTTCACACTACGAAAACATGGACATATTACTCCGACAGCCCTGTTGGTAAAAGGCTGCAAAATACTTTTTTCTTGGTTAATGCTTGTAGCCGTTAACAGATGGAGCCTTAATGGAAATCTCATCTCTTGGAAATTAGACTTTAGTTTGAAGTGTGCTTTTCATACAAAACAGAAATGTCAAGGTGACCAAAATCATGTTTAAAAACCCCAAGAAATAATGCATAATAAGTCTACTTTACTTTCTTAACTCTCACTGTTGGAAACATTAAAGATGTACATGCATTTTGTAACTTTTCTAGTGGAGGGTGCGTCAAATGCTTGTCTCCATGGAGATGTTATTGCATTGTCTGGAATGTTTCACAGTATGGTATTAAACCTGTCTATCTTCACGGAGGCCAAGTTACTGGTCAGATCTGTGGAGAGGCGACCCCACTCACTATTTTTGAGCTATAAAACCATATGTAATTCAATAAATGTAAGGTAGATCTGTTTAATGTCCGCTGTGGAACATTCCAGACAGAGAAATAACGTATCCATAGAAACAAGCAGCTGACAGAACCCAAACCAAAAAGTTACACAGTGCACCTTTAGCCTTTTGGTTTCTTTGTTTTCTTTCAGGCATTTTTACAGTTTTATTTATTTATTTATCTATTTAGCTGGCTGTTTATTTTCATGCTTGATGAATGAAATAAATGATCTCACACAGGAGAAATTTACTGTGGCGAGTAAATTTCTCCTGTGTGAGATCAATAAAGGCTTACCTTATCTTATCTTATCTTAAATAAGAAAAAAAATGCAATAAAATCGTAAATCCTTGTAAACCTGAACAGCGTGAAGACTAAACCCTTAAAGGATTTTTTTCATCAATGCTCCTAACACAAAATAGCAGGGCTTATCGGAGCACCTGGCGAGCCCTTTGCCCTCATATTACGGATTTCCAAACAAGAGACAAATGGGAAAACCTGATCCTTTGTTTCTGCTCGCTTCGGGACAACAAATCTTTGTGTGTGATTATGGCCAGCGCAAAGGGACCTCGAATTATTGGGATATTGTATTTCTCTTACCAGAACTGCAGCTCGCTCTGGGCCGATACAGACAAAACAAGAGCGATTCACAATACACCAGATCAGAGAAGGATTTCAAAGGGAATGTTCTCATGGACAGATAAGCAATGAAATATTCTAAATAAAAACAATACAAGCAAAATTGTATACAGTTAAATAGAACTCAGTCTTGTTTAATTTGACATTGAAGTCAAACTAGAATTGTTTTGAATTAAGCTTTGAATTTGACAGTTTTGAACATCTCTGAAAGCTGATAAGGTCTTTCTTTTATTCACTTTACGAGGGTTTTGACAATGCTATATGCCATGTTTTCATGAAAAGAAGATATCAGTTGTTTAGAGTTCAGAATAATCGACAGTCAATAAGCTCTGCTGATATTTTTTTATATATCGAATATATATTTAGATTTGTGTAATTTACATTTACCACAAACTCACCCTTTACCATACACCTGTACGAACTGCCTGGGATCTAGAAAACACATTTCTCCAATACTTTATGAAGATGTGAGTCTGGTCACCGGTAAGTCTACCTGTTTTAAGTTATTACGCATTATTTTATGGTTGGCTATATTTTAAGTTAAATGGTTATTTTAATTGACAAAAAATACTGTTAATGTGTACATATAGTCTAAAATATAACCAACAATCAACCAACCATCAATGTATAGTGTTTTATGGGAAGCTACCTCTGCCTATTTGAACTACTGTGCATTAAAAGATTACAGTTTCATTCTGATTACGTCCAAGTCCGTCTTACAGGGCTGCATAGTCAATCTGAAAACTATACATTCTGGAGGATGACATGAAGGCCATTACTGAGCCTTGATGGCCAATTATAACCTCCTCCATCACCATCTGTGTGCGCCGTGGAGACAGAGTTTCAAACGTGTGAGCTGAGTGTTGCCTTTTTAATGACAGTTTATACAGAGGACGTCTCTTCATCACTGAACCGTGTGGAGCATTCAGCCAAATGTGTCAAATACCAACAGCAGACTCCAATTCGCCTCATCTAGACAGCCCCTCACTGCTATAAATGAATTTCGTCAAAGCCTCGCCTGACGACAGTTTAAAGAGCAAGTTGGACGGAGAGCGAAATAGGGAATTTGAAATGCGCAATGATCAGTTGAACAGTAGACACGGACAGCTTGACGGAAATTTCCTGGTTGACATTTGTGGTGTATTTTTAGCTTAGTGGGCCGATAAAATTCCCTGAAATTTGGCAAGCAATCTAGTGTTAAAAGGACAGTGATGCAGTGGGAGTAATAGCAGGCTTTCTGAATGGGCTTGGGGTACGCAGCTCTGTACAAGAGCGCGGTGACCCAGAACCTCTCCACGGGGTGATCTTGACATTTAAAATGCACAATGTGATCAGGCAGTGGGATCCATGTAGCCCCCCTTCTTTCTCTCTCCGTCACTCTTCCTCTCACTGTCTCTCTCTGAGCCCCTGATGTGAGTGAAGACAAGCAGACCAATGGCATAGATAGTGTTCAATATGTTGCTATTAAAATGCAGTAGGATGTAGGGATGTCAACAATTAATCAACTTACAATTAATTGTCGATCAAGACGTTGACCGAACAAAATGCATTAATTGTAACTAATCGCTAGAGGGCGCTACTCTGGAATGTGAACACGAGATGCGAACCCACTCGCGAGAAAGACCATAGCGTTACATCATGTAACCCTTTCCTCTCTGGATGTTGCCATACAACTCACAGTAGAGCTGGACCTAGAACCATATATTTTTGAAATTATAAAAGCATGTAACTTACATGCTTTTATAATTTCTTGATTGTTCTGGTTTGAGGCCTTGTAATGTTTTATGCTGTGTCCAGGGGCCCTGTGAAATTTATATTTTGTACTGTAACCCTTCACAGATTAAGGGAGAGAAATATTGTTGATGCCTTAGTTCAAAATAAATGTTGAGAATGTCCTAAAAATAGCCTGGATTCACTGGTTTCATCATAATATGTAGACTAAATAACATTCTGTTATTTAATTTCTTCTGTTCCTTTTAATTTCTAGATTTCCATGCAGCAAGTGCAACAACTGAGACAGTCCTCAATTTATTTTCAATAAAGAATGTATTTTGTTATTCAGCATCAATACATTTGTCTGCTTTTTACTAAGGAATAATTAATTGAGGAATATACAATATAATAATACTATGATATATTTTTGACTCAGTGTTATGTATACTATAGCTTATATTCTTAAAGACCCTATTGAAACAATAAAATTCAGGTGAAAAATGCTGCTTATCAGTTAATCGTAAGTCGATCGATAAGGTCAATCAACTATAGATTAATGAATTAATCGATCATTTGCATCCCTAGTAGGATGAGATGAGTCACGATGAACATTTTAAAAGAGGAAAAAAGATGCATTATTGGGAACAATGCCAGCAAGTATCAACAAATGAGATGGAAAAATACCTTTTGAATATTTTATTTACTGCTGTCTTAAAATGTATAACAATCAAGTGGCTCCAATCTGATCCCCCTTCTTATAACATATAGATCAAAAATCTAAACTATATATCAGCTGGAGCAGATAACATATTCTTTAAGGATACAAAACCCCACATTTATTAACTCTTTCACTACCAGCCTGTTTTCAAAATCTAAGCCCCTGACTACCAGAGATTTAGAGCATTTTCACTGATTTTTCAAGACTCACAGAATACGGAGTTCTTTCACTATATAAACGTAGCACACATCAAAATAAAGTGTTGACTCTCATCTTTCACCTGGAAAAAAAAATATGTTTCTAACCTTTTCGGTTCTCAAGTAATTGATAGTAGAACATAGCAAAGTTTCAGCAAAAACACTGTTTTTTGACAACAAATTTGAGAAAATGAGCTTTTTGTGAAAGGAGGTATTACAAGCAGATAAGTGACTTTGACATCAATACTTATTGATTTAGTGACACCTCAAACATCTAAAATAACAGAGAAAGATTTTTGATTGCAAATTTTTTTTTTTATTTACAAATATAAGAAATAACTATATACAAATTGACAAAGAGAACAATCTTGAGAGAATAACAACAGTTACAATAACAACAGAACAACGTGTGCACGCGCGTGAACAATGTGTGCATGTGCGTGAACAATGTGTGCACGTGCGTGAAAAATGTGTGCACGTGCATGTATGCGTGTGTGTGTCAGTGTTCCCTCTAAGGTGCGCGCGTGCGCAATCACGCACTGCCCAGACGTTCAGCGCGCACATCAAATCCTTTTCAGCGCATAAAATAAAATCTAACCTGAACTCAGCGCTGGTTTGACACACGGAATCCAGTCTGATAGATTCAGTTTGCACATGTGAATGTGCACATGCTTTAGGGACAAGCCAACTACAAACAGATTCATTTCGATCGCATTTCGCTCGCTTCCTTCAGTAATAGTTGTGCGCATCGCCGTGGGTCAGAGCGGCGGGTCAGAGCGGCGGGTCAGAGCGGCAGGTCCGCACCAGCCGACGGGAGCGCCACCCGCACACACTCCACGTAGGGAAGAACAGAAAAGGAGACAGGTAGAGCCATAATGTAATCCTCGGCTGTTTTCTTTGTTTCTGTCCAAGCCATAGGTTTTTGTGAGCAAAAAGACGGGACTTTCTGTGTGAAGTGTGAATCCTCTCCCCAGAGCGTTAAACCACAGAGCTCTGTCACTCTCACAGAATTACTTAAACTGGGTAATGATTAAAAAGCAAGATATAAACTGATAAAAATGTATACTTATTTTGGAGATCATTATTTTGAGGAAAGACCCATCTTATAGTGTCCTATAGGTCCTACAATCGTCCCTAAAAAATCTGCAGCTACATGTAGGCTATATTTATCAAGCTGAAAAAATCTCTCTTCATGTGGTTTTACAGGTTTATACACAGGTATATACACAGGTTATTTTTCAAAATATTGTAATGTTCAATGTTTCACTGACCACAGCAGGACCCTCACACTGACATACAACATGTACAAAGTTCATGAACAGATTTTTGAGAAGTGGACCAAAAAAAAATCAGTTATATTAAAAGTAATCTAACAGAAATAACAGCAGTAATTTGATTCATAAGCTATGTAACTTGCCATGATCTCAGGTGTGATACTGGTGTGGCCACAGTGTGCATGTCGGATGTCGCTCACAGGAGTCCAAGGAACGCTCAGGGAGTTCGTGTGTTTGCTCAGACACATGAAAAATTAGGGGGAACATTGGTGTGTGTGTGTGTGTGCGTGTGTGTGTGTTGTTGGCCTTCAGGGAGAGCGGCAAAGTACTGGCGAGCATAAAGGTTTGTCTGCTCAGTAATGTGTGCCAGCAGCTCATTCGTGATGAGGAGCTCAAAGAAGTCTGCTGGCACGTCAGACTTCAGCTCCGCTGCAGCGCTCCGGAGTCCAGGGGTGGCCGTGAAGGGAATCATGATGGGTTCCCAACCTTTTTGTTGCCACTCCACACTTTGTGTGGCAGATGCACCACCTGTAAAATGACAGAAATGTACAACATTACCTAATGTAATTTTTTTGTATTGCTGCAATGTAATGGGGAGAATTTTTTTTTTTTTTACCTTTCTTCTCCGCTTTGCGAGCAGAGGTCCCCACCCCTGCTCGCAAAGTAGGTCCTCTGCTGGATGAAGGCTCTGTAAATGGGAAATTCCTTCACATCAATAGTGGCATTTTACATATACAATTTTACATATACACACACACATACCCAAGCATAAACCTTTACATACACACACACACACACACACGCATAAACCTTTATACACATAGCTACGCACGCACGCACGCGCACACACGCGCACGCACGCGCACGCACGCACAGACACGCACGCCTGCATTCATTCACACAGTAGCTCCCGGACATTTGGACAAGAGGGAAAAAGTGCATGCAGGCAGGGAGGGGATAAAGTAAGTTCATTCATTGATTCACCACACAGCACGTAAACTTAGTTCTTACCCATCTCTTCCTCTGGAGAGGGGGATCTGCTTCTCCCAGAGGATCCCGACGGCAGCCACTCATCGGGCGGGTCGAGGTCTGGCTCGCTGGACTCAAATTCGCTGTCCTCCGGGTCTGAGACCCGAATAGACATGCCCCCTGCCTCGGACAGACGAGATCTCTTTCTTGCCGTCCTTGCCTGATCCGGCGTGTCTCCGCGGTCCTGTGGTCCGGGACCTTGGGTCCCAAGACCACTCCGACCGCTCGGATCACTCCGTAAAAACCGATCGATAGTTAGCTGCCGCTAGGCAGCTAACGCCATATTGCTCCACTACTCAGTACACACGGTGAGCGCTTCTGGGCTCTCCGCCCCCGATCGCCAAACTAACACACACACGATCACCACCTACGGGTTGGATGTGTGAATTACACCTTGAACTATGAATTACAAGTTGCTCCCGGACGTATCCTAGCAACCCCCGCTGAAAAACGGCTCTGACGTCAATCGACGTCTCGGTAGACTACGTCTGGAATCGCTCTGACGTCAAACGACGTCTCCGGTAGAGAAAGAGTTAAGTACAGTGGTACCTCACCTTACGAAATTAATTCGTTCCAGAAGTGGTTTCGTAACGTGAATTTTTCGTAAGTTGAGTAGCTATTTCAATGGAAAAAGCCTGATTCGTTCCAAGGTTGTTGTATTTTTATAGTGTAACTTTTTTGTATAGTGTAACATTGTGTTCTGTGTCCTGATTGGCTAAGAGACTGTAGAGCCAGGACTAAACGTGGAATAAACCAGGTCTAGACCAGAATTAAACCAGGTCTAGACCAGGTCTAAACCAGGTCTAAACCTGGACTGGACCTGGACTAAACCAGGACTGGACCAGGTCTAGACCTGGACTAAACCGGGACTAGACCAGGATTAAATCACCCTGTGTGGCTCTTCACTGGTTTCGTGCGGCTTTTGCATTCATTTGTGCGTGTTCGGTTTGTGGCTCGGGCTGCGTGTTCGCCGCGATTCTATCTCGTGCTCGCGGTGCTCCTGTCTCCGTGCTCCTTGCGTGTTCGGCTCTAGAGCTAAGAGACCGAGAAAGGTGCTCTTTGAGCGGGCACGACCGCAGGGTTTTCCCCGGGGCTGGCTCTGGTTCTATCCAACTTCCAGAGCCAGGGGGCTGACCCTGTGAGCTAAGAGGCCAAGAAAGGTGCTCTTTGAGCGGGGATAACAGCGGGGCGTGCATCTGAGCGCGCATTATTCGAATTTTTGAGATTTTGCGTTTCGTAACTTGAATTTTCTTTCGTATATAGAGACCAAAATTTAACGTGAAGGCGTAACTTGGATTTTTCGTATGTAGGGTCTTTCGTAAGGTGAGATACCACTGTATTGGAAACCTGTTTTGTCTTTGTTAATACAGTAAGTGTGACAGAGGGCTTCTACTGTATGTCTTTTAGGGCTTCTAGCCAAGTTAATGCAGCTCTGCAGCTCAAACCTCATGGTATTACAACAAAATACAAATCTCCCCATTATTGCTAAGAAACAAATATATTGTTCTAGATTTCATTTATTAAAGAAGTCAGTGGCAATTATCATGACAGGCCGAGCCACAAGCAGGTATTAGAGCCTCCACCACAAAAGCCCCACAGTGCAGCTTTAAACATTCCTGGCAGGTATTTTATGGAGAAATATGAACAAAGCTCCCCGTCTCTGTGGAATGCGCTTCATTAATGTCATAAATCAGAGCACAGCTTTAAAGCCTGACTGGTTTGTGTCTAATTGTGTTTACCAAAGTGCCATCATCTACAATCACAGTTACGGTTTCTGATGAATTACCCTCCAGATGTGAGCGTATCCAACCCAACTCAAGGACAGACACCTGGCATCCCTGCTGTACAGTGAAAAGCCAAAATCTAACTTTGTTTTTCCTATCAGAGCAGACCATTATAGACAGTAGGGATGGAAGAGAAATCTGGGATCTTGTGAGATTCAAATGTCCAGAAAAAGCTATACATCTATACATCTATATATCTATACATCTATATATCTATATATCTATATATCTATACATCTATATATCTATATATCTATATATCTATACATCTATATATCTATACATCTATACATCTATATATCTATCTATATATCTACACTATATTACCAAAAGTATTCGCTCACCCATTCAAATGATCAGAATCAGGTGTCCTAATCACTTATTTTTCAGGAGCTGGGCTTGGCCCCTTAGTTCCAGTGAAAGGAACTTTGAATGCTTCAGGATACCAAAACATTTTGGACAATTCCATGCTCCCAACCTTGTGGGAACAGTTTGGAGCGGGCCCCTTCCTCTTCAACATGACTGTGCACCAGTGCACAAAGCAAGGTCCATAAAGACATGGATGACAGAGTCTGGTGTGGATGAACTTGACTGGCCTGCACAGAGTCCTGACCTGAACCCGATAGAACACCTTTGGGATGAATTAGAGCGGAGACTGAGAGCCAGGCCTTCTCAACCAACATCAGTGTGTGACCTCACCAATGCGCTTTTGGAAGAATGGTCAAAAATTCCTATAAACACTCTCCTCAAGCTTGTGGACAGTCTTCCCAGAAGAGTTGAAGCTGTAATAGCTGCAAAAGGTGGACCGACATCATATTGAACTCTATGGGTTAGGAATGGGATGGCACTTCAGTTCATAGTATGAGTCAAGGCAGGTGAGCGAATACTTTTGGTAATATAGTGTATATACAGCTCTGGAAAAAAATAAGAGACCACTGCAAAATGATCAGTTTTTCTGATTTTACTACTTATAGGTATGTGTTTGGGCAAAAGGAACATTTTTGTTTGAGTCTATAAACTACTGACAACATTTCCCCCAAATTCCAAATAAAAATATTATCGTTTAGAGCATTTATTTGCAGCAAATGACAAATGGTCAAAATAACAAAAAAGATACATGTTTTCAGACCTCAAACAATGCAAAGAAACAAAATCAAATTAATTTTAAAACAACATAATACTAATGTTTACACTTAAGAGGAGTTCAGAAATCAATATTTGATGCAATAACCCTTATTTTTAATCACAGCTTTCATGTATCTTGGCATGCTCTCTACAAGTCTGTCACATTGTTCTTGGGTGACTTTATTCCACTCCTGGTGCAAGAACTGAAGTAGTTCATCTATATATCTGTCTCTGTATCTATATACAGGGGGTCCTCGGGTTACGACGGTCTCGGGTTACGACGTTTCGTGGTTACGAACGCGCCCCCATTAAAAAAAATATGTATATATTACGCGTCATTCCGTCTTACACGGTTTAGCGTGGTAAAAGATGTAAACAAACGCACGCGGCGCGCGGCGCACGGCGGAAGAATACGCTCTGTTGTGGTTGTAGGGAGAAGTAGACAGCCTCGTGTGCGTGTCCAATGTGGGCGGAAGTACCTGATGTGGGCTCTGATCTGCTCCTATGAAAGCGGCAGTGATAAACAAGCATCGTAGTGGTCTAATTATTGAGATGGAAAGGTTATTGGTGCTTTGGTTGGAAGATCAAAGGCAAAATCCGGTTTACGACGAAATTCGGGTTACGACGCGTCTTAAGAACGGATCAACGTCGTAACTCGAGGACTCCCTGTACATCTATATCCATCTATATCTCTATAAGATAGATAGATAGATAGATAGATAGATAGTGCTGTCAGGCGATTAAAAAAATAATCGAATTAATTACAGGATTGTAATTAATTAATCAAATTAATCACATTTTAAGAGTGTGAGAGAGAGAGAGATTGTGAGTGAGTCAGCGATCGAGCAAACCCACTTTGCGATTGAGTTTGTCAGTTTTCAAGCGGTCACTTTGCTCATTCGTTTCCCAAATTCTACGAGCGTGTTTTGTTGGTTTGTTGGTTTGGTGGTTTGGTGAAGTCCGCACTATCACCGGTAACGATGGAACTTGTCCGGACGTGTTTGTCATTTAAATGATCCGTCAGGCTGGAGCAGCTTCAGTGATCGGAAAATTCTTTTTGACAAAAGCTACAAATCACGGTGTTCTTGTTGATCTTCGTTCTTTTTATAAATAAACTTGCCGTTCAAAGGCCCGAGCAGCGATTAAAATGTGCACGTATTGAATTGCCACTCATAATTAATTGTGTTAATTTTTATAATGCGTTAATTTGCTGTGTAATTAATTAATCTAATTAGCACGTTAAACTGACAGCCCTAATAGATAGATAGATAGATGATAGATGATAGATAGATAGATAGATAGATAGATAGATAGATAGACAAACTATATTACGCAAAATTGACTCTTGTGAGCTTTTAGCCATGTTAGAATATCATCTACTCAAAAACATCCCTGGGGTTGTGTCGTTTCATTCACACGAGTATCTTTTTAATCTTTTGTCTCTCAAAATGCTCTGTTCCACCTTGTGATGTCATGAAGCAATAGTTTTGAAGTTAACAGTTTCTTACATGTAGCTCAGAAGAGATTGGCAATTCCATGGCTGAAATCATTCAAATGAATCTAGTGAAAGTGTATGGAGTTTACAAACACAGTGGGGCACCTCCTGTATTGCCACATGGCATCACAAGGTGGAACAGTGTGTGTGTGTTTTTTAGGTTTGAGAGAAGAATTTAGCTTAAATATGCAGGGTTTGTGTGTTAAACATGTGCGAATGAAACAAAACACATCCCCAGGTACAGTATTTTTGGATGAAGAAACAACATTGAAACATAGATCAGAAAATAGCGTAATATGGGCCCTTTAAAAATGAGACTGTAGACTGAATCTCGTAACATGTCTCATCTCGGATCATCCCAAATAAAGAGAGAGAAATCATGATAGGAGATCATTTGTACACAGTATGAAAGGTATGCACAGGACCACACAACTGCAAAAGCATACAGAGAGAGGGGTGTTCTTGTGTTATCATTGCCCATCCATCACCACAGACAGGACGCCCTCCACCGGCCCCAATCTGCGACCTCTGAACCTGTGCAGCATTGTTTGCTTCTTCATTCATGCAGTCAGCTGGACTTAGGGTTACACATATTTCAATAATTTCCCTATTTCAAAGGAGTTTAGTAGCTGAAAAACAAAATTAGACAAGCGCAAGTCCAGTTGATTTGTTCACTTGCTTTTGAATCGCTATTTATGATCCAAATTGTTACAACTAACCGAAATAATCAAGTCAGGACAAAGGATTTTAAAGGGCCCTTATCACGCCATTTTCTGATCTGTGTCACAATGTTGTTTCTTAGAAACCTGCCACAAGTTGAGTTGTGTTTTGTTTCATTCACACGTTTAACACACAAACTGTACATATTTAGGCTGCGTTCTTCTTTCAAACAGAAAACACACTGTTCCACCTTGCTATGCCATGTGGTAGTACAGGTAGTTAAACTCCATACAGCTTCACTAGAATCAAGTTATTTTGCCAATCCCTACTGAACAAAAGTTTAAAAGGTTGCTCTTAACTTGAAAACTACCACTTCATGACACATTGAGGTGGAACAGAGCATTTTGAGCTTTCAAGATGGACAGACTCATGTTTTTGATTTTAACATGTCCTAAAGCTACATTTTGAGTAATATAGGACCGCCAGGCTAAATTACAGGTGAGATTTGTGAAGATGCAAGCCTGTACACCATACATATGTAACTGAACCTTTAAGATTAATGTCCTAATATGGAACATGCCAGGCGAAAGGAGGAAGTATAAGGATCTATAATTTAACAAAAGCTTAATCAGAACATGAATC